>VZTI01003778.1:1269199-1331495 GCA_013397865.1 Struthidea cinerea | reverse complement strand
GCTCAGTCTGTTCCGAGACATTCCCCAGCGTCTGTACCTCAGTCCTAGTCCTGCTCTTGTAAGGCTCTTGCTGGCACTGGCTGCACACAGCTGGGGCCTCCAGCAGCTGCCGGTGCAGGGGTCTCCTGGGTCTGCCTCTGGAAAACTTGTGCCATCTTCACATCCTCTAGATTCTCAGCTGCTCCGCAGGTCAAAAAAACTGCTGGTTGCTTTAAAGGATGGCAGCCCATCCCAGGCTGCTTCTGGGGTTGCTGTATTGCCCGCAGTCCTGAGAGCATGCCTAATTCTGCCCCTTGGCACATTTCCTCTGCAGGTGCATGCAAGGAGAGAGGAAGCAGCTTCACGATGTGATTTGCGATTGCAGCTCCCAAACAAACCCTTGCAATGGCAATGCATTAAAGGAGTTGGGCAGGGAACCAAAGCCATGGACAGTGAAGAGTGGATCTAGCTGCATTTAATTTAATTTACGTTTCTCGCTGAACAAAGGTGGCAGTGGTAAAGCATCTTTTTTCCCCTCTACTACACATGCAGCACACATCTTTGAAATGCATCACTCTTCCCATTTCTATTTCTTTCTGGGAATGGTTCTTGTACTCTTCTTTTCCAAGACTGTCCTTTGGGAGGTTTGCATTTATGAATCCTTGGGGAAAAGTGTTGCCTGGGACTAGATTTGAGAAATGTGGACCAAGCCAAGCATGGCCGTTTTCCAGCCTGTAACCGTATTATATTTTAAGGCAAAATGATTTTACAGTAGTTATGCAATAAACATATGTAATGTGTACATGTACAACTTGTGTAATTCATCAGGCATTTGAAGCAGAGCAATTTGGAATAAAAAGTTGGCTCTCACCTTAAAACTAAAGGAAATAATATTGAGTAAAACAAAGAAAAAAGCTTCTGCACTAAACTTTGGAAGTCAGCAAACCCATTCTGAGGAGCATACCCATGTCTTCATGACACAGTGCATTACTGTCAGCATGTTCTAAATATGATCATGACTTCCAGCTCAGGATATGGAAATTGGTCTTTCCAATAAAAGCAAAAGAAACATCTTGTGAAATTAATTTGTTGCCATTTTGATATGCTGGATATTCTATGGGAAACATTCATTTAAATTTCAGTTGTTCCATACACTGTACACAGAAAAAAATGACTGCAGTGTATTAACATAAATCATCACAAAAGTCAGAAGTTGGATTTACTAAGTTTTCTTGAAGCCCCTTGGAAAATGTGCTGATTTTTGTTTCCGAGAGCTTGTGCTGCTCTGGGTGAGTGATATCACATGTGGTGGTGAGAGCCATGTAATTAGTGTGTGTTTCTTAGCCATCTTTGACCACTCATCTGTCTCTTCCAGAACTGCCTTTCAGTTTCTGAAGTTACCACTGGGGTTTTTTTTACTTTGCTTTTCTTTTTCTCCTCTGAGCACTTGCAAACTTTCCCAACGTACCTCGTTTGTTTTGTAACATAAAGAGCACATCATATGGGATTATTGACTTCTCATTGGGTTGAGTGTCATATTGAAAGTTATTTTGAATGATTCCTAGGAAACAGTTCTCAACATATCTTTTGCAGTAAGCTTTCCTGTCTCCTAAGGATATTTTCATGTACTCATTGTTGTCAGAATCTGTTTCTGTTGAGCTTTTATTGTATTGTCCAATATATGATTATATAAACACTCCCATGCATGGATCTTGATGCAGGTTTTGATCCTGGCATAACAAGTTTTCTGAGGATGAAGAATGTTTTATAGCAATGTCTATAAAATGCTGCCTTTACTTATGGTGTACAGATATTTTATTAATATTAATGAATGTGTAATTGAAATTAGCAGGCTCCCTTGGAAAGGTAAACTATTCCCTTTGTGTTTTGGTTTTAAAATAGATCTTTGTTTCTTAAAACACTGTTTAATCTGTAATTCTGCTGGCGTGTAATTCCCCTTCTGTTCCCCTGAAATTCAGCTTTCCAACTTCTATACAAGAATGATCTCAAGAGAAATAATTCTGTTCAAAAGGGGTTTTGTCCTGGATAGTTTTTGGTGACTTTCCCTCCGAGAGTCTTAGTAAAATGGCTGAATGTTTGGATCTAGGTCTGAGGAATAAAAAAGGACAGGGGCTTCTAAGTGGTACTATCAGGACAAAGAGAAGTTCAGACACATCTATGAATGTTGTATTTGTAAAGCGGCTGGGCAATAATTTTTAGGAATGTTTAAATCACAGCCTTTTATTGAATGGTGACAAGTGGGAAGATACTACCATGGAGCATTTACTGTTCTGTGATCATTGAGCCTATAGCTCCCATACAGGGTTATTTATTTTTAGTGTCAGAGTAATCCAGTGTGATCATCTATCCCAAACAGCATTACACAAACCAGAGAACCAAACTTCATATGCATTGCTGAGAGCTCGGTATCTTTTTATTTCTGGTTAAATTACAGAAAAGGCACTTACTTGGTCTAAGTATGTTACATGATGGTGAATCCCCTACATCTTCAGGGAAATGCTCCAACAGTCAATAACCCTCTTGAAATCAGTGTTTCTAATATAAGCTGTCATTTTGTCTTCCCCTCTTCAAGATATATTGCAGAGCTCCCAGCTATCACAAATGTCTTCCTTATGTTGTGACCTGGAGTCTGTGGTCAGTCACCACTTGGATTTGTCTGGATGAACTAAATGGGTTGAATTTCTTCAGTGTCTTATTATTAAAAGACAGTATTTTCAAGATGTTGAATCACTTTGTGGCTCTCATTTGAGCTATCATCAGTTTGCTGAATTCTTTTGGGGAGCTCCCAGTGTACTACTTATGGTCTCACTAATGCTATATGCAGAGGGTAATATCAGCTCATTACTCCTACTTGCTATATGCTATTTCCCTGCTTATGCATTAAAGGATTGTATTAGTTCTCTTGGCCACTGTGCCTCCTTGGGAGATTTACTGCTGGGAGGACTTGGATAAAGCTCAGAGATACTCAGACAGCAGTTGGGAAGACCTTATTCACTAGTAATGGCTGGGGCTCCTTCAAGAAATTTGTCAGCAATCTGGAAGTTTTACAGTAGTGATAGAAATGAGAAAAGTCCTGGCTGCACCTCTCCTTGAAAAATACTCTGGTTTGCTTTCCAGCTAAAACACAGTTCATTCCTGTGGTGCCAAATTCTACAGCTTTCTTTCCAGACCCAAGAGAACCACAACATCACACATATGCATCATGCAAATACAATTCAGCTTGCTTAGCTCAACAGCCAGGCAGTGGCTGCTGCTCCCATGGCAGTGAAGAGAATTAGAAAATGATGCGCAGTCTCCTCTGTCTTTGCCTGCAGAAATATCCACAGCGGCTTTATTTTTCTTACCTCTATGACTCAGAAAATGGTTTTCACTCATTTCTCCTGGTATAAAAAATTGTTGTTTTGAGGTCTAGCAAAGTCCTTGAATGAATTAGCAGGGAGCCCTCATGTGTAACATTACTGGTGCCATAATGAAATTATTGTCCCCTTCTGAAGCAGTAAAAACATACTGCCTATTCAAATGTCAAGCAAGCTGTATCTTTGCTGATTGCCAATGTGTTGACCAGGAAAGTGGCCATAGTAGAGAAGATTTTGACCTGTTTAGTTTTGTTGTTGTTGTTTTTTGGTTTCAAGGGTTTTGTTACTGTTGTTGGTTTGGGGTGGGTTTTTTGTTACATATTTTTCATGGTTTACAAAAAATAGGTTAGTGAAAAGGGTTTTGTAAAAATTGTGACAGACAATTTTTTTCAATAGTATCTTATTTCTAGTAGTGATTTTGCTTATGAGTAGTACCATATTCTTTTATGGAAAACAGTAGTTTTTGGTTTAGGGTGTCTGGGCTGGTTGTAAAGGAAGAGATTATGACTAAGAAAAGCATGCTATTATGAAGTGAAAACCATTGACTAATCTTCACATACAAGAAGCATGCCTGTACACTCACTGAGAAGCTCTTCTGGAGTTTCAAATTGAAAAATAGTGAAAATTGGTCATGCAACGTGAATATTGGTGGTCAACAGCTATTTTTAGTATCAGTTTAACTTGGAAAAAGCAGGTATGTCTTATGCCTGCAGTTTCTTCTTTGGAGCTTTGGAGCAGGAATTTCTCAGTCGGCTCTCTCTTTGTCTTGTTTTTTCCTGTTATGTGATAAAATGACCCTGCTCTTTGTCATGTGATCAGATCCCAGTCAAAGCCAGCCTCAGACATGCACCAGCCATGCATTTTTTCCCTTTTGGCAAAGAAAATGCAGAACTGAGAAGGTGAAAAAGTGGTGATTTAAATTTTTTTTTCCTTTCTAAACAGGTATCAATTCAGGGAGCAAATGAGTCTTCATGGGAGTATAGTAGGCAGAGATACTCTCTGAGCACAGGTTTTGAAGGAGGATATTGTCAAAATGCAACTCCTTCCTTTGAGACTTCCAGACTAATACGAAAAATAGTTTCTATGAGGCTGACAGAGTATGCAGACACTGTGAACTACAAAAACCATTGTCTTTACTAAACCTTCATTAGAAGAGTAAGGAGCCTTCTTTCATGTGTAAAATTATTGCCTAGGATTATCTCAAAGTCTGAATTAAACTTCATCAAGCTTCCTTTCTTATCTCATGTATGTTTTTATTCTTGTTATTTTTATTAATTAGAAAAGTTTGATGGATGACATTGGTTAAAAAAACCCCTCAAAGTGAACCTTGCTTTCATTTGTTCAAAAAGAAACTCTCCACTCTTTTCTTGTTTTGCCATGATGGTCAGTTACCCTCCAGACTCAGCCACTGTTGGGGTTAAAACTTAGAAGTTACAAGCTTCACTGAGTAGCGCAGCATACAAAAGCTTTAGTTTAGTATCATAAAATCTCTTGCTGTGGCTTACCTGCAAATTGTCATGCACCTGTTTTGTTGAAGATAAATAAGTCACTTTAGTAGACTTGGTTTGGAAAGGTGCAAACCTCTCAGTTAAAAACAAAGTGAATTCTGCGTAATTTAAATCTGCTGTGGTGTTGCACAGACCTAGGTTTGACTGTATCAGTTTAAAATTTGGATTTGAGAAAATGTGCTTTCCCAGTTAAAGGGGCATATGATTATTTCATGCATGCCTGATTTTGCATCCAGCCACACGATCAATCCTTTGTGCTTTTGTCTCTCTCTTTTTTTTTTTACTTTTTTTCCCCCTTCCCCTGTTTGCATGTTTGAATTACTAGATCATAATGAAGAGTAAGGTGTGCAGGATTTCTGTGCTCTGTTGGCAGTTTGGGGATGACAAATGAAAGCAGCCAGTCATTCGATTTTTCTGCCCATCCGCCTTAATCATTAAAAACAAAACCCAATGAACTTTAATTTTTATTACAGAAAAATAGGAAACTTATAATTGGGTTTAAGTCTTGTCAGAGACCAAAATCATCCCGTGTTCTACATGACCCAACTCTACATTTTGAGCTTTTCACAAATGGGCACCAGCAGAGCAGCAAACCTTTGCACTTCTGGTGCTCCTCAAAGGTGAGTTACCGCAAGTGCTGCAGCAGTGACAGCTTCATTCTGCCCAGCCTAGAGCCAGGACTCTTAAGTGCTATGAATGCTTTTATTTTCCTAAGAAAATGTGAAGCCTTGAGAAAATAAGGGAATCAGAGCACATTAATCAGAATTACCAATGTGAAGACTGTGACAGAAATTTGAAAAAAACCCAACCGCATAAACAATGGTTCCTCTGTAAGAAAAATCATTTCGACCCAGTAAAAAATTGATTGGTAATTCAAACCAGAAATTGCCCTGACTGTTGAACATATATTGAAATATTTCATGGGCTGTTTTATCATTGCAACTTGTTGACATTATTTTGTACTTGTAACTTCATAGACTATAGCCATTTATCACATCAGCATCAGACATCTGCACAAGCATTTGTCATGCTGCTGTTGATTTTTTTTCCTTTTTCTTTTTTTCCTTCCCCCCTCCACCCCCTCTTGGCTTATGGAAAGCTACAGCTAACAGAACAATACAGTGGAATGTGAAGGCTATCATTAGGGGGCAAAAAGAGACTTCAAAGAGGAAGCACATATGGTTTTGACTTCTACAAAAATGGCAGGTGGACATGAAAAAAGGTTGATTTCAAATTTATTTTCATGATAGCTGCAACTTCTTAAAAGTCCAAGGTGATTAATTTTCAATTTGGCATTCCTAATATCTGAAATAAGATCACAGTTTTACAACTTCCTGAGGCAGAGAATGAGAGTGACAAGGTCATGTTGGTATAAACCAATGGCAACCCCAAAGTAAGAGGGTTCTTGAGAAGCAAGAAATATTTTGCAAAAGACTTTCTGAAAGTAAAGCATGTATATGCTTTTGTATACAAACAAAATGTTTCTGAAGTCAGCCTGTTGTGAAGCATATGTTAAACTCAAGGATGTTGGGTTAGATTGAAAGGAGAACCTTTTGTTTCTAGAGTACTAAGTGTCACTTGTATTACTAACTGAAATAGCAGTTGAATACAAAAGACTTGAACCAAAATGAAACACCACTACCATGTCAACAATGCTGTCTCTCCCTCAGTGATAGGTGTTTCTTTTTATATGAAGGAATACATGAAACTTAATTTTCATTTCTGCATTATCATATGTCATTTTAGTTCTAGCATCTGAAATCCTTGTGGCTGGAAAGTCAGAGCTCTCTGCACCTGTGGGTGACTTGCTGGTGATGTGAAAGAATAAGCAACTGTCATTTCTAAGTACAAGTTGAATTTATCCTTCTTATAGATGTTGTATATGGTATTTTAATTGAAAAAGAATGTTAGCCATCTTGCCTATATATGTTACTATATTAAAACCAGTAGATTAGACAGAAAATATTTCTGGTGGGACGTTCTGTTCAGTGCTTCTCAGAAACATGGCAGTGCTATTGCCTATGGCTTGAATGTAACTGCAACCTGCATGTGACTGGATTTGGATCTATATCCCAGCTTTGCTGCTACTCTGACAAGAAAATTTCTTCTATCCTGATACCTGCTAATTCACTTCCTATTTCTTGCATCTAGTTCTGAAGTTGTGGACTATTCAGAATGTGTCATGATTAAACCTCACCCAAAAGGGCATATATTTCAACAAAGTATAAATGATATAAAAATAATGATGGTATCTTGCATGGGTGATTATTTATCATTACTTCTAAAGCCAATGTTGTATCAGGGTGGGTTATATTACAATAACACCATTCTTCAGCAAAAAACAAATAAGAATCCCCCAAACTTTCAGCTGTCTAGTTATTTATCATATGAAAGTGTCAAGAAAGGCTTAGTTTTTCCTAAATAAAAAATAATTGAATGTCTTTTATCAAGAGGTTGGAACAGCAATAGGACAGTATTCCAGAAGTTGCATGCAGACTGGGACTTGATTATTCATTGTTCCTGCAGAAGGACAAGATTGCTGTTTCTTATAATCAGATACTTTCTTACCTCTCTGAGAATAGTACTATATTGTTTTCTCTAGTGGGAAGTATTATTTTAGTACCTGAGACATTAAGCTGTTAAGTTGCATCTGTCCTCAAGAAACAGTCTCCAGGAATGGCTTTGTAAGGTTTTCTTTAGAGGGTGGTCTTTATTTTATTTCATTCAGGGTTATGTGGGCTTTTTAGGGCAAATTAAAGAGATGAGAACTTAAATGAAAGAAATGAGATGTTGGTCCACAACAGCCATCTTCTGCCACTGAATTTGAAGAAAGAAATGTTTTGTCAGCAATGTAGTTTTCAGTGCTCAGGTTGTGGGACACAAGTCCTTCCTAGCTAAAAGCAAGTATTTCTGGATGTTCGCCTTCTGTATCAGGCAAACACTCCCGCCAGCCAGTCTTGCTTATAAAGCTCCTACCAGGTCCCCTCAATAAAACCAGTCTCTGGAGCACTTGGATAGAGTGGGGATTGTGGTTGAACTGAGAATGGCCCATGCCTCCATCCTCCCTGAGGTCTCATCAATTTCCTCTGTTGGAAGCCTGGTAGCAACATTTTCAAGGGTTCCCTGAAGGCAGATATGATCATCAAAAAATGTTTAACTTGAGCACACTTCTTGTTACATCTGAATCAGTTTGCCCAGCTTCCTCATGAGTATAGAAAAATGTTTCCTTTTGTCAGTTAACATAATAAGTTCTGGAGTACTGTCAGGATCTGTCTTCAGACTACTTCCTTGCTAGAAAATTTTGTACCACTAGAACTACAGAATAACAATAACAGAAGTGCTAAACCTGTCCAAGGGTAAAAAAAATGCAACCACTCAGCCCTTCTGTCTCTTTTTATGGGGTTCACTATCAGAACTCAGCACTGATATTTTCAGGAGTTGCTGAATGGATCCACGCATCTGGTCATAAATTTATTCCTAACTTACACAGAGGAATATTTAAAAATCAAAGTGCACTCTTTCCATTGACAATAGAAGCACACACTCTGTACCTGTAAAATTTTAAAAGCTTCCCCTCTAGGAAATCATGAAGGTACCATTGGCAGAGCTGTTCATTCCTCCTAGCTTAGTTCCTCTTAGTTTCCTAATATCTGTCTTGATGGGAAATCATCAGAAAATTCTTCAATTTCCAGTGAAAAATCAGCATGAAAGAAGGGGCAGGAGAGAATATTTTTTCCCTGTAGAAAATACAGACTAGTTCTATAAATACAATACAAAAAAATCAGCATTTCCTTAATACATGCACTATTGATTCACTGTTTGACTGTAAATGGACTGGTTTACGTTTTGACATCTTTGGGGAAGTAAGCAGTCCCACAGCTGGTTTTGTTTAGCCAAAACTCAGATTTGACTCAGTTTTCCATATAATGTTTGAATGAATAAATTTGAATTAGACTGTGTTACTGTGTGGACAAACTTACACATAGGTGTCTTTAAACAAGGTATGTATGAAGCACTTTCATTATAAATTCTTTTCTTTATATTAATTAAGTGAAAAAGATTGGTCTACGCTGGAAAAGTATTGAGGTAGAAAACCAAGTTAGGGAATGTAGCATGGAAACAAAACCAGGGAAAATATTTTAATTAGAAATAGCAGTGGTCTCAGTCAGAATTATTATAAATCCAGAGAAAACCTTAGTCTTCAATGTGCTATGGAGTAGGCAGGCATGATCTGTGGAAAAATACCCAGTAATCAATTATTTGATGTTGAGAAAAAATGATTTTAATCAAAACCACTTTTTTACCAGGCCTAGAAGGTTATTTGATGTTTCGTTCTGTTGTGGTTTAACCCCAGCTTGCAGGTAAGCACCGCACAACCCCTCATTCATTCCCCACTGATGGGATGAAGGAAGGAATGATAATGGCAGAAGTGAGAAAACTCATGGGTTAAGATAAAGACAGCTAAAGCAAAACCAAAAGCAAGCAAAGCAAAACAAGCAATTCCTTCAACACTTCCCAGGGGCAGGCAGGTGTTCAGCCACCTCCAGGAAAGTAGGGCTCCTTCACACCTAATGGTGGCATGGGAAGACTAATGCCATCACTCTGAATGTCCCCTCTTTCATTATTCCCCCAGCTTTATGTGCTAAGCATGGCACCATATGGTCTGGAATATCCCTTGGGTCATTTTGGGTCAGCTGTCCCAGCTGTGTCCCCTCTCACCTTGTCACCCCCAGCCTCCTCACTGGTGAGGTGGAGTGAGAGGCAGAAAGGACCTTGACTCTGTATGAGCTCAGCAGTAACAAAAACATTTCTGTGTTATCAACACTGCTTCCAGCACAAGTCCAAAGCACAGCCTTGTATCAGATGCTATGAAGAACATTCTCTCTATCCCAGCCAAAACCAGCATGCACTCACTCTCTCCAAGAGTACACATAACACTTGGAATATAGGGCTAAAAGCAACTGCCATGTACTCTCTTTCTAACCCATGGAAGAGTCCTCTACAAAGGCGTTGCTCTTGAAGGACTTCTCTGCAATCTATTCTCCATGATCCCTGATGTGGGAGATGCTTTATTCCTCAAAACAGTCTACTGCAGTCTTTCACTTTGCTTACATTTTCCAACATCTAATCTCTTAGTAATTTTAGCCACCTCACCCATCCACCAAAGACTCGGAGTAGAACAGGCTCTTCAGCTATTTGAAGACTTATAATCTGCTTCTCTTCCTAACTAAATTAGTCCAATAGCCTCTATCAGTTATTTATATCTACCTTACATTTTTCCTAACTAATTTTTAGTGTTTCACCAGTTTTCAAGATTGTTTTAAAGTCCGTGTTTGCTTTCCAGCATATCTATGTTTTGCTTCATGCTAAGAGCAAATTTAAGAAGCATACTTTGATGAATGTATTCCTTTTAGTCAGTGAATGCTTCTGGGTGATTTTACAGTAAATGTAAATAAAAGGATGAGGAGCACATCTGCCTAGTAACGTAGTAACATTGATTAGAAGAAAAAAAGTGTGAAAGAAAAAGATTTCAAAGTCATTATTCACACAGGATGGCTGGAATATTGCTTAAAGTAAAAATCTAGGAGCTGTGTAGAAGCTATTACCATTTGCTGGGAACCTTAGATTCTGCAGAACTGGACTATTTTGAATAGGTCTTAAATAAAATTATAAAGTATTAATTAAAGTTTTCCAAACAAAAATGTGTAGTGAATACACCCAGAAATTCTCTGTACCGTGTCTGCATGGTTGGACAATACAACCTCCAGAGATCCCTTCCAACCTCAACTATTCTGTGACAGGTTTCAGGGTTTTCAGTTTTAAAGATATCGCACACTACAGTTTAGGAAGTAGGGCTATTGTCACATCAGGAGGTATCTCCAAGGCTCTCAGTTCTTGGATAATTTCAAAGTCTTTAGGTCCCTTTTGCTCCCTTAGGAAATACTGCAAAATGCACGAGGAGACTGTTTTCCAGTACCCAGTACAAGCAGCTGAAAGAATGCTTGAGACATCCTGCATTCAAAGGAAAAAAAAGTCTGTCTCTGTCTGGGAGGGGTAAGGTATCAAAAGTGCAAGAGTCCTTGCCTGTCATCAGGGTAAGTTGTCAGTAACATGCAGGTGAGTATACGTCAATATTCATGGCTGCTGTTCTCATCTCATTAAGATAAGTACATATGCACATCCAGAATATAGCTCCAAATAAGTAAGAGTTTGTGTGTGCGCAGAGAAAGATGTTGCACCTGATATCACTCTTACTGTTTTACCCCAGCTACAGCTAAGTGCCCAGAATTGTGGTGTTCTGTCCTGTGTTTTTTGAGAGCAAACTCAAAACGTACTTCCATAGCTCCTCTTCTCCTCTTGACATGAGAAAGAAATCATAGAAACCATAAACCATCATTAATGTTTAGTTTTACTATTTATTATTGCTAAGCATGAGAAGAGAAAGTCCCAGTGGTCTAATTGCTATTGTGGAGCCTCAGGAAAGTCAAGTTATTAAACAAAATTGTCTGTGCCCCTTATTTGATCAATTTCTAAAATAATTCCTAAAATTGAGATGTAAATACTTTTCTTTGTTTGTAATTCAGGTTCCAGTGGCTGCTAAAGTATTCAATTGAGGTATAACATTTTAAAGCCTTTTAAGAGCCAAATAAAATTATTACTTATAAATTATTAAAAGCCTTCCACAAATGGAAAAATACTTACTGAAAAGTCCTTCATAAATAATGTTCAAACTAAATTAAGTGGTAGTATAAGGAATGCATTAAAGTTTGCGAATGAGATATTAGCAGTGTGCTCCCTTAACCTCAAAGTTATGATAGCTGGAGCACTTGCTACCCCTCCGAAACCTTGCAACTCCGAGTCCTGGCTCACTCTGGAAAAGAAACATGTGGTGCTACTGGAGATTGGAAAAAGAGCTCGAGGTCAGGGGTCGACACAGTAAGGGAGTTTGCTCTTTAAGAGGTTATCTGTGGATCTGCAAAGCCAAAGTGCAATTGGGTTCTGTGATGTGATTTTAGTGAGTAATTGTATATGATCGTAGGTAGTTTCAAAGACAAGGTTGGAAGATTTTTCTAGCCTGCTTGTGATATCAATTTTGGGGAGTCTGTGTAGCTTGAGATGGACAATGCAGTTTCTTCAGAAATTGTCATCTGAAGTGATACAGCTGATAACCGATTCATTTTAATTATAAATTTAGCAGACTGGTAATAGGTTTTTTTTTTCTTTCTTGTCCCTGTGATACTTGTCATGTAAATCAGCAGCTTTGTAGGCTTGTACATTTCTTGCCACTGGTAAAAACTCATGCTTGCTTTTTAGTTGGTACTGCATCAGAGAAAATTTTGCATCCTTATTAAGAGAGTGCAAGTCACTGTAATTGATCTGCCTGGATATTGCTTTTTCTTTCGTCTGTGAGTAGATAGTTTGCCAGTGGGTTATCAAGTTACTGGCTCTTGATTATTCAAAACAATGTGAAACAAACATTTCCTATTGTTTTACTTGTTTAGGGTTTCCTTGATTAAGCTGTCACTGCTGTCAGTTATGTTCTTATAAGCCTGCTTGGATCTATTTCATGTTAAGAAAAAGCTCAGATAAATCCAGGAAAGCTTAATGTTTATCCAATGTGAAAATAATTACTCAAAAGTGTTATTCTTAATCCAGATAATTAGAGTGAGGAAGGAGAGATCAGTGTCATTGTGAATTATGCCCTGGCAATTGACTCTTGGTCCTTGTAAGTTTCAGGTGAAGATGTGAATGGATAAAGGTTAGATTAACCGTAATCCAAAGTAGCTGCAACCTAAATCTGTTATGATACAAGGATGATCACTTAAAAAGAGCTGGATTGTGGGATTGTTTCTGGTTGGATAAGATGCCGCTCGACTGGGACTAGTCTTAAAACATGCTTAGCACCATGTCACTGCAGCTGTAAGCACTTGTGCACGGTTTCAGGCTGCCGCAGACTGCTGGGCTCTCCCTGCACGGTGTAAGACTACACTGCACTGCAATATCTGTACTTTACATCAACATACTTTACCCTGTGTTTCATGGAAAATAGATGGTAACTTATGCAGAATGATTTGCTCAATGATCACTTCTCTGTGCTGTTAAACATATTTCTTTGTGTTCACCATTTGAAACATTCTGTGCATCTACATGTACTATAGTGTACAATGGTGCAGGTACACAGTCAATGCAAATTGACGAATAAAAAATGTAAAAGAGACAAAACATTTACTCTCTCTAGTTTATACCATGATTTTGTAGGGTTGCTAATTATTAGAAAAGAAAAAACATAGCAATATAGTCTATGTAAGGATAAGGTTTGCAGATAAGGTTTTTCTCTTTGAAGTTGCACAGTTTTCAGAAATACGTCATAAACAAACAAGACTAAATCAAAACAAATTCATTCTGAATGCAGAAAAAGCAGCATTAAAAAGGGGACATGCATGTATTAGTACATACTGCAAGCAGAAAGTACTTGATGCTTCAGACTTCCCTGCTTATAGATATGGACATAATGGTGACAGCTCAGACGACAGTATGTGTGGTAACTCTCCATAAATATATAGACTCTTGAATGTCAATGGTTACTTATTGGGAATAACACTGCTGAAAGAAGAAGAGAAGAAGGTGAAAGACAGGCCATTTCTTGAAAAACAGTACTGGAAATATTTGGTCTCAGCAGATAATTTAATTGCATGGTCCAGTCTTTCTCATTGTTTCAGTACAAATTTAAAATAAGGTAAAGACAGTTTTTTCTTCTTATTCAATTTTTGTAATAAATGACATGCATTTATTCTGAGGTGATGTATTTGTGCAGATCTCCTTCAACCGTGCTGGAAAACTGGAAGCAGCATTCCTTGATGCATGGCTAAGGTGAGGAAATAGTTAAAAAAGTAATTAATGGAATGCAAAAGCTAATAAGAGGAAAGTACCTTAATACACACTTGAGCTAGAATCTTCTCTGTGAATAATTAAAATTATTTAAAGTTCATTTCTGGATTTTTAATAAAGTATGTCTCAATAAGACTTGTTCCTGGTCTTAAACCTTTCTACACTTAACTCACTACCTTCTTTTTGTAGTTATTTTATAATCGTATTACTTTTTCTTAAAAGGGGGTTCAGGTAACGTTTATGTTTGTCTATGTTTTAAAAGAAAATTCTGCAAGAGGCATAACATTCCTAAATTTTGTTCCTAACATAAAAATTATCCATTTAGAATATCACATGAAAGTGTTAAGTTATTTCTAATGCTACGTTATATGCTATGGATTTGTGTTATACAACTATTGTGCTCTCCTGCATCCTAAACTCCCTGCCTTTAAAACAACATTTCATGGAAGTGTATGTCATTAGCAAAAACTTTCAGACTTACCTCAGAAAAGATTTTAGGGCAGGGATTTTAGTTTTCAAGATTTAGAATATAAGTCAAACTTTAATTAAAGTAGGTGAGGAAGAAACTTCCCCACTTGATAGCTCATTGCAAGGGTGTATAGCACAATTTCCCCACACCTTTCAGCAAAGGCTTCTAGTGATTGATACTGAAGGGACCACTGGTCTCATGTAACGTAGTGATTCTTAAGTTAGAGAAAGAGGAGTGTAAGACAAATTCCCATAGTATAAAGGGCAATAAGAACTAAATGTAGAATTGCTAATGCAAATTCTGACTCTGAAAATATTAACATGGAAAAACTGGTTAATAAGGCACAACGTCTCTTCAGGATTGAAACTGCAGAGAAGGCAACATCTGGACATAGGTGGGGAGTGCAGTTTTCCTCAGTGGAAAAGATGAGTTAGGACGAAAATGAAATGACAGAACTTAGAGTTGAGCACTCCCGGCTCCTTCTGCATTTCACAAGTAGACTGGTAGGCAGTTGACTAAGTCACAGAAATGTCACTGACATTTAAGGAAAATGAACAATAAAAAGGAAAATAATAGCACTCGTAAAAACCCTGAAAGTTTTCGAAAATTAAAAATCAGTGAAACAAAACTAGAAATGGAACCAGATTTACTGTGTTGAAAAAAAAAAAGAGAAAATCCTGTGAGAGCATTTGTAGTGTCAAAGACCACAGCAAACTGTGTACCAGTATTTGTAACTTTGGGTTCTTTAAGTAGCTTGAAATTGCTTAATTATTAGGGATCATAGAAACTAATAGTAATTAACACAAAGAAGATACTATAACTCAACCTATCAATGAAATAATTTAAACGTCAAATTGCAAATAGTCACAGATGATAGAAGGTTTTGCTCTGAGGAAATTGAAGTAGCTGGTAAAAATGTGACATTTATCACTTTTAAGCAGCTTCAGTGTTGAACGATGACCAAACTCTGTCAGTTTTTTTGAGTAGTGATGATCCCAGGAAGCTTAGGGAATAGGAAAAGAGTTTCTGATGAATCAGGCTGACTTTTGCTACAGGGTGAACAAATTGTTTCCCTGTTCAGCCTCTCTGAGGTCTGGAAGCCATACGTCAGTGGAAAAAGCCTCGGCTGATTTCTCTAATTTCCCAGGATTAGTGGGGTTTTATGCTAAAATTATGATCTTCTGTAACTTCCATTAGTGTACCAGAAAATGCAGTTCAAGAATAAAACAACTCTTTTACTGACTTTAAATTTTGTCTATGTCCTTGCACATTCAACATGCATCAACCAGCTACATTAGTGTTTCAGAATTTTATGAAGTATTATAAAATAATACAGAAAGAAATGTTAGAATATCTCCTGTTCTGAGACAGCATAGTAATTTACTGACCATGGACAATTAAGAAAGAAGTAGGTACCTTAGGACAACCATGAAACCAGCGCAGATTAGTCACAGCTAATCTATTCTTGTAACCCAACAGAGTTTTTCAGTTTCAGAGAAAGAGGAGTTTTACTTGTGTTTAAGACTAGTTCAAAGCAAATTGAACATTCAGGGAATTGTCATTGAACATAATTCAATTTTCTTAACTTGCAAGAAATTGAAGGGTTTTTTTAGCAAGAATTGTGGAAATGCATAAAATGTATTTATTTCTAGAAAATAGAACTGGTTTTGTCAGTGTTTTCTAATATTTTGTTATTCCATCCCACTAGGCAAAAATAAACTGGTTTTCGTGGTGTTTTGGCAGAGAATATGAGTGACTGTTTTGAATCACATGAGAAGTACATTTTGTCCAGTAGCCTGTTTCTGACAGTGGCCAGTAAGTTAGTACAAGAAAATGTCCAGAGAATATTTTCCATCTTCTAATGAACTCAGCTTTAGAGATTTCTTTTCATAGGCTTTATCATATTGTTGTATTATAGTATCCTTGATAGTCCTCTGTTCATTAAATTTGTTCAGTTGCATTTTGATTCTATTTACACTTGTGGCATGATGCAGCAATGACTTAGGTTAAACAACCAATTTAATTACTAATTATTTGAAAAAAAAGAATTCCTGGTAAAGTGCTTATTTTAAATGGACTGCCTAATAATTTAATTTGATATTCCCTAGTTCTTGTGTTGTGAAACAGTGGAAACTTTTACTTTAGACCATAAAGTGGGAACAAATTCTCTTGCACCATGTTTTTACAGTGTTAAAGAGTCCCAAGTCAAATTAAGTTATCTGTCTAGAGAATGGCACTTGTATCTTTGTTCATTCTTTGTCATTTTCAGTACACTTTGTATTTTTTGAATCTTTGCTATATTTTTATGAACAGCATCCAGTCTTCAAGAAGTGGCTGCTACCCCAATGACTTATGCTACCTTCTATTATTTACAGAAAAAAAATTAAATATTTTATTTATATTTTTTTCTTTTGCCGCATCGAGCTGGTGCTTACTGTCCACTGTGTCCACAGCAGCCTTCCTTAAATTTGACATACTTATCTACCATGATATTATTTGGACTGCCTTTCCTGTCTATATTTTACTTCATATTCATTGAAAGTAAATTTTTCTTTCCCAATCTTGTAATCATGAAATATTTCTGCAACTAAATGATTCATTTTTGTGGTGTCAAAATTATTTTTGAAAGTCATTTATGAGGCAGTTGAACTGCACAGAATACTATGGAAATCCACTGACAATTATCCTCCACTTTGAAATCTGGGGGTTTTCTGTCTGTTTTCCTATTTCAATTTTTTTTTTTAAATTACATGGCCTTTTATCTTATTCTGCAAAAGATTACCTTAAAAACTACTGGCGAGCACTCTTTTATTCATTATTGTTAAATTAATGTTTTTCCAGCCAATTTACCTGGCCCAGAGATCCGTTTCTACTTCTGCTCTAACTGAGCACAGACACATTTGATTAAAAGGGTGGACAACCTATATGCAGGTTTACTCTGCAGTCAGTACTCATCTTGCTCAGATAAACTTTTACTTCTGCCCAAGATCTTTGAGAAGAGAATTGTTGACTTCTAAGTTAGAGGATCAGACTTTACATTTGGTTTGAGTTGTGAGCAGCAGGTCAGTTTGGTTGCCATTTTGTTTGGCTGCTGCTTCAGCAAGAATAATAAAATACGTGGGAATTTGATTCCTCAAAATTGGAAACCCTTGTCTCGGTAAGGAAGTTGAATAACACTGAGTTCTCCCTGAAGCTCTCTATCATGAGTGTCTCCTGTATATGCAATTCAATAGCTTATGTCAAGAAACTAAAAGTAATATAAAATTATTTATTTAACTGTGTCTTTTGATTACTGTTTCTTCACTCCTGTGTTACTTGGAATCAGCCTTGCAAGATTGTTCAATAAATTCTCATTACTGGGGTAGGTTTTTAGAAAAGTGTGTCTATCAAAAGTCCATTACTCTAGCATGGGGTTTTTTTGTAAATACTGTAATATTTCCTGCATTAGCTTAATGAAATCTGAATATCCGTAGTTTAAACAAGAGGGGTAACAACATAAACACCTACTAGTGCACACACGTGTATATATTTTTAAAACTGAGTGTAAGTTTCTAAAAGTACTGTTACTTAAGATAAAACCTTTTCTGCTCTAAATGGCAAAATGATTGAAACTACATTTAATAGACACGAACATATATATACAACAGAAATTTCATGAAAGGAAATGCTAACCGTGTTCTGTAGTTTGTTCTGTTTCATGGTTCTGTATTGGTACTGATGAATTATAGCTTCTGCCTTCTTCACAGTCCCTTCACCCAGAGTTTTGTTGTTAAGCACGAGATGACCACGAATGTTTGAGTCAAGCAGGCTTCTGTCTTGTTGCAAACAAAAATGAAAGGAAATTATTTTGTAGAATTTGCAAGTATAAAACTGCTAAGTGAATAAACACTTCTTGTTCTAAAAGAAATGAATTCAGAGGCATTTTGTAGTTAAATCAATAGTCATGGCATTTGAAAAAAAGGATTTGTGTCCCCTAAATTTGCATGGTTTTCCCTCAAATGGAAAATCCCCCATGTATGATGTGTTTTAAGGCTATATCAGTGTTAGGGCTTTTTTTGACTTCTCGATTCCATTGTGGCTGCAGACTTGCAAGCCAAATGGGACACTTACAGTCATTTTATAATATGAAACTAATAATTTTATGTCCTATTGTATGTGAAATGTTTGAACTAAATGTTTGATGTTTGAACTAATAAATCCTATGATCTCTGCAGTGACCCTGTCAGGTGATTAATGTACATTTTGGACTAGCAAAGTCAAATAAGAAATTTTCTTTGGTTGGGACACCTGTCCCAGAACATGTACCCTACGGCATAGTATTTCTGGAGCTCATCCTATTCATTGTCATGCCCATAAAGAAAGCTTTTTGCAAATTCCACAGGTCTCACGTATGGCAATAATAATCTAATATATAATGCAGAGAGAGAGTAGAAAGAAAATCTGTTTCTGTTTTTGCATGCTCCTCAAATGCAAGTCTTTCAAATACTGAAAGATACAAGGCCATGCTCATTTTGGTATTTCTCATGTGCCTGCTGGTGTCTGGATGCTGTTTGCTCCAATGAAGATGAAGTTCCTCCATTGAGAACAAGCTTTCTTGTAAGTTTTCTCAGGCTTTCTAGTTCTGATCAAAGGACTATTACTGCAAAATTGTTTATGCATTCCTGATTCCCATCCTAATAATAAAAAATATGCACAAAAAACCCAATTGTAAACAAAATTTATCTGCTTGTTTCAAATTAGAGCATTCAGGCTAGCTTTAGTTTGGACCTTCAAGTGCTATTTCAGGTAATTCTAGCAGTATCTGAAATAATTTACATATGATAAATTTATTAGCAGTCTCATTTTCAGATAACCTCTTGGGTATGTTTTTCTTCCCCAGCTTAAAGATGAAAGGTTTTCAAATAGAGATTACTCTTGTTTGAAACAGGCCTGAGACGTGGCACTGTACACACACTCTACTCTTTCCTTTTACGAATTTCCTCTTATTTCAATGATCTAAAATAGTAACAATACATTTCTATCTTTCTATGACTTTCTATTGCTCTTCTTCTCTTTCTTTTTTCTTTCCTTTTTTTTTCTTTTTTCTTTCTTTGTTTTCCCTTCCTTTTTATTTCCTTTTTTTTTTCTTTTTTTAATTTACCCTGGACCTTGGTTTGTCACAGCTTACAGTATTTCATAGACCTCATAATCTGCAATTCCTTCTGGGCTCTTCTATAGTGCAGTTACCTTTGTGTGTGAGAGATAGGACTCAAAACAGTAGATGGTGGCCTGAGATCCTGTTCCTAGATCCCTGTGAAAAATAGTGTCAGTCCACAGAGCTGAAGTTTATATCATGAGTTAAGATCCTCAAAAGTAGTAGTACATCCCTAATTTTCTGTTCTGGAAACCTGAGGGATTCACTGCATGTGAATATATAATGCGAATATATAAACCACAGCAGCATTAGGTGCTAGAAAGCACACTTATTGTTTCAGGTTCAAGGGCTCTAAAAAAGCTTGTCTTGTAGAAGTGAACTTCTGCAGTGCCAGCTTCTCTGGTAAAATAAAGCAGTGAAACATAACACAGGGGAGATTTGCTTTGTTAATCTACTCACAGGGGCCAAGCATAAACACTTCCTCTTAGTCCGTGCCCCATTTACTATCCAAATCAGAAATTGTCTAGGTACAGGGCAAAAAGGCATTTCTGGTCCATGATTTGATACAGGTTGAAACACACCTTGTGTGTCTGAAATAAAGTTGGTATTGTATCAATTAATGTCACTCATTCCGACATGGGAGTGCTTCCAAAGGCAAGGAAACATTTATGTGAGAAAATCTAGGTAATCGAGTTCCAGTAGGTATGCAGTGAATATAACACGATCTTGTGGTACTTAAATTTACATTCTGGACCTTTAGGGGTCCAGAACCAGAAAGAGGAAGGATCATGACCATGGCTTATAGTGAGGATTCGTGTTTAACTGAGCACTGCAGAAATGCCCGAGGAGTGTAGCAAAACCGAAGTACAGCATATAATCATTTTCTTCCACAAAACTAGGCATGGTTTAAGTGTGAGTTTGTTAAAACAGAAATAAACAAAGCTAGATGTTTCCTTGTTTGCTTCTTTGAATGTTGATGCATACAAGAAGCCGTGGAGTCATCATCATGTGCAGTGACTATAATGCACTGTGTATGTAGATGTCTGCATCTGAACGATGAGCTCTTCCAAAATCTCTCAAAATCAAATTATGCTTTTAGGGTGCATTTCTTCTTTTAAGACCGATATCTAAAATTTGTCAGATGAACTATCCTGGACATCTGCCTATTTCTTTAATTTGAATATAGAGAGATGACCAGCTCCGATCTGAAGGTCTGTATTTTTAGCATCTAAGGTAGGGGCAAGGAATCCTGCCCATTGTGACTGATAGGATAATTCTTAGGAAGGTTCAGGGAGAAAAAACTACAGCTGCAGTGTCTCTTAACTACCTACTGTGTTTATCTTCCCACTCAGAAATTGCTCAGAAGGTAGGTGAAGTGTGATGTATTGTTAGTTTTTTCTGTTTTGTCTTTAGGGAAAAGAGAGCAGCTAGAGAAATAATGAAAAAGCTGTGTTTGCAGAGTAGCCCACAGCTGTAAAATAAGGTATAGCTGCCTCTAGCTAGGGTAACTTTAGACTGTTGGGGTTTATTTTATCTTTAATTACTTTATTTTTAGGAGTACAATTTGCTAAGCAGAACCTGTATGAATATGCTGGTTTTGGCAAGCCCTTCTTCTTTTCATGTCACACTATCTCATCCTTTGCCTTTTTCTTACATTCCCCCCCATCTCTTGCTTTCTTTGCTAATGTATAAAACACCTGCACACCTCCTGACTAACTTTCTCTTAGAGGAGACTCCAGTGTTTGGTTAAGTCACGGGAGACATGGGGATTTGTGCAGTCCTCTCGCTTACGCGCTGCGGAAGTGATGACAGAACAGTCCCGACAGCCACTAGAGAAACTGACACATCACACCCAATTATGCGGCCTCCTCAGCCCCTCACGCCATTCTTCCCTGAAATATAAGCTTTCTGTCTCACAGTCTATTTTTTTTTTTTTTTTTTTTTTTTTAAGAAATTTGTTATGTAAAAGAAAAGGGAAAATGTGTGTGGGGGGAAGGAGTTAGTGTATCATTCTAAAGAAAACTATTATAGAGTAAGTCTTCAGGGACATTCAATATATCAGCTTAAACATAATTTAAACACTTGGAAATATTATTTTTAGAATTCACACAGGAAAAAATACCAAATTTAATTGATGATAATAGAGGAGTCAAGCCTTGTCATTAACTGTGACACTGCCCATCAACTGCTGTGAGCTAGTGGGAGTTATTTGTCAGTAACGATAAGTACAAATACATACACTAATCTGTATCTGCTGGGGATCCCCCACAGCGTTCAGCCAGCTGTAGAAAAACCAGATTATTTTTCATGTTAGTACCACATATGGCATAAAATGCAGTTAAGTTTTTCTTTCCTCATCCCTAGAACGATCTATCCTCTTCAAAGTGAGATTGCATGAGTGTCACAGCTTCCTTCCTTCTCCTTGTACAACAACAGCTGACACAACAGAAGAACAAAACTGGCTTACAGCCATTTGGTGGTATTTGTATGAAGAGGAATAATTAGAAATAAAAATACATATTGCAGTGATAATTAGGCACATTTACCCTAAAATTGGATTCCAGATTATAGACAAGGAGTAGGGATAACATTTTATAAAATTGCCTAAGAAGAAGCTCTCTTCTCTGAACTTGCATGGAAAATTTTATATTACAAAATCTACTGAAACTGGAGGTTTTTTCTAGTAGCTAGAACTTAAAGTGGACAAATGACTGTGGTTTGGGGGTTTTTTGTTCCTTGTTAACTTGTTTTGCCATATTTAAGTTTTGACAGCTATCCTATGACAGCAGAAATACAACATTCCTGTTGTGATTATTTGGCAATACTTGTAATACAAATTATACACATATCTTTCCTGTGAATTGCATAATAAGAACTCCAGGAGTTGTCAAGCAACAAAGACTTTTCTGCTGCTCTTTTCAGAGTGAGAAAAGAAACATTCAAAACATATGGGATCATGAAACAGGAAAACAGCCAAGTCCAAGAATATGGAAAATGAGTGGTTACAATTACCACATGAGAAAATAAACTAATCTGAAATGAGTACAAACTCTTCATAAGAAGAAGAGAATGTATTTCCCTGCCTTCTGAACTATTGCTGCAGAATAGCTTCTAAAGGAGAGATTGGTACAAGAGTTAAACCATATGAATGGTTTTTGACTTTCTGCCTTGCAGCTACTGAAATTAAAAAGGCTGGAACATTGGTGAACCAGCCTCCCAGGAGAGTTTGTGAGATGTCCCTCATCCCCTCTGCCTAGGCTTGACCAAGGTCTGGGGACAGTGTCCATCATCTCCTCCTGGCTCCTGCAGCACTACAAGGGAAGTTCACGCTGTTTCGGTTATCCCTGTGGCCTGTGGAGCCAACAGGTAACCACAAACTCCTCCTCTTTTTCCTTTTCAATTTTTGTAGATCTGAGACAGGGAGAAGCAGATTCATGCCACTTCAGTGAGCAATGTAAAATTAGGCAGAGCAGAGTACCAACTTTTTCTTGGCTTCAGCTGTTTGACATTGCCATAAACCTTTGCATCCTACTCCAGCAACTGCCGTGAGCATTTGTTACTCCTCTCTGCACCCTTGATTGTCCCTCCCGTATTTGAAACTTTGACATGTTAAAACACTTGACAAGAAGTCTTACAGTCCCCTTAGCACTCAGGCAGGCAAGGTGGCACTGTGCAACACAAGAGGTGCTGTGTGTTTGTTGCTATCTGCTTGAGCAGGTGTCTTCATCTATCTGAAATGCCAGGGGCAAAGTCAGGATATCTGCAGAGTCTGGAAACTCTGCAGACACAGGCATTGCTGACACATATGAATTCCAAGCTCCTGAACCATGTTGGGCTTGGTATTGAACAGATTCATTGCACATAAACAGCCAGAGTTTATGGCTTCTTCAGAGATGACTGTCCAAGCGTGGGAGGTCATTCACACCTGAACAGAGAGGCTGCAAATTTAGTGTAGGTGCTGTAAATCTAACACGTGTATCAGTCTTGACCAGCTGTCCTTTGGATCCCTTGTGATAGCACCCATGACAGCTTCTCTTTTTCCTACTCCCTGTAACCCAGGTATCCTGATCTACCCAGTCAGTCTACCCAGACACAGTGCAGGTGATGGACAGTGGAATGTTACCTTCTATTGTAAGGAAAGTCACTGAAACCATTCCCCAGCCCACTGCATGCTCAAGCTAAGGCTATAATACTTGAATCCGGTGAGACTTTATTTTCTCTATTTCTCTCTCTAAATGCAAATTTTAAAAAAATTAATGTTTAGTTACACATAGAAAGAAAATATGTCAGTTTGCAAACATTTAGTTACATTTTTATGGGTTTATTAGTAAAATTCTAACAGTGATGCACACTTGAAAGCTGAGTATTGGGGCACAATTTCATTCTTATTCATATCAATTTGTCCATTACTGTATGAATAATGAAATGGACTTAATCACTCAATAGCACAGGACTATTTATTGTATGCAAAGATCTTTGCTATTTAGTGTGGAGATCCAATAGATGCCATCCTATTTTTCAATATTGAAAGTCATTACCAACTGATTTTTAACAGAAGTCCTTTTAAAACCCTTTACGCTCGATTGTTTGCAAAGGCTAAGGAGGCACACTGGACTGCCTGGGATTTATGGAAAGCCAGAAATATTGTCTGGACAGATTTTATTGTTTAGACAAGAACTGTGAAATACTCCCTGTTCAGTTTGCATTCACTGGCCAAAATTTAGCCAGGCAAGGTGGCAAATGCTTGTCTGTGATATTGTCAGCCTTAGATTTGGTGATTGACTCACTGTGCATCCCAGTGGAGCCTCAGTGAAATGGGGTATGATGATCAGTCCCCATAATGCATCAGTTTTGTTATGGGTAGCCTAATGGCTAAGAGTTAACTATCGGCAAGATTATCAGGGTCTTGCAGAGGGGACCTACCATATGAGAATCCAAAGAAATCTGAAGATTCAAAGTGACACATCAGAAGTAGATGGAATAAAACGGACAATTTTAATTTTAAGCCAGTTTTTGTGGTACAGTGGAGTCAAACTGGGAGTGGGTGACTTCACCAAGGAGTCAGAGTATTGCAAACACAGTTTTATTCAGAGTATTAGCAAACACTTTGCTAAAGGAATGATGAGGCAATGGTTATGTTCAATTGAATGGCCTGTGTCCAAAGTGCATTGGTAGGGAGCAATGAGGTTTACACACGTGCCTGTGTGAAGGATGGCATTAGAAATGTGATGTTTAGACATTCAGTGGGATATGTACATTGTGCACGCAGAATGTTATCTAAAGATTTGGGCTGAAGCATGGCTTGAGGGATTATCCATTCAAAAGCTAATATGTTGTCCCCTGTTTCCTCTGTATGGGAACAGGGGACAACTGTGTGAAACCACACATTACAAATGTACGACATATTCTGCTGAAACTCATTCTTAAGTTTGTGTTCTTTTCAGAAGCCTCTTGACTTTAAAACTTGTTGCTTGAAGCCTCCATGGAAGGAGAGGAAAACAGAATATATTTAGAAATACTTAAATAGAACTTAAAATAGTTTTCCGACTCATTAAAAGTTTACTTGACCCAAAATGTCAGGACCCACCAGTGTGAAAAGCAAGAGATGAATATCTTTCCACTTGTATAAGCCCCAACTTCAAGTCTGCTAGAACAGGAGGTGTCTGGAGTTAATCCTGTAACTACAACTGCTTCTTGCAACTCAGCCTCAGTGTATTTTGAGATTTAAGTCCACAATTGAGGAGGAAGAAGGAAACATTCATGAAGATTTTTTTCCATAGCAGCTGTTTGAAACTGTTAACATGCTTGTACCTTAAAAGTAGATCCCAGGGGAAAGAGACTGAGAGGCAGATTGCAGTTAAAGGGCTAAGAAGCACACAGTAAATGTAGGTAAATTCAGAGTTTTCTCAGATAAATATGTCATTGATCATTGAGAGAAGAGGTGAAATTGTATAAAGAGATTTGCACACACGCTTTTGGTTCTCCTGGGAAAACATGGTGCACCTGCTGAACACAGAAAAAAATCCTTGTGTGCAAAAGATTGCTACCAAACCACTAATAAAAAAGTAAAGTTGTATCTGCACACAGTCTTATAAAAAAAGATAAGTTTTTTCCCATAGGAGAACACACCTTTGATTAATCAAACATATTTAGAAATTACAATTTAGAAAACTACCTGAAAATATAGACCTGTGGTTAAAATCAAGTTTAAAATAATAGTTTTAAAATCACACTGTAGAAATTTTAGGAAGGCTGCAGATAACTTTTGCATTTTTGAAGTTAGCTAGGATTGGTGAGATATATCTGGGATACACTGTATGGTATCTAGACTGTTGCTGGGAAAAGACTTTTCCTTTCTTAATCTTGAGTATCATGAAGGGTAACTTTTGAAAGATGTGCCCAAAAATCTGAAGGGAAGACATACAAGCAGATTGCACACTATTTTTTTACTGATTGCTGTTGTTTTATCAGAAGTTTTTATACATAAGGTTCTTATTGTCCTTGTAGAAAAAGGGAGGTAGAATCAATTTCCTCTTTAACATATTGATAAACAACTCCAGATATAGTGGTAGGGGGAGGAGGAAACTACATTTACCTTTGCGTGACCTATATAGGAATGCTAGAAAAATTAATTCCAGAATATTATGGCTACATTCCTTTAAGTTGTGGATATGATTTACATAGTAGGTCTTCTTGAGCCGTCCGGCTTCTTTCATCTTTATACTGTAAATTGCTTTCATCCCCCGCCCTGCCCCCCCCTCCCCAATCTGTATGCTTGAGGTATTGTTGTGATAAATTATAGAGGTACAGAACTGAAAATGGTGTGTAGATTGTCTAAGAAATTGAGTGCAGTCAGCCTTCAAAGTGGTGGATGATGTGCTAAAACAGCTACCTTCCCCTGGTCAGGTCGCACATGTCGTCAACAAGCAGCTGCTTTTAACTTTGCCTTTTGCCCAGAGCACTGAAAGCAGCTGGATTTATTGAATTAATAACTGCTCCATTTGGGGTGTTTTGCTTTCCCATGACCGTGAAATCTGGCTATAATGTTAGCAAAGTGTAAGACATGTCTCCTTCACCAAACTAGGTGGTGTCTTTTTTTGTTCTTATATGGTACTTAATCTGTAAGGCAGAAAATAATTGGAAAACTGTACCTGTGGGGGAATAAAATGATGAAACATCTCTTGGCAAACAGAGTTAAGAAAAAGGGGAGAAGCACATAAAAATGAGGCAGCCGATACACACATGCTGACTGTGATTTTGAGGACACTTGTACCAGTCCTCAAATTCATCTCTTTGGTTCCAATGCTTAGCAGAAGTCTTATTAGATCACCTCATGTATTTTAAACAGTGTGGGAATGCTAGTGGTGGTGGTCGGATAAATAGTTCCCATGCTTTGGACTGATTTTTTCTTCTGAAGGCCCTGAATTTCATGAGACAGGTTGAGGAATGGTGGCAGTGTGTCATGCAGATGGAGGTGGGTGAACCTGTGGCCTCTGGTTCCCCTGACCACAAAGGCATAAGGAATGTCCTACTACAGAGCTTTGGGCCAATCCCTCTTAATAGGCTTTTGTGTGGAGCTATTGTAGGTAGGGGTCACTCATTCTCTAGGGACAATTCATGAGGTAACACCTTCAGGTTTTGTAAGTCATGGCACATTTACAGTAATTCTCATGTTATGGCTAGTCTACTTTGCCGAAAAAGTAAAAGTAATATTTTATTAATATTTAAAAGTTTATTGATCTTCTTATCAATAAACTTTTAAATATTAATAAAATATGGTGGGAATTGTTTAGCTGCATTCTTTGGATAGAAAAAGGAAAGAGAAAGGAGGAGTTGTTGAGAACATGGATCTGAGTGTAAAATGCATTGCATTCGCTGGTTATTGCAAGTGGTGCCTATTATCAAATCCTGATCTTGTGTCTTTCTCAGCATGTGAAAGGGGAATTCCTGAAGTACTTCAGGCCTTGTTGACTTGGCTTCCTGCAAAATGATGACATGAGCTTGGGAGAAATGGGATTGAACGTCAAGCTGCCAATTCTAACCACAGCTATACCTGTTAGCTAAGCATAAACTGTGTCCAGCAAGGATGCTTGTGGCTTCTGTATTACTGGCAGAGGTTATTTACACATATTTTCAGCCTCCTAAAGACTCTTTGGGAAAGGTAGAGGAGCTCTGACCTGCTGGAGCCAAAGAGCTGCATTAAACTTTCAAAAACTCTCCAGTTCTCCTCAGACATATCTTCCCAAGTCAGGCACTGGCATCTGCCAGGCTGTTGCTGCATCTTCTAATTATGAAGACTCTCCCTTGATGAAATCTAAGTTTTTACCAAAACTGCGCAATCTCCTTTATAGAGCATGGTGAAATTATCTGCACTTTAGTTCTTAGTTTACTCATATTCCATATTTATGTTTTATGTCTCTGGAGTTTCAGAGTTCTGCAAATAGATATTATATATATATAGAGAGAGAGAGAGTATAGATAGATTTATGTCTTTCTTGTGGAAATTACTGCCCCAGTAACTTAAAAATGTGCTACTCTTAGGAGTAGAAATGGCCATTTTACCCAACCAATTTTAAAATTGCTTCAGAGGTATTTAAAATAAAGTTATGATGTGCCAGGTATTTCCTTCATTTGCTTTTAAATTGTCACAGAATATCAGAATGATTCAGTGCATTCCCTCCAGAAAGTTGGAGAGTTCAAATTCCAAATGGGAAGAAAGGCAATTTGTTCATAAAGCAGCCATCCAGTTTGCAAAACAATTTCCAAGACACTTCAGAGGGGTTAAGATAACAAAACACAGTAACTCGTATCCTTGTTTTGTGTGTACTTCTTTGTAAGTAAACAGTTCCATCACCAGCTCTTCCTCCTATGAAAACAACTTTTTATTTAGGTTAAATAAGTCTCGTGCCTCCTCATCCAGAACCTGTTTTACTTTTTTCCTTTTTCTTCAGAATATATGGCATGTACTTAAAATGCAGAAAATATGCCAGGAGTGGGGTATGCTGCAGATCAGCACCTTCAGCTTGTGTTCAGGTACCTACATAGCAATGCCTAGCTCCTGTCCGCCCGTGAAAGGGGTTTTTTTAGAGATGGATATCTCTGAAGAAACTAATTCACAAATATGAACTGTTCTGACAATTAGATGAGATCACTTCTTGTCATACTCTGTGGTGGTCACCTTCCTCTATTGCAGATTTGGTAACTTTTGTAATGGATGAAGCAAGTACAGCTGTTGCTTTCAAAGTTTGTATCCATCTCCAGAGCAGACTGATCCTGTACACTGAGTGAGAAGAGAGAGATTTGCGAAAACAGGGCATGTTTGTGTTACTAAAAAGTGAATTGGTGCTATTAAAAAGTGTAAGATATGGGGGTGGAGGAGTGGGGAGCTGGAGAAAGGAAGGGTTACGGTTGGAGTTTTCTGAATGAAACTGTAATTTCTGCAGGAAAGTTACGAGCTTGGTAAACTAGTGTTTTCTAAGGAAAAACATTTAGCTCCAAATTTTGCATTAAATCTCATCTATCCAGTCCCTATCCCTTTCTCTATAAAGTGATTATCACATTTTTTCCCTTCTTTTCTCTGCTTAAATACCCACCAGGCTTGTTTTTGTAAATTATGCATCTCTCTCCTTGCGGTTTTCCATCATGTTGGTGTCCAGGTCCAGCAGCTTCTCCCCACTTGCATAAGGAGCATTAATAAGGAGTATGAGAAATGCTGGTAAAAGGGGTCTCCTAGCTACAGCACCTGGCAGCAACCCTGAAAAGGAGCAGCCCTTTGAGAGAAAATTTTAGAAATGCTTCCAGGTCACTCTTGCCCTAAGTTTGTGCCCATCCTGTCTTTTGTGGGGGTCAGAGTGCAATTAACAAGGTAAAATCTTCAGAGTGTTCACTCCGAAAAGGAATTCTTAAAAGTGGAAAGTATTTTTACTAAGTGTTCTGAAGTGTGATTTTCTTTTTTTTTGTTTGGTTTCTCTTCACAAAGTTTTCCAATTTGGCCAACTGAAGGCATTTTTGAGTAAGTGGTAACAAGCCATCCCTGCTTTGAGTATAGAGGCATTCCTGTCCTTCAAAAACAAGAGGCAAGATGCAGAGGTATTTTCCAGAGTAACTATGTCAGTGTGGAAAATGTTATCGTTGGGAGTTAATTTTGCAAAATTATAAGCAACACGTAAAGAAGGTTTTGTAACAAGAAGGATGTGGCAGTTTTGGGAATAGGCTGAGCTGCTTGCCCTCCCTGGAAGAGTTTTTGACATTTATCATGAGTCTGTTGGTCAAAAGCTTCACAGTGGAAGTCCAACAAAAAGAAATGTGAGATATATATATATATATTTTTTTTTTTAACTAGAAAAAAAAAATGCATCTGCATGCTAGGTCAAAATTGGTAGTAATAATAATAACCAGCAATAGATACACCTCGACAGATGCAGAAATTTATTATGTTAAATGCTAAGAACTTCGAAAATGCAGTCATAAGCTTCCTCTGCTTTACCTACATAAACAATTTGCCCTGAAGAACAGGTCTTAAATTGTCTCTTGCTCTAAATTCCTAGTAATTTCTAGTACCAGACTGCTCACCTAGTTCTATTATCCTCTTTGATCTTGGTCAAGATAGGTAATCCAGTAACATGTATTCATTAATATAACTAAAAATGAGCAAAGTTGCCCTAAGGATTGACATCCTAAGGGGATCTTTATATTGCTTTTAATTTTATGTGATCCATTTGCTCTTCTCTGCCAGACTGTGAATCCCAATTTAGCTGTGCAGAATGGGATATGGCAAAAATATTTGCCATTTCCCTGCTGAAGTCAAGCTGGCACACGGAGATTACTGAAATCCTGCAAAGATTCTGCACCTTCTTTTCTCCCATTCTTCTGGACTGGGAGGAAACAGAAATCTCACAAGAAAAACTTATCTCTGGACTTACTGAGACAGTACACAAAAGAAAAAGCAGCATGAGCCTGAGTCGAATCCATACTGGCTGGTCCTGCCTGGATTAACAGACATCACAAAAGTCCTGGTCATTTGGGCCTGAAGCAAATTGTTTGCCTATTAAATGCAACGTGATTTGAATCTGAACTTAAACTATAATTGAGCCCTGAAATTGCTTACACTTTTAAACTCTGAGATCACTGATGGAGTATGAAGGAGCTCAACTCCTTCATTGGTGCTGTTCTCTGTCTTGCCAATATAACCTGTAGTTGAATGAATTGTTAACCAGAGCAGAAGCCAAGAAAGTGATTTAAGCCAAAATTGCTGACCCTGTCTCTTCTGTAGATTTACCTTCAAATACATCCATATTATTTTTTTCTAAATTTTTTTTTTCGCAATTTTAGCATAATATTTGGACTTGGTAGAATGATTTGCATAGTAATTAACAGCTGATTTCATGGCACCAAGTAGATTATTTTTAACTACACTATTTTCACTAGGATAAATCAAAACAGCATCAGTTAATGGCCACTTTCTGCAAGGGAATGTGCATTCACCTGGTCTGCTTGTGTTCTCCCTAGGCTCATGCTTTGTAGGAAAGAAAAGGCACCTAAAATTGTTTTAATCCTTTACAGTTACATTAAAATGATGTGGCTGTCCAGCTGATAAATTGATTCCATCATATCTGTTCTGAATTTATATAGATAGCAAAGTTCTGCACGGTCATAAATGATTTATCTTTTGTATTTGGAGGAGAGTCATAATCATTCACTCTTTTTCAAGTCTAGTTTGGCAACTTTATCTCACTTGCAGTTTGCATTTCTGAAAGTGGAAATATATTCTGCAGCTTTTGATGTGTTGATTGGTAAGAAGGTAAAGACAGCTGCACACATGTCTCCAGAGACTCAGCTCAATGGCTAAATGAAGACCTCTAGTGCTTTCTTGTTAGCCGAGATAGATCTACATCCAGATGAACCACAATTAGTCAATAGTGAAGGCTATAGGTTCATGTGATCAGAAGCCACAAATCAGTTTTCCCTAGGACTTAGTTATTGGCAGATAGTGCCTTAGGCTATGCCTTGCTGCTGCTTGCCTGACTGTAATTTTTCCCCTAGTGAAGTTTTTAAAGTCACATACTGAGGCAGGAGCTGTGATCTCCTGACAACATGGCTGTCACTGGCCTGTCAAATACCAATTGCTCATCAAACAAATTGTCTGCTACTTTAATGTACCTGGCTCCTTGCTATTAACAAAGCTTAAAGTGCTGCTGGTTTCTGAACTGCTATTTTAGTGCCTATCCGCTTACCCACGTAAACCCTTATTTTTATGTGGCGTGGGCCAAATCCTTCCTTCCTGCGACGTTGATGGCAGCACACCTGAATGATTTATAGCCAAGGTGGCTGTGTACCATTGTGAACTTGTGAAACTGTATCAGTTTACCAGAAAGGAATCTAAACCCTGGCCCAAAACGGTTTTGTTTCAGAATGTTTGGTTAATGCATTTATTTGTCTGGCTAGCCTCATGCTGTAGGCTACTTTGCATTTGGTTTTGGCTAAAATTAGAAGCAAAAATATATTGTAAGGAAATTCCATTTCAGGCTTTCCAAGAACTTGTGGGTTGGTGGGGTAGAAAACTACACAACGCTCACAAGTGACAGATAAATATTATTTCTTAATTTCATGGGTAGCCAAAGTAAGTCTCAGAGAAGCTGCATTACTTCCTCACCCAGTGAAAGGGTTGCAGATGGAGACCATAGCTCTTACCATGTGCCCCTATTTGTAGTTACCAGCCAGTCTGTCTCCTGTGCAGATGATTTACATGCCAAAATGGCCTCTAGGCAGCACACTAGTTGAATCAAATCACACCTTTCTCATTGCTGCTCTGCAAATAAAGGAAAAATTAAGGCCAGTAGAACTAAAAGTAATTCTTCAATGAACTGAGCATATAAAACGTGCTTTAAAATTTCCAGCACCCTGCAGTGACGGTGATTAGTTAAAGAAACACCACAGCCTTGTTACTGTCACATCTTTCAAAACCTTTTTACATTACACAAAGGTGGTCTAAGAAATTAATTAAAATGTTGGACAATAACATAATCAGGGATATCTATATTTGCAGTCTTTTCTCTGTGCTTGCATACATCTTTTATCTGTCAAGTACAGCAAATAGCTAATTAGCCCCCTTTTAAGTGCTTCACTGCTTATATTGGAGCTATAGTCATGCCCTAGTGGGATGGTTTCCAGGAAACCTGATATATATTCTGAGCTGAAAGAGCATAAGCTTATTTGTAGGCTACCAAGAAATTGGTGGAGATTAAAAAATGCTCATTTAAAAAATACAGTTGTTTGTGTTTCTCAAAGCACATCTGATCTGTTGGCATTTTAAAAACAGAGTCCTTACGTGGCTCCTACACAGCAAAATTTTTGCCAATGTCCATCAGAGGGTTACTAAATATGAGCTCCTGGATATCACCTAATGTGTTCCGTAAAAGGTAGGGTTTTAATATGACTGGTGTGACTCATCGTGTTAAAATCTTGCTCTTCACTCATTTTCTGCTTAGGCAAAAGTCCAGCATAGTTGGAACTAATATGCACTTATTTTGACAAACTGCCTTAAAAGTATAAAGTAGATAATGTGTTACATGACTGTGTATTAGCATTAAAATAATGAATTTGACAAATAAACAAATCACCTTAATTTTACATGATAATCAAGAACATTACAACTCAAAGAGATGCTGGGAGATTCCACTCCCTCCTCCTTCTGCATTAAAATCTTTACGATAGAAAGGCCTCTTTGAGGGTTACTATAACATAAAATGTCACATGCCATCTCATGCTGACCACAAAAATAACTCAAGGCGCCACTCTGCTGCAATTAGCAGCTGTAAGATTATGATGTTTTGACACAGGTGAGGCAAAGACTTCCAGGCACAAATAGAGTGAAAGTATGAGTTACACAACTATTTCCTCACAAAAATACCATGTATTATTTATACACCAAAAATGTAATAAGAAAAGACTTTTATTCAGACACCTGAAACTAAGTTTGGCCACCAATTAATTTGCAACGTGGCAGCAGAATTTGACCACAGTTATTTAAAAATTTCTACTAGTTTATTTGCCTTATGAATAAATCTGCTTGTGTCTGCTGCTCTCTCTCATTTAAAAGTATAAATTATGGTAGAAGATGATTGCTTATCTACCACTGTCTTTCATAATCGTGAGATAGACTCTATCCCCCTTTATTCACCAAGCAGTATTTTACTGCAAGTGATGTGGCTGAAGATATGCTGGACTACTTATGATGTAGAATATTGTATATTTGAAAATAATAATTACATAGCTCTATGTTTTGGTATGGTGAAAGGGCATCTCACAGATGCCAAGCAAGTATTTTCTATGATAGCTGTTTGAGATGTATATAGACTACACAGATTTTAAATGCAACTTGGGAGCAGATCATTGTGTTAAAAAAATGTATTAAAAGGCATTAGGTAGTCGCCTCATTCTTCCTTTCAGTGCAAGTCTGTTCTACAAGATTTGGCATTTCCCTGGTATGCACCCCTATAATACCTCTTCTCTAACAGTTAATTAATTTATTTGTTGGTTTTAAAACAGCTGGAATTTGCAGCTGCAGTAAAAAGAACATAAGGCTAATATAACAGATGAGTTACTTCTATAGTAAAAGCCCTCACACATGTCTAGGAGCAGTTCCACAGTGAATAAGAATAAATTTCGTATCAGCCCATCCTGCTCCACAGATTTCCACAGGTTGTTTGCCAATGCTGATTTCTGCAAAAGAAAACCATCCATGTTGGAGCTGTGTTCCCCTGGGAGGGGAGTCCCTGGCCATGGCTCTCTGTCATCCATACGCTACTTTTGAGGCTCAGGGGACTGGTCCTGGTCTGAGCCTTCCATGTGCAGCTTTTTTGGGAAAAAGAGAGGGATAGATCACAATCCTGCAGCCTTGGTATTAAAGTAGATTTGTATGAAGGAAGGCTTCCACACTGCACTCCTCAACATAAAGTAACTGAAGCACTCGTTGGGTTGGCACTGGGGCACGAAAACCTCTCCTCACCACCACTACCAGTGAACTGAGTTGCCCTAACCCTAGTGCCTGGTTCGAAAGTTTTGATAAATGTTCCTGAATAGCAGGAGAAGCTGCAAAAATGAAACCTGCCCAGGATTCTGCTGCTGGGCAGGGAAGTGGGAGATGCTGAACTGACCAGGTGGCTCCAGGCTGAATTTTTGATTTCTAGAAAAGGTATAATAACAGTTACTTGCCCCGCTGAAATGTCATGAGTTTACATATCCTCACACCTTAGAGGTGCTTTGTTCTGTGGTGAAGAGGAGAAAGGGGAGATGGCAGAAAGGGTAAGTACCATACACCCATTAAACACTGTAATGTGCTCTCCATCCTGCCTCTGTGCTCAGCCCTGTCTGCATAACTGTATAGAATCATTTAGGTTGGAAAAGACCTTTAAGGTCGCTGAGTCCAGCCATTAGCCCAACACTGCCAAATCCACCACTGAACCATGTCCCCAAATACTGCATCTACACATCTTCTAAATATCTCCGGGGATGGCGACTCCACCACTTCCCTGGGCAGCCTGTGCCAAGAATGAAAAAAGGACTTGAGGACATACATAACCATACAAGTATACCTATTCAGATAAGAGTCTGGATCAGTTTTGGTCCTATTCCAGCCTCTGGGAAGGTTTTTTTGAGCTTGATGGGATTTAGCATTAAAGTGAATTAATGAAACTCTATACTCCAGCAGCATCCGCAGGAGGGAAGGGAGAGAGAGGGTTGTTAGAGAAAGGTAAAGTGAATATAAAACTGGATAATGTCACCTGCTGCTCCCCATCATGCAACTTAAGAAACGCACAGGAATTTACAATGTACAAATGTTCTGCTTTGTAACTACTGAATTTCATGGTTGCGTATTTGCCACTTGTGAATTTGTAACTGGATATTAGCAGTTCCAAATGACTGGGATGTTTCTGCACACGTAGCACTTGAAAAAGTATAGTAAAATAAGAGAGAACCTGAGTATTCACTGTAGAGGGCACAAAAGGAAACAGAAATGCTAAGAACTGTTGTGCAGTTAGCTATTAAACTGGAAAAACCACGTTAAATATGCAAGCATGAGCTGATATGATCCACAAAGCATTTCCATATGAATATAATAGAAACACTTGCATAGTCCAAGTAAGAGGCTAAAGCCAAAGGGTTGTGGGCAAGGTGGTTAAAATGTAATGAAGTCATTAGAAACTATAGCTAGGGCAAAACCCAACTATTATTTGATCCCCTCATGTTACTTTCTACAGAATGGGATTAGATCCAACCTACCAGTGGTACTGGGTTTATACACCAATATGTGAGTGCTAAAATTTTCAGAACTAAAATAATACCTGATTTCATTCACGTCTTCTGAAATATTGCAAGTGTTACTTTTATGGGAAATACTTTCGAAAATATAAAAAATTATGCTGACACTAAGTATTAGATAACCAGAATGCAACATATCACAGCTACCATGTAATATAGTGACATGCAGTGGTTTTATCTCTCTAGATATATTGTTATTGTTACTTTTATTGTCATTATTATTACTGTTATTATTATTATTAATTATAATTTTGCTCTAATTATGCAAGTGTTAGAAATTGCCTTCTTATTTTGTGTTTTCTCAACACATACTACATCAAGGTCCATGCATCTATCTGCCTGGGCATCCTTAATCCTTGATTATCTTATCTTAATTTTTCCATTTTAATATTATTAGGTCATATCTTATTATCAAATCTTTGATCATATCATATAAATGTGTGGATTTTAAAAAAGGAAAAATTGATAAGATCGCAAAATTTTAAACATTAGACCCCAACTATTAAAATTTTCAAAATTAATGCTCTTCTAAAACATAGTTTCCTAAAACAAATATAAATTTTTTGCTTAAAATTATGATCCGGTTTTTTAGAATCATCCTGATTCAGAAGGAAAATTAATTTCCATGTTGAACAAAAAATCCAATTAGAAATCAACATTAAAAATACACATACTGTATGATGCATTTATGCCATATGGCAAAAAGCTTAAATTATCTGCTTCTGGTGATGTTTGTGAATAATAATCAAACCAATGGTTAGCAAAGTGAGGAGTTAATTTCCCCTTTCCTTAATTATTTTCAACCTTATCCCCTCCATACTTTTGGATTAGGAAGTTTTTCCCTTTCCTTTCAGGTCCTTTGTTTGCGATCTGCTGGCCAAATTCATCTGTATGCATCATTTTCAGTAATATTGAGAGTTGCACCTTCCATGAGTCTTTGGCACTGCATGATGAAGCGCTCTATTTATATTAAAATGAAGAAGTTCCTAAGGGAGACATAGAACAGAATGAAACAACAAACAGAGCTTTAGAGAGTGGATATGTGAAGTGACAGTGACAGCAAAATGGTAGTTCTCGTTACAGAGTGGCCCAAAGGGCGGCAGGAAGACTTATAGCACGAGCCACACTGGCTTGAACTTGGCAGCTCTTAGAGGCTTAAGTACTTGCCACAAGAAGATGTTTTACAAGGCGGAAGTTAATCAAACAATTTCTCAAGATTGCACCTCTTGATTTGGGCTGTCATTGACAAAATACTTTGTGCGAGGCTTTGCTATATATAAATTAGAGGAATTATTTTAACATCAAACCATATTTCTTCATTTAAATCAGCGCACAACTATATTGCTGTTGTTATGATTTACTTAGTCCAGATAATAGGAGAAACAAGACATGGATGTCACATTATACGGCAACTAATGTCCTGTTTTCAACTCGAGGGAAGGGAGAAAGTGAATTAAGCTGCTACTGAAATGTGCCCTGCAGGTCAACTTGGATGGGATAAGAGCACTATAAAGTCGTTTATTGTGGCGGGGGGGGGAAGAAGCTGTTGTTAAATTGCCTGGAGGACTGTCTCAAACCAACCATGGTGAGGAAAGCAGTGAGGTTGCTGTGCCCTCTCTTCTGATGGTGCAAGCGATCCACATGGCCATCCAGAGGTACAGGAAGAGGAAAAGGATGGGAATTATTAAATTTCAAAGAAAAAGAATATTTTGCGAAGTGGGAAAGAATATCAGATATGATTTCTTTGAAGAAAAAAAGAGAGATGGCGGAGGCAGGAGAGGGCATTGCAAATTGCCGTTTTCTTTGCATATGGAGGCCCTGTCTGGGCCAGCAGGTGGGAGGATATGGTGCTACCAGGAGGGGAGAGTTAAGGCTGAGCATCTGCAAAGGGAATGCTCTTTCACCTCTTTCTGTTTTCATCATGTGATATTTGACTTTGGGGTCTATATAAAGGAAATATTTTGGAAGATTCAGCCTGTCCCTTCTCAGGTTGTCAATTAGCCAGTTACAACTTCCCACTGAGAACCAGGGGTAGAGCCCATGCTTCATTCCAGCACAAATGGGAGGCAGTCTACATTTGATATTCCCCAACTCTAATAGCATATGTGTAAGGAACTTATTTTCAGTTTCAATATCTGCTATAAAAAGAGGGCACCTTCTATTGAAAATGAAGTTATAGTCAGATACTTTAATGAGCAAACTTGCTTGGGAAGAAATTAATTGTTCCCTGTGGATACAGACTTGCGGATGCTTATAGCACTGGTAGAGAGGAAAGATCACCTTTTACAATGCAAAGACATAACTTATCCTATTGTTATCCACAGGAAGTTAAGCCCAGGGCATATTCTTCACATACGTGTTTTTTCTTTTAAAGACCATTTCTATGAAAAACAAATGAAACAAAAGTTTGAAACATCTAAAACCACTTTCCATCTTCTAAAATTACCTTCCCCTTGTTTGAGAATGTCTTTTCTTTAACAGTTATTGCAGAGGACAGGAATTGCCAGTCAAGTAGGAAAAGTTCCAAGAAGCAAAAGGTAGACTGGTTTTTTTGGGATCCAGTCCCTTACTATATCTGCCTCAGGTCATGTTGTCTGATACACCAGCATCCCTGCCACAGGAGATGTGCACCAAACAAGAATTTCTTGTCACCACTTACTTAGGGATCCATCACGGTGGAACTCCCTTGGCATCCCATCCACTTGCCATTGCCCTGAGATTAGCATGACCCTCCGGAGTTGTTTTTCACTACTAACGCTAATACCCTCAGAATAGTGGAAAGGGAGAAAAAATGAGACTGGAGGTAAAGACGTGGATATTAATTTCCAAATAATAGAGTACGGGGGTTTATTGTTTTCCTTGCCATCAAGAATATGAGAGTTATAAAGATATTCAGGACCGTGTAAACTCTGCCCAGGGACAGTTGTGCAAATTGTCTATCAAGGGCAAAGTTTGAAGAGAATCTCCTCCTCCAAAAGGGCTTCTTTCCTTACAAATTTTGAATTCTAGCCATGGAATATGTGCACAGTTTTTAAAAAGTGCTTTATTTCATCAAGACTTACATGTCTTTTTACCAAACCAATTGTCCATTCTGTCTTGATCCTACTCCTCATTCAAAATTTGATCAGGTTTAGTGTTAAAATGACACCATTTGTAAAGAGATTGTATGTGAGAGAGACATGGGGTATTTCCATGCATCAGCCAGTCCAGAGTGTGTATTTGTCAGAACAGAGGTTCTTGGAGATGGCTGTTAAATGATCTGATCTACATTTTTCATGTCAAACTGTCTTTCAGGCAACTACCTTCAAAATACCTCGAGAGAGTGCAGCTAATCAATTGGAGAATGGCAGTGATGTGGGACTTCCTCCTTCTGGCAAAGCACTGCAGAAGAGGTACTCCTTTTATTTCCACATATTTGCATTTGCTTCTCTACATAGGCAAATTTTTCTGAGCTACTTTGGATGTCTTGGAAAATGTTCTTGTGTCCTTAATATGTTTTGGCTGCAGTACAGGTTTAATTTCTCTGGCATACATTTCTGTATTTTCTTGATAGAAATAACACCTTTGTCAATGAAACAGAGAAATCTGTAAAGTTTGGTAATTGACCAAGCATAAAACAGGCATTCCAGAAGAGATTAGGGAAGGTAATGAATCAACGAGGCTACTGCTTATTTAGAGTCAGACACAGGAAGAAACCAAGGAATTTTTTTTTTTAATGTGTTTCACTCAAGGATTATTGCAGAGCCTTAAACGTACATCTTTAAAAAGTAGAATATCATGCCATCTTAGGTTAATTCTTCAGGCTTCATGGTATGGCTAATTCAGATAATTGGGAAAATACTGTGGGAGGTGCCCTTTGTGACCTCTAAGGGTGAGCTGGACCCCAGAACCTGGCACCAGACTCCCATCACTCCAGAATATCCATATTGAGAAATAAAACCCTCCTCCTTTAAAAATTCAACTAAATTTTCCCGCCTGCTGATCATCGGGCCAAATGCAGGGTTTAATCAAGAAATCTGTAAAAATCAGCTGAAAATCATGTATACTTCTTCATGATTAAAATGCTTGAGACGATTAATGTGACACTACGCAACAACAATTATACATTATTGCTTAGATCTCCTGCTAATGTAATTTCAAATAACTGTGTTTGAGGCCATGTTTCACTAAGTCACTCTGTAAAGATTTCAAGTAAGAGAGATCAATTTTAATTAAGCACATGTTTTAGAGACCATATAAAAGTGGAAAGAAAAAATTCTTTTACTAGAGAGTTATTGAATATATTGTAGAAGATTAATGTTCTGAATTTGTTAATTAGTCTTTTTTTACGATGTTAAAGAATTTGGAATTAAAAAAGATCAGGAAAAAGCTAATTGTTATTTGTGAAAAATTATCAGAATAAAAAAACCCCATAAATATTAAATTCAGATACAGAGATAAAGCTACATTTATTTTATGAAAACTGTTACAGCAAGTGTCTTTATGTCAAATAATCAGTTGTCTAAACTTTCTAATGTAAAATAGTTTAACAAAATTATACTTTGAGTAGACAGCAAAATATTCAGCTGGCAAAACAATGCTTTCTTCTAGAATGTCTCAGCACTTCAGTGTAACTCTGAGTTTGATTGTGTGTAATTTTCTATCTGCTGTAGTTATTCCTTCAAACAAATCAATTCTTCCTTTCCTGGCTACAGAATATGACGACAAAAAAATGACTGAGAAGAAAAAAGTGGTATTTCCAATGTGCAAAATGCATTTTCAAAGAAAGAAAGAAGAAAAAAAACCCAACAGGACCCATAAATTGGCCACTGACAGCATACGGATAGCAGCAGGTTGAGCACTTACTTCTTTCTTACAGCCCTCGTGCTTGACTGCTTCATTACCTGTCTGCCACTGGAAATGGAGCATCCCAGGTTTCTTGCTCCGTGGATTTACTAATGATAAGGTGTTTCAACAAGCTTCCAATGGCTTTTAAGTAGATGATGTGGAACATGTCTTCTAGCATGTGAACACCAGCAGCAAAGTCTACCCTGGCCTTGTCTTCCCTTCTCACCTGAAGTATCTCAGGTCAGCCTACCAAAAGTACCCTGCAAAGCTCAGCTCTTGCTTTTGCTTTCTGGATCCCATTCGTGATCAGAGGTCTTTGTGGGTGATAGTTTAAGTGTAGTGCAGGGTCCTTACTTATGGAAGGAGATCCCTTCACCTGTAGTCTTCTGCATTGTTACAAAACTTGGAATTAGCGAATATCAAGGGAAAGGCAACTTTTAATATAAGGAAGTTGCAATAATGAAAAAAAACCCTCCACGGTACTCAAGGTTAATGCACTTCCTCCAGAAAGAAGTGGAAGAGCAATTTAAACGCACTTCGGTTCATCAGGTTTTAGCTGCTGCTGTAATCATTTGACATTATATATGTGACCACCCTGAACAGCCTGGTCACTAAGGGTCACTGGGTTAAAGCAATGTTTTTTACCATGTTTTGAGGAAGCTGTGTTTATTTTATTGTTCATAGTTACACTCCTGTTGCTATATTTTGATTTAAAATTTATCACATCTTTTCTCAGATGATCAAAACCAGAGATACTGTATGCAATGACTGGCCAAATTTACCTCTTCACTATAAATAATCACTGTAGGGAAATTAAGGTGCAAAACCATGCCTGCTGTAATTGTTGCATACTTATTAGCAGCTTTCCCTTTCCAGATTCTCTGGGTATTTGTTGCCCATGATAATGTGAATACTTAAGGGGAAAGTGTAATTAGCGACTGTGTAGTTCATTCAGTAAACATTTCTGAGCTGTTTGATGTGACTGAACTGAGCGTCACATATAATTTTACACTTTTATCCTACCAGACAACTGACAGGTCTCTAATCTCAGCCTCAGAGCTTTCACTCTGCTTGAACTTTGCTTCATAGAGGTCATTTTCCAACCACTTGGGAGCAGGAGCCACGTCCATTAAATCCCACAGAGTCGATAGATACGATAATAGCTTTAGGCACATTTTCTTAGAACTCAGGGGGAAAAGACAATTTCAATAAATGTAAAGCTATACTATCTACAATCCACAGAATATGTAAACAAATCTCATAGGAGCACATATGTCTTTTACCTCCTGGTAAGAATCTCTTTAATAATAAGATGTATTTGGTTTTTTTCACTATCAACACTTGATAAGGCTGAAAAGTCACACAAGATGCTTTAAGAACAGAATGAAGAGGAGGAGAATACACAAGGTGAAATGACCAATAAAACATTCCCTCACGTTTGGATACTGCGGAATATTAAATAGTCTAATGCATATTTCTCCCTTCAAGGGCAGATGGTAATAGGGTGTATGCATGGTGATCTGACCATCATATTGCAAATAGGAAGCCAAGTGTTAGCTCAACATCCAAACTATTGATAGGAGAAAAGCAGAGACCAAGCATCTATAAATACATCCTATTAGCATGCCAAGTAGGCTTGTACACATAATGGTTTGATATATTTTACATTTTATAGATCACAGCTCATCAAAATAAACTTGCAGGTTGTATCTGTCAAGATAATTAACAGACAGTTACTCTGTAGCAGATGTCTGAGATAAGTAGGAAGGACAGTTCTTCCCCTGACATGGCATCAAAGGAGAAACAATTAATATTAAAATAAAATAATGTGAGTTACCTCAGTAAGATCATAGCTGCCTATCACGAAACCTCCCTCCACAATAAAACAAATAATCCCTGCTTGACTGTCAAACTCTCACAATGAGATTGAAAATAAACTTTCCAGTCCTTTCAACATTTTTGCTATCGCCTTTGATTTTTTTTCCTTGATTTATTTGTTGTGCGAAGGAATAAATCTTGAAAGTAAAGTATCCCCTCCAGCAAATATTTTACACCATTTGCCTTGGAGAATTCACTGCAGGGAAGAGAAAAGGAAGGAAAAAAAAAAGCCTTGCAGAGTAGCTGGAACAGCTTCAAATTCAATAGCCTATGAGATTTTCCTTTAAATGATCCTTCTAAATATAACAGTTCAATAGATCAGTGGTCAATGCGAATGTTATCTGCAAACTGGAGCTATTCATTTCTGCTACACTGTTCCAATGCCAAATGTTAGCCTGATGTTTTATAAGCCAGCACACTCACACATACACGAACATTAGGCAAAAACATCTGAGCAAATGGGGCTGGTGTTCCCATATTAAAAGGAAAAAATAGCTGCTAGATCACAATACAGGATTTTTAATTTTTTTTTTTTTTTTGTCTTTTAAAGGTTCTTTGAGGAATGGTCAACCTAAAGAGAAGAATGTTTCTGATAGTGAGTGAGAATTTGTACAGCTTCTTGACAAAGGTGAGAGAAACAGAGAAAATAATTCTATAGAAAAATTCGATTCCATCCAAAACTCATAGTCAGACATGGCAACTGTATTTAGTGTCTGTACAGTAGCACAAGGTTGAAAGCTTTCAAAAAAATTTTTGAAATGGAAAATGTGTTAGGCTCTGGGAGAAGAATGTGAGCTAGGATCTGCCCTGTGCTTTAGTGGCTGCTCTGGCAGAGGCAGCGCTGCGAAGAGCTTTGCTCTGGTCCCGGCTCCCAAGGTTGGGCTGGGGCTGATGCAGGACCTGCAGGGGGGCTGCAACCCAACATGCAGCATGGACCCCCGAGAATTCCTGGTGGCAGAAGAGGGAGGTGAGCTCCCTTCCTTGTTATGAGAGGTGTTGGGTTTGGGGGATGATGTAGGAGACAGCACTTGCTAGACTGGATAGCATCCCTGCCCCCATTTATCCAGTTATTTTGGAAAGTAGCAGCCTGCAAGTGTTACAGCATCTGCAAGTGATGCAGATAACAGAGATGACCCACCTGTCACATCATATTTTCCCACTGTTGATGTGTGGGCTGTGAGCCACTGCCCTGCTAGGTCCTGGTTTAAAACACATTTAAAATACTTGGCCTTCCTTATTTCTGCTCACCACTCTGAGCACCATTTTCTGTGCACAGTTCACATTCCCTCGGAAGAGTTATATAAGACCTCTCTTTGTCCTAAGATCAGTTTGCTCTTGCAAGTTCATCTGTGGCTGTCCAGTAAATGGAGGCCACTGGGAGTTGTGACACTTGTTTCAGACTTGATCAAAACGTGAAAATTCTGAACACAGCAGTCAGTGTGCACAGCCTGACATCTCACCAGGTTACTTTGCACTTTCAGATGCATCACATGGGAATCCACAGAAGCAGGTCTCCAGTTTTTATCTTGTAAACAGCACAAAGTGACATTCTTATTTTCTCCTAAATTTCTAAGCAAAAAAAGTCAGTTACGTCCTCCAGAGATTCACTGGGTTGCAGTTATCTGAGTGCAAGGTCCTAACCTGTTGAGTGAGCCATGTGCTAGAAATTTGTATTTCCTTGGGTGTATCAAGGCTGGACAGCTAGTTCTGGGATACGGTTTGGCTCTACAGTTACTTTACGTGTTTCAGTGGTGGTGCAAGAGCCCAGAGAAAACTTCTGGGAGAAAACATCAGAGAAACACTATGGACGGAGTGAAAATACTGTCAAAGAAACTAATTAAGGAGAGGAAAAGAGCTCAAAAGGTTTGCTCCCTGTTGTACTGAAGCCGGTTATTCTGTTTCGAATCACAAGTGCTGAGGTGATTTTTCTATTACAATATTTGTGGTTGCAGTCAGGCCAGAAGTGCATATTCACACTCAGAGGACCTTATTCTTGTCTTTATTTCTGTCTTTTGAGTGACAATTTTATTTAAGCAAGCTGCCACCTCTACTTCATTACCCTGGATCTGTTTTCTTCTATTCAAGCTTGTACCTTGGCCAATCTTCTCGCCATTTCCTTACATGTTTTGTCCTCACCTCTCATTCAAAGATTTATAACTTGTATTTCCTCTTGCCACTGCCTCCTGTTTCAGTCATTATAAGCAAGTTAGGTTAGCCTAACTTCCCAATAGCAGCCTGTCAGTCAATTTTATTCACCCCACCCACCTCTGACCATCTTTTCACACCTAAGGTCCTCTCACCCAAGCTATGTCTAAACCTAGAAAATAATATTCTTCCTGATGTTATAAGCTCGGGTGTTTCCTATGTTCATTCACCTACTGTCATAGATTAAGTTTTCTTCATCTGGTGGTTTGATGGCCTTCTTTTCTAGCTACGTGTGTCTCTGTCCTCTATGTGTCCGAACCTTGGCAGCACTGTCCTAGAAAGGACTTCACCTTACACACCACGTTTTGATGTGCTGTATGGAATACTGCAAGTAGTCAAAAGCTGATTTTTTTCAAGTTTGTTATTTACTTAAGCAATTCTCATGTGTGGGAAACCAAGTGTGGAGTGATTTATTTATTAATATCACTTTGCTGATACATGTCCAGAATTAATTCTTCTCACAATATATCCCATGAATGAATAATAAATATAACTGAAATAATAACAGATTTACTATTTTTATGATCAGTTTATGTCCCCATGTGATTCTAATAAGAAGAACCCATGCTGGAAAAGAAGCCCTGAAGTTTTATTATGTCTGTACTCTAATCCTAATCCTCCAATGCAGAACAAAATCCATCTATGCCAGAAAATATCATATGGAAACCAGAGACCTTTCAGTTTTTACTGCTGCTGTCCCAAATGGAGGTATATATATGAACACTGCTGAGTTCAGAATTATGGTCCATGACCAGAAGTGACATATGCAGTGCCAGAAGACCTTATTCATTACAGAGACAGGTTTAACACATTTATGCTTTACTTGAACGTATGGCTGATGATGGCTCACAAGGATTGTACCAGCACACAGGGATTGCTGGGAAGAAAATCTCTCCTTTATTTTTGCCAAATTCTCCCTAGCAGAGAAACAGTGAAGAAGGATGCTTTGTTGGTCCTGTGCTGCTCATCACTGCTCCCAGGCATTTGTCATTTACAGGGCCCACTGCCTTTTTGTTAACTTGCTCTTGTGAACTGGCACAAAAAGGTATCTTTATCGCTTGGAGTCAGAGAGAAAAGTTTCCTTTCCAGAGCTTTAACATGCTTTAAAGAGTAAAGTATGGTAATTATTTCTGTAGCAAAATTTAACAGCTCTTTTGGCCTTGTTGCACTGCATTAGATAGGCAACCCTCTAACACAAGTTTCTAAACAGTCATTTACTTAATAGAGTATATTGATGGTCTAAGAGAGTTTGTTTCCAAACTATGTTTTAAAAAAATCCTTTTTAAATATGAAACCACAAATAAAACTGAAGCATTAGATGCAATTAGTGAATTCACTGAATTATCAAATTCTACTCAATTTTAAGTTTGTCAGCTCCTTGAAATGCTCTGTGTTTTTATATCTGCAAATCTAAAATTATCTCTGGGAAAAGCATCTACTTTCTTAAAAGGTAGACAGAGAAAAGGAGTTGAAAAATGTAAAAATGGCTTCTACAGTGTAAAAGCTGAGAGAAAAAGCTACAAATGGGATCAATCTGCCTTGCTCTTGCTGCCTTAATCCAGCACCTCAAGAATCAATGTCTCAAGTCAATCCTTCCAGATGAGGTGCTGATTGAGTTCCAGTCACTTGAAATGGTAGGAAGGGGGTTGCTTTTGAAAATAAAGAGCCAATCTCCTCAGAAGAGTAACTTTATCTTATGTAAAAGGCTAAAAGAGCCATTTCTGCCACAGGAGAATGTTGGGAGCTGAGTGTCTGCAGTGTGGGATGGAGCTCAGCATCATCACCTCCTCAGCCAAATCTTACTGTCTTTAGTCATACAAAATTGTTGATGATTTCATGAGAGAGTTGTGACTACAAGGCATAGTTGGGCCATGTGTCTCTGTTTTCCATCCTGTAATTTCTGGTTTATCTGACTCTCTCACAAAGGAAATATTACAAAATACTAATTTTTAGAGATGCGGTGTTGGGGATGTTGGTAAGGTTGTTCACCTAGCAGGAAAGAAAGACAAAAAAATGTCAGGAAAAGAACGGAAATCTGTCTGGTGCACTTACTTCTAAAATATCCATTTTAGATCAGGGATTTAAGAAGTGGGAACACTTCTTCCTGATTAATTAAACATTGTCTTTCTGGCCATAAACAGCCACATATTGCTGGTAAACAGCCCTTCAAAAGGTATGTGATCATCCTGCAGTTTTTCTTTTCTGCAGGTTGTGCAGATCCATCTTGGGCTAGAGTATATTCCCCAGGGGCCATGGGCTGTGACTATCATCTGAAAAATACTGGCATCTACAGGGAAGTTACTGAGGCCACAGAAATTTTCTGCTACAGCACCTATCTGTTAGCACTTCTGCAAGAAAAGCTGCATATTTAGTAATGGAACAAAATTGAGATTTTCCTGAAGCTTTTTGATCTCTCAAAAACAAGAGCAGGTGGACCAGGCCTGCAGTGGAGAATGAATCATTAGAAATGTATTTCATCTGGAGAATAACCTTCTGGTATCATCATAGAAAGACCAGAGTGATGCCAACCCAGTACTGAGATGTGAATAGGTGTGTTCTCTGGGGAAAGAGTGGCTAGATGGCGTGTGTGTGTAGACACTACACAAAAGAGTTGGGGTTTACTATTTAACACTAGTAGATTGTACTAAATATGTTAGAAAGGTAATCTTTATGCTGGCAAAATGCAGAGCCATTTTAGCACCATGCTTCTCCTCAGGCAGTATGTCCTGCTGTCCCAGCAGAACAAAAGAGGCCAAACGTGGAAGACTGGGATGTCAGGAAAGTTACCTTTTTGTGCTGCTCTCCCCTGCTAACAAGGAAGATTCTCAGCTGTCATGGTTCCACTGCTGTTAGCAATTATTTGCAAAGGGCAATAGCTTCTTTCCTTTCTGCTTGTGATTTGGGGTAAAAGAGTTAAGTCTATTCCCTGTACTTAGCTGTACATATCTTCCTGTGTGGACAAGGTACCTCAAAGCTCAGCATGGCTGAAGAAACCTTTGGATGTCTCTATGAGGCTCCAGAGAAATTTCTTTCATTAGCATTCCTGAAAATAAAACAAAGGAAATCCATTCAGAGCTTTCCCCAATCCTGCTCAAAGAGCACAAAGCCTTCAAAAACCCCTATGGTAGAAAAAATGTTATGGTGGTTGCCAAGTCATGCACTAAGAAGTTAGTAAATATTAAAATGGAGTCTTCTTTAATAATGCAGTTCTTTCATGCATGTAACTTGGGACTTAACTTTCAACTGAATAAGCAATTGAGAATGCAAAATGTTATTATAATCGTTATCTCATTATAGTAATATGGTGCTCAAGAACTTTTCATCATGCAATGTGTGGGATATATTCCACTTTGGGACACATGGAAAATGTGAGAAGGAGAGTGTTGGCCAGAGGTCCCTCAGTTCAGGCAGAAATTGTCCCAGTGCTTTAAAGCTGTCCAGTGTTAGAGGAATGTTCACTCCAGAAAAGACTGGGAGTAAATTAGGAAAACTGTTTTTCAGAGCACGGTTTGAATGCTTTTCAGTGTTTGCTTAATATTATATAAGCCTTTATTACAGTTCCATAATATTTCTGTGTGATGTGAATCAAGTGCCCAAACAGAGTTACCTTGTGTTATTCTAGATATCCCAAGTGGAGCGATTGATGTGAGGCTGGTACAGATGACCCAGGATGGATTGGAGGTCTGAGCCCTTCTGCAGTAACTGGGTGAAAGGGATATCCCAGGCAGCCCAAGTGACACTCAGTATCTGTGCTTATGCATCTTGTAGTTACTCTGATGATTACTGTTTTGCTTCAGGAAAGGAATATGTGAATGGAAAAATTACTATGAACAGTTTAATCTTTTTTTTTTTTTTAATTTAAGGAGAGCAGTTAATTACGGCGTTGAGTTTCCATGAGGAAAGGACTGAGTTTATCAGTCTGAATACACCCAGAGGTCTTAAACCAAGCCCTTAAATATGGACTGCTCTTACTCACTGCAAACAAGATGGACACAATGTCTTCATCTTCCTTTGTTTGCCCTCATGTAATCCAAGCTGAGGTTTCAAGAGCAATCAATTTGGTAACTTGTACATACATACACACTGTACCCATCAAACCATCCCCACAGACCAGTGACAGACCAGACACCATGGCAGAATAAATTAGTTTATATTTATACTCACTTTGCCTTGTTCTTGGGTTTGGTGGTCCATGGACAGGTAATATTAGATTTTTTGTTCACTTTATAAATGTGATCATTGATGCCAGCATGGACAGCATAACATTAGGAAGTGGGGTTTTTTACAGTTACTAGGAAATGCTGAAAGGCATATTTGACTTTAACATTGTAAGCTTGGTAGCCATAGGTTTTAACTGACTTTCAAACCTAGACAAAGATATTTCAGGCTTTCATGGACGTTAAAACAATTCCAAACTACACAAAATATTGGAAAACAGCGTGTAAGGACAGGAGGATGATTTCCCACTTTATTAACAGAACTGAGGAAACAATTTCATTTTTCTGTGCAGACACCTATATTTTCACATGTATTTCTGTGCTAAGTTTCTGTTTGCTCACAAGCAAAGAGCTTAACATGGTTCAAATGAAACCCAACACATTTAAATGAGTCACAGAACACTTCCAGTGGATTTATTTGGCTCTGAGTCAGGGTTCAGATCAATTTCACCAGCAGCAGGCAACATTGGGAAGAGCGTATCCTTTGAGAACTGGAAAACATTGATTTATTTTACATGTCCAATTAGTTCCATAAATTTAGCAACTGTGTTCAGGTATGTAACACAGCACACCTCCTTTCATAGCTGAGGAACCTGTAAAATCTTGTAAGAACAGGACCTTCATGTGAAAAAAGTGGCCTTATTGGAAGTGATTGAAAGCCACTGGAAAGATTCCCATTGATGTACGGGCAAGCTTGTCACAAAGGATCACATATTTATCTTTCAACAAAAATGAATCCTCTTGGGTTTGTTTTGGTTAAGTTGTTTTGGTTTTTAACTCCACAGAAACCTTTTTGTTGGTTTTATAAGTCTGTTCATTTTAAATGAAGTTGTAACTTGATTCTGTCTACTAAAGTTGCTGGAAAACATCAACATCAAACAATTAACACTGTAACAAGAGGCAGCAACAGAGGTGTAAAAATGTACTGCACCTTAAATATTGCGTTTTCCCTTTGGGGACAACTTGTGTTTCTTTGTCAGTGTAAAAATATTCACCCAGGTGCAGAAGAAGCCACTGAGCCTCCTGCTCGTGAGGGTGAAGGTTGCCACGCCAAGCACAAGCAATTAGCGGTGCGGCGCTCGGGCGACTGCCAGCCCCAGCCCTGGCTGATTGCCCAGAGCTCCAGTGCTGCTCACAATGCAAATTGTATCTGGTCCCCTGGTAATCGGAATCAGCGCTGCCTCGTCCGTCCACTCGCTGCTCATGGCCCCTCCACACTGTGATAATGGTTTTGGGGGGCAATCAGGGAAGGTGCCTTCTTGACTCATCTCTCATAATAGATTGTCCTCCTCAGGCAAAATTGAATAACCCCCGACATGGCCCGAAGGCAAGCAGCACGAATTCAATAAGTCTGCAGGGTCAATGTCCTCTCATTTTTGGCAAGCAAGTAATTATTCTGCACTAACATTCAGTAATAGCAGCAGGAAGCTGCTGGGGACACCTTCCTCCATACCCAGAATAGCCACCTTAATAGGATATTCCTCTGCTAAGTAATTCTGCCTCATTCCAATGCCTCTTGCCTTCAGGTTCGCTTTCCATGCACATTTCATGTACAGATTCTGCAGAGGCATTTTACCAACAGCATCTGTGGGAAAGTTTAACAATTTCACTGTCTGTTGTTTAATATTTTCCACTTTTATGCGTTACAGTTGTGCTGTCTATTTGCTTTTACTGATTTGTGAGAGATTTATTATAAACCAAATACAGCTGTTCTCTCCTTTCATAAACTGAAACTATTTTGGCAAAACCTATTTTCCACTATGAAAATAAATTTTAAATTGCTTCCCTCACCCAGCTTTCCAAGCATGAGCATCCAGTTGTTATCTAGTGGTGCAGAATAGGTGCCAGGGTGGTTGTAAGCTCATTTAAGGGAAACAAAATGCCTATGTTTTGAAAATAAACAGCAGAAATGCTTTTTTCCTCCTTCCATCCCCTTCCTTTTCCAGGGGATTTAATATTATTATCAGGAGATCTCAAGAGTTATGAATTTGAATATAAAAACTTCGTCAGATTCAAACCATTTTTGCACTCTGATTTTGAATTAATTCTGAGAGTTTTATGCATTTTATTTACATACTTTACCTTAAATGATATTATTATGAACCTTCTAATATAATTCAGTATTTTTTCCATGGCTTAAAATAGCCCTCTGCTTACTCTGAAAGGGCACACATTTCATTGGATCAGTTTCCACTGACAAAATTTGGATCAGCACAGTATTTCCTGTCATTTTGGAAGGGAATACTAAGTTCTAAATTCTTCAAGAATATTTTTGGTATGGATTATAATATCCTTTCCCCTTTCCTAAATTAGAAAAGTTAGGATGCTGCATTTTTTAGATGAAGCAAGAAATAGAAGAATAGGAATCCTACTTGTGCTGCTTCAATCTACAGATTCTGGTATTTTTCTCTTGCTTTGTATTTTCTTGTTTTGTATTTTCCTAGATTTAAATGTGTCAACTCCATGGAAACTATTGCTTTATTCATTGGAAGAAATGTTCATCTCTTATCTCTTGAGAACAGCGCATATATATTAAATTAAGATCTTTGTATAATGGCAGAATAAGCTCTTTCTATGACGGATTGGATTGATTATTGTAGGGCTGTAGCTGCACATCACAATGCTTTTTGGCAAGCAGCATTCATTCCCAACATGAGAAATTTGTTTTGGTCTATACTGGTTCTATTAACTAGCTGGGACAAAACTTGGGCTAATATTGCTCATGTTCATCTGTGAGCATTGATTTGAAGTGCAAGTATAAGAAAATCCTGTCGTAAAAGTAGACCCAGTTTTTTGTGAAATGCTTGTCATTATTGGTGCTGTTTACCATCTTGCACCAATAGTGATTGCTTTTCCTCTCCTCAGTGCTTTTAAAATGCCATTTGCAGTACAGATTCAATATTATTTAATTTTACCATTGGAATGTTCTTCTTCCTACCGTGTTGACAGCCCCAAGTAAGATCCATCTCCATTTGTTTGTTTGCCAGCTTGGCTCCATAACACATACTGCTTCAGCCTTTGAATCATGAAGGGCTTTAGGGATTTTTTTTCACTAGTACAAAGTTACCTTTCCTAGTGCTCTAGCCAAAGTACTCAAGATTCATGGTACTTTTACTAAAGCTTACAAATGCACATACTTGGTCCGTGAAAAAGTTTCTTTGCGTGCGTTACTTCATTGCAAAAGAGGAATGGTTTTCTAAAAGATCTGGGTTATTGGGTACTGCAGCAAAGGAGGGGTGTAATTCATGGAAATAAAATCATAGACTAATTCTGGACTACTATGATGGCTTTTAGACGCAGTTCCATGTGTGTGTCTTGGACCCCTCTGTAGAACGTAATAAAGAAGCCACCAATTTTCTTAGGCAGAGCAAATCACTGATTTTAATTTCTGCTCAAAAACTGTTGGCACAAGAAGCCGTAAAGAAAGATATACTCTTTCCTTAGTACAGAAGTGCTCTAAGAAAAACTGTCATCATTGTCTGTGGCCAGAAACACTATTTGAAAAATGTATCTTTATGTACCTTTTATGTTTTACCTTATGATGTAACTATACTCTAATCTGTGGCTTGTGATATCAATGAAATGATATCAATTTCTTCACCTTGTATAGAAATACTCCTTTTTTATGCATAACTTATGCATGTGTATTTGTACACATAAAACTATGTATTTTCTTTTAAAGTGTATTTAGAAGCAAGGGAAGCTGAAAAAGGTTGGGCAGTTGTAAAATATATGGATGCTAAACCCCAAGCTTATAAACAGACACTGAAATTACTGTTGCTTTCTTAGGTTTGTCTTCTGTCCTTTCTACAGCCTGATTAACTCATAAGTATATGTACTGTATTTTACCACAGACTTTTCAAGGTATTTAGTTTTAAATCCGTTTCAATATGACAGATAAAAATTAGGACCTGATCCTGTAAATCCTTTTTTGCTGGTCTTGTCTTTATGTGCCTAAATTTTCCCATTGATAAATGAATGCGCGTGCAGTGCTTTGAAATACCTGGATGGCTATTACTGACCTGAAGTGACTACTCATGTAGAAAGGTTGCAAGGTCAGCCTCTTATATATTTTTTTTAAAGAATTTAAGTTTGAGCATGGTACAATGGGGTTTTTTTCACAGATATTTTACATAGGCTCTGCTGAATAAAAAACTAAACTCACACAGCCGGTGTGTTTTTAGCTTTAGTCAGTGCATAAATATTACCGACAGTAGCAAAATGCTTCTTTTATTTGAATAGAGAATAAAGAAAGTAGGCTTACAAAAACTGTACTTTATCATTTGTTGGCACAAAGTTTCAAGCCTTCCTGTTCGCCTCTCCCAGCTGTCTCTCCTTATTTCTGCTTTTATTTAGTCCAAAATTCCTGCTGTTTCTTAAATGTGTGTTTGTACATCAAATATTAATGTCCTTTGAATTGTTTGGATTTGCTTTTGTGTGCCATATTAATGCTACTGTGAAACATTCCAATTTTAAATCTAAAGGCAAGACATCATTCCAGAAATCTGTTAGTGAGCCTGAATTTTTTTATTTATTATTTTAATCTTTTCTTAGCTTGCTTTTTCTCTCTCCCCCCCCCCTTTTTTTTTTAATAGAGACATGATTCCAAAAAAAAAATCAACAGAGGATCAAACTGCCCAAACTTCAAAATGCATGCATTCAGATATGAGTACAAATTCCACAAGACTTGGTCATGAAAAATCTCTTATCATCTCCTCCAATGGACAGATACAAGGGACAAAAAAACCTGCAAGGTAAGCACCAGGGACAAAGGTGCCAGCAAAGCCAAAAGAGCCTCATACAAGTTAAGCAATTCAAATCCAGGTTCTCATCAGTCTCTGTCCCTCTTGTGTGGGCGCAGAGGAGAGGTACAGAGACACATCTGCACCACCAACTTCCTTGCTTAAGGGGATGTTGCTTAGGAGTGTAATATTTTCTGGCATAGATTTTTTTCTCACAGATGTATTTGGTAGTTACACAGATGGTTATTTCCCATTGATGTCAGAGATGAGGAGATGAAAGGCAATAAAAGTGAGCTAGTTCTTCACTGTGACACTATTCACCTTAAAGAAGCAATCGCTGAAAAACGTGTTTTCCTAAAGCTCTGCATGAGGAAATCACACAAAAAAGAAGAAATATAAATATAAAAAGTAACACTATAGCATGCATCACAACTAACTATCCAAACAATATTGGAAGATGGGGTAAGCATGACTGTAGGCCAAAGTCATCACTAGAGGACAACAATTTCCTGGCTTTGTATTATTGTTTCTGTCTGACATGCTCTGTGTCATCTGCATTTCTCCCTCTCATTTCCTATGACTTTCTTTTCCTCCCTGCTTTTAGCTCTTGCTTTTGTGTTTGGGTCGGGGAGCAGGGGGGAGTGTGCCGGTTTTTTGAGGCTTTTTTTTTCTTTTGTTACCAGAATTACTCTAAGGAGAAGGTATAAAATATCATCTTAAAACATTTTTTATTTCATCTGGCTTTGTTTCCAACACACACACACACTTTCTTGGTATTGCTAGTGATTTTTTTTGCATCGTATCCCAGAAAACTGAAATGAAGTGTGCTTAGTATTAAATACCTAAAGCCTTCTTAGGTTCATCTATTAATGTTGTTCCTGTTATTATTACTGTTTCTCATTGTTGTTTATTTTCACTACCATCATGAATCAGAGAGAAGTCATGGGTCAGGAACCTGTCTCACTAATTGCTGTACCCACAGAGAATGAAAGACAAGTCCCTGCAGTCAAGTGTTTCCAATACCCAAGTAAAGGTGTAAAATAGAGAAAATTCAAGGATAGCTTTATCTAGGCTCTCCAAAGAAAGCTGAGAAAAGGGATGAGAAAGCTCCTGCCAAAGAGGACAACCAAAGTTAAAAACGAAGTGATAAAAAAAGAACCAGATGCAGAGGAGCCACAAAAACTAGAAGGTCAGAAGAATTGCTCAGGATCAGCTGAATCAAAAGCTGAACAATTGGTGACATCTTGCTGAGTCCAAGGTCGGGCTGAACAACATTGACAGTTTAAATGCACAAGTTTCACGACATGTGTAGAAAATCACTCACCTGACCTTGTTTGTGACTCTTCAAGAATATTCGTACATTGCCAAGCAGCCAAGCTGTGTGAACAGGTGGCACTAAACTCCTCGCTCTTATGGCTCTTGTGGGTGGCTAAGGTGCACAGTGCAGGGCCCGTGCTAAGCGGTTCAAATCACACTTAGTCACTTCTGTGATGCTCTCAGCTTGTTTCTGCAATTGTAGTATCCTATGGCTTCCAACCGGGATGGTTACAGAGGTCAAATAGAGGCAGGTGGTTGTAGTCTACAATAGCCACAAGAACCGATCCTGACAAGGGTAGAGAGAGTATTGTCTCCCCTATTTTATCTCAGTGAAGAAATAGAAAACAATAATAACAAAACTAATTAAATGCCACAAAAGGTTATTATTTTATCAATATTTGTCATCCTCCCCACATTTCTGCCTTTTCATTTTCTACAGCCTCTCTCCATTTCCGCATGAATCCCTCTTCTCCATAACTGACTCATCAACAGCATATTTCATCAACCTGTTTTCACCCTATCTTTCCACATACTGGTCTTGAATTGAGTTTCGAAATTTCAAATGAGGTAAGAAAGAAAATTAAATACTCAGAAGGTACTTTTGAAGCTTATTTAGGCTCTTCACTATCATTTGGCAATCAGACTGGTATTTGGGAATTTGAATTAGAGGTGTATAGTGAAGTAGAGCATAAAACTTGGTGGCAGAACGACAGAGAAAACATTCGTGCTCCATCTCTCTGCAATGCCCCGTATGCCTTGCCACTGGCTGCTGCTGGAAATAAAGCAAGGAGGTCAGCATGCAGGAGCCATGCATTTAAACAGGTATTTCCCCCTTTTTGCAGAGACTCGAGTTCAGTTGTACTGAGTGCGGTATAGTGAGTCAGACATCTCATCCATCGCACCAGGTCATGTAACTCATTTTTTATTCCCAAACCAAACATGTTTCTGTGTGAGAAGAAAAAAATTGCTCTTGTGAAACTCATTCTTTAAAAGAGTGAGGTTCCTTCTGGAAGAAAAATAAAGTATCTATGAGCAATAACATGAATCTGGTAGATTCTTTTATTTTTAAAACCACATTCAGTGGCACAATCACTTTCCACTGATAGATTTTCCCACTAATTTCTTAGAAAATACTTCAGGGTGGATTTCTTTAGACATTTCGTGGATTCTTGTTTTTATTGTAATAATAAAAATGCATCAACATTAATGGTGAAAAACTAAGACAAAAACCTCCTGTCTTTACAGCTACATGTCTAAGACACAAGACTCCCATGCAAATACATAGCAATCACAGACTCAGCTTGTGGGAAAAGGAGATGATCACATTGTGATTAAAACCTCTGTTACTGGTCTGCTGGTTTTGGTGTTTTTTTTTTTTTTTTAATGTAACTGTGGTGTACATGATCTGCATGATTTCTACTTCTTTCATATTCTTAGAAAACCTGAAATATCCTTTGAGTCTCAACTGGAATGCAGATTCAGCAACACTGAGCTGTAAGAGAAGTGGTATTTAATACAGATATTGGAAAAGGGCTACTTTGGAACCTACATGGTTGATGAGAGTACATACGGGGCTGGGCTGAGCTTACTGGACTAAGTATTTTTCTGGTGTAAACAGCGTGGACTTGACTCAATTTCACACTTTTAGTGTCTTAGGTTATTCTCTTTCAACTGCTGACTTAAGACGAGGATAAGTTGTTTTCCAGCAATGTAAAATTCCTTGACTTTTTAAAATTTAAAAATGTGAATCCAGTATAATATAAACAGAATAATTGTCACAAGTGGTTGAGAGCTGCAGTACTGGCTGAGCTGGTCACTTACCTGTTCAGCTTCGTTCATGTTTATAAAAAGTGTGTGGTTGTCTCCCCTGAAGGAATGAAAAAGTAGAATATAATATTCATCTAGCTATAGAGAATGAGAGTTTTCCATGAAATCGCCCTCACTGCACTGCAAAGTATACTTCAGAACATGTAAGTCCATGATAGCATTTGCCAGCTCTTGAAATCTGCACCTAAATAACTTTATAAAAACAAAACTTTGCTTGCTGAATGGTCAATGCATGGGTCTAAGACAGAAACAGTCAAAAAGTCCCTCCACGAAATTCTAGGCAAGAAAGGGGGATTGTCTATTCACCCACACACTTCCAAGTCCTACACTACAACCACAAACTTCCTCCTATGCTGTTTTTAAAAAGGTACTGCTTATTGCTTCTAGTGTGTGACTACAAAGAGGGAGTCAGAGCCTCCAATTCACGTGCTCTGCCTGTCCCTCCATCATCACATCGCTCTCAAGTAAGAGCATTTGCGGTCCTGATTCGTATGTCTCATTCTCATGGCATAGATCTCTGTTCTCCTACTTTACATGCTAGTGTGGTTTTTACTAGCTTGTTTGGCTTGTTTATATGACAGCTTATTCATTTGTTTGATATTTTGCTGTGTGCTTTATTTATGCAGTTGCCTGTTGGGGTCTGGAAAGGATTTCCCCTAATGGTAGATTGGCTGGTCAGACTGGATTTTTCAGATTCCTCATAGTAGTGGTACTAAATGTTAGTGATTAAGTATAACCTTATGTCAGATATCAATAACAGTAACCAAGGCTGGTTCAATAATATGTCTAGGGGACCCTTCCTAAAATAAATAAAACATATGGCTCAAGCCCCTGCCTAAAGCTACCAGGCTTTAGGGACTTAAAAATTAAGCCCTGTAGTCACCTTTACAGGTATTTCTTCCCCAGTCTCACTCTTGGGAATATGAACCACAGGCACACAGCGTAACACAGATATTTATATTAAAAATGAATTGAAGCATACCTTGAATATTGCCATGAAGGCAATACCAACTTCTGAATCACAATTATTATTTGCCCCACTGACTGAGACCTAGTCAGCATTTTTCACATCCGCAGGACATTTTGTGCTCTCTTATTTCATTCACCTCTCTCTCCACTGTGAATTTTAACAGGCTCTGGGATGTCTGACCATGCTTTAAGGGCTCTCCTCTGGCCCATGGGGTCTGTGGACACTTGGGGACTCACCCCCAGTGCAGTGTCCTGAGTCTGACTCTACAGCCTGACTGCTGTGTCAGCTGGCCCTGCAGCATCTCTTGCTGGGGATGCTGCTCCACCACCACCCTGGTTGGCGGCATGGGGGCAGAGTTGGTCCCATCAGGAACTGCCCCATCTTGTCCACGTCAGTTCTGCACAGGGTAGGAGCCTTGCGCAGAGTAACAGAGGACCTCAGTCGACTGAAGTAATTTCGTGACTTGTCCAACTGGGCAGCTTTGTACAAGGTATATGTCTTTTAAAAATAACTGTCTCTCTCCCGCAGCTGCCCACCGTACAGTGTTTCCTCAGTGGTTTTAAACCAGAGAAACATGCAAATACATATAAGCTCTGTTTTGTTTGCAAAAGCAAGTGATCAATGTGTAACATGTGCTACTTTATTTTTTTTCCCCTACAGGATTTCCATTCAGTTCATGGATTGCAGTACTGGAGTGATGAATTGTCTAAAAGCTATTTATAGGGAACCACCTTTCTTTGAATGTATCTGGTGAACTTGAAAGCATTTAGCATTTCTCACATTCTGGAACACAACAGACAACTCAATTAAGGTAATAAAAAGGAGTTTTAAATGCTGATTGGGCTTTGTATTGAAAATATGTTCATATCTTCCTTGTATATTGTACAAGGAAAGACAACAGACAGAACAGCCACTTAAAATATATTCTGACTATTAATGGCCTAATAATAACCAGGACATTTGTAAATAAAAAAATAAATGAAATTAATTAGAGTAGTAGAGATATTATTTATTTACATGATGATGAATATCTGCCTTATTCCTTCCTTTGAACCTTCACGGAATAACATGAAGACTGCAAAATATTGCCAATACAACACCCTAAAATGATGGTGCTGTTTGTGCAGTTTCTGACAGTAAACCATATAACTAATTCAGTCTTAATTGCAGTTAATATCCCATCTGAAAGTTTTCCTAAGCCTGTTTATTACTTTCCTGACAAGCAAACATATTGACAGAGGGTATTTTGTGTTGTGTGTACTTAACTTACTCAAAGATAAACCTATTGTTGTGGTTTGCATAAAGCCTAAATTGTATACATATGCAAACATGCAAACATAGCTCTTGAAAAAGTATTAACTGCATTGGATAGCTAAAAAGGTATTTTCTCTGTTGGCATTATTTTGGGTATAGTGTAGAGTGAGTAAAAGAAAAATAGAAAATCTACGTTCAGGTATCTCAAAGCAACATTTTCCACTTTTCAAATACAAACCCTGGTAGTATTCAGTATAGAGGAATGGACATTTTTAGAAAACACAGCTGTATTATTCAGCATTTTCAGAAAGAACTAAGTGTGCTGTAGCAGCAAAGTTATCATTATTTTTGAAATATCATGCTAAACATTTATAAATAAGCCATTGCTATGGTAAGTCAGACAAAAACTTCCAAAGCAGAAAAATAAAAGAATGGGTGTTTTGTTCTGTGGCAAAATCTTCTGATTTTAAATGTTTCTGCCCACTTATTGTTTTGATTCTCTGAGTTAACTAATTTGCAGTGAGCCTCCAGATCTTTGCTAAAGAGTGGATGTGCAAACTTATTTACATGTCTTGGCAGCATCACCATCATAAATTGCTTGAGCCATTGAAAAACAATAAACTGAACATGCTTCAAGAGGAACTAGTGCCTCTCATTGGTATTACCTTTTTCAAGATGACAGGAGATCTCAAGAGGCCTGAGAGTTCTTGGTTGTATGAGTTTGTGACTAATAGGTGGTTTGATAGGACGAGCGCTCACTACCTAGGGAAATTGAAGCATCTTTGAGCTCGATACCCTTTGTGTCTCATTCTTTTGTAGGTTATCGCTGGGAAGCCTGTGGGGACCTCTTTTACAGTTTGCATCCAAAGACATATGCGATCAGCAAAATCTTTTTAGTTTTACTGTTCCTATTGATCTGCTGCTATTCTGTGCTGTGGCTAATTTGCTTGTTAGCAGTAATTTAAAAAGGTAATCACAGTTTTATAGTCTGTCAAACTCCTATATATTCATTTCTTGCCTAATTAAAAGTCACAATCTTAGCAGTGGAAGGCCTACTTTTGGTAAATGAGGGACAGTTTGTTTCCTGATTTTTCATTTCTCTCCTAATCTGAAGATTACACTAAGGCTAGATGGAGACAGCTGCGTAGTTTACTACGATATTTGCATTTAAGAAACCCAAGTTGTGCAAGGTCGTAAATACCATAATGACTTACCAAGGGTACACAAGAAACTCATACACGTTAAACAGAGTAATAGCTTGTGAGAGATTCCATACTAGCAGAGGTCACAGACAGGAGGAACACATCATTAAAGTCTGCCTAGGTGTCGTGTACATTTTTCTTGACATCATATAAGAATGAGATAAAAAGAGGAAGAAATAGGATAGCTAAATTACATGCACTATAAACTGAATTAAGCTCATCTGAATGTCTGACTAAATCCCCAGCCTTAAAACTGAGCTGGGTTTCTCACTGAATTTGTCTTTCTAATGGAGCTAAAGAGCTGTTTGATTTCAGTATGACTAGAAACATACAGAAGTGAAACATATTTTGGAAAGGATACAAAGGGTATGCTGAGGGGTTTCACATAGTTTTAACCCTTCTATGACTCTCAGCCAACCTCAGTGTCGATGGGCAGCTCCACAGTCGATGGGCTGGAGGAGCAAAAACAGTTTTCACTGTTCACAAGCGAGAGTGCACATGTAAGATTAATATTTTCACTCTTACCAGGCCTATTCAGCTTGGGAAGCACAGTTTTGTCCTATGATTTTCTTAATGAAATCCCAATGTTTATGTCCAACAACAGTGGCAACCAGAGTCCTCCAATTAAAAAAAAAAAAAATTATTATTTAAAATAAAGAAATCAATCTGAGTTGCACCTGGGATTTGGGAGCACTTGTACAACACCATGTTTTCTCAATTCCTCAGATAATACCCTGCCCTTGAACAGCTTCACAGCCCAAATCTCTGCCCATGAGATTGTCAGCACAATACTTAACAAACCAGTCCCCCAATGGTTTGAAACAATACCCCCCATTTTTCTTATTTTGCCGCATTCATTCCAAGACCTACAAAACTCCTGCCTTGCTCCTCAAAACAGGGATCCCAGGAAATGGCTGTGGCATATGCACTGGGCACGCTAGAAAGCTGTGTGCTCCAGATAGAAAGCTCTGTCGTTGATCCCTGTCTGCAGGTGACCTATGTATTTGTACTTAGCCCATCCTGTTGATAGCTCACCAAAGTACTGTGTTTATCCTAGATGTGATTCTCCACAGATTTACCATAAACTGGTAAATTTTACTTGTCCAGGGGCCTGTCATAAACATTTTGCTTAATAGGGTGGCTAAAGCCCAAAATGGAAAAAAGTGTTGATCCAAGTGACCTGAGCTCTGTTTTACAGGGCACTTGCAGTAACCATCAGCAGATAAAAAAGTCCATTGTAACAGTAGTGAGACTTGAGCTACCCACAGAAATGTCAGACTATTATATCATGTATTTACAGCTCTCTTAATGTGACTATCAGATTGAGGATTCCTGTCAGTGAAGCAAAAAGCCTCCAAAAGTGGCATTTCTGCCTCTTCCGGTGGATGAGACAATCACAAGTGTTTTTGTATATTCTCTGGTGGGAAGATAGCAACAGGTCTTGCATCCTACTGCTGCATCTACCCCGGAAGCAACGAGGAGCTGCAAGGCACAGGTGAGATATATCCTACTTCTTGGCATTAAGCGAGCACATCAAGAATAACCAGGCGCCCGTCTGAGCACAGCAGGAGCTAAATTGGTCTAAATTAAACCATGAAGGCTAGATTACAACCTTGCAATATCCTAAGGATAAGCATCAGGGTGTTTATTGCATGCCCCTAAAACTATGTAGGAGGCCTGGGGAGGCTGATTCCCCCCCCACAGAGGGGTGTGGTGCTGAAACCTCACGTGGCCCCACTCTGTAAACTGGGGCTCGCTCCCAGATCCATGGCTTTGGTTTATATTTCCTTCCTGAGGAGTTGCCTCTTATGGCACTTCTCATTAACGCCCAAATCCAGGTAATACTGAAATAGATATGGGTAAATAAGACTTGAAAATGTACAGTCTCATCAAAACCTCTTTAGCTAGCTGGACCTTTTCAGCCCTGGCAGATTTCCTGGCTCTAGAATATGTGTTTTTACAACCAACGTAGTGAAAAAGTTTAAAAATAGACATCCACAACAGAAAAAGGGGCCAAACAAGCACAGTTAGCCATTTTTAATTACCTCTCTTACTGTGCTATTTGTTTTCAGACCTTATCAGTCAGCTGGGGCTGGTTCAGCCAATAACCAGATACTACTTGGGGTATCTGGGAGGGCCAAGAGACTTCTAGGTGTCTTCCCACTACCACTTTTTTTTTTT
>VZTI01003778.1:1207592-1256830 GCA_013397865.1 Struthidea cinerea | reverse complement strand
TTTTTTTTTTTTTTTGCCAGCTTAGGATTTCCATTAACCTGATGTAAGTCAGGAGACTATAGTAAACAGTCATTCTTCTTTAGCCATCAAGTGGGATCCATATCTCACCCATTCTGTTGCTATGGGTCAGACAAGACCTAACAGTGTATGCAAAAGACAAGCAACTAGATAACCTTTACATGCTTCTGAAATAGCCATGAACTGATCATCATTCTGTAGGAATGATTATATTATTTTAATAAGATCAATTTGTTATTAATGTGATTACATTTTGCCAAGCACAAAGAATGTTCTGGTCTTCATAAAACTGGAGTAGCAGACACATGAGTTTTGGCATTTGTCATTGCTGTTTGGGTTTTCTCTTCTTCTGTGTAGAACTAAAATAATACGTATTGCACATTATCTTACAGCGCAATCAGGAAAACATTTATGTTCTCTTACCAAAAAAATGCACAAGGAAATTTATGTGAAAAGGTGCGTGCCAAAAAAAGGCAAAATACAGTTGACAAACTTCTGCACTCTGCAGCAGCTACTATTTGAGATATAGATAACTAGCAATTTTAATCTTGAATGAAACACAACTGACTTCTGTTTAATTCCTGGCCAATAAATGAGCTCACAATGTAGACAAGTGTGGTGAACCCAAGGGATTTACGGAGCATCATAAATGCATTTTATTGTGCACTCCAATGCTGTCATCTACAGCTAGCTAACAAATAAGATAGGTTTTTAATATAATCCACCATGTCCCTGCCAGTGCTCCTCGTCTGTTACGTCATCTCACTTTGGGCCAAGCGTTTGTTTTCCCCAGATGGCCATCGCCGAGCTGCTGACAGCTCTCCTGACTGGGAAGCTGTAGCACAGTGATCTTCCAATTCATTTAGCACTACTGACAAAGGAAAAGCTGTTGATGTCCCAATGCAAAAGCACTCTATCAGGCATTACATAGTGTCTGTGTTCTCAGCATGTTTGGGGCATGATAAGTCATAGCACATGCTTTTTGACATCTTCCTGCCTTTTGCTGCAGTGTAGGATTTCTCAGAGCTGGAATTCAGGTGGCAGGAAAGATGTGAAAAAACAAGTGTGATATCATCAGCAACTGGTAGTGGTCATGGAATCATAAATAATATTTTGTAGACTTGAGTGAAAAATAAATCCTCTTAAAGATGTGCAATGCAGTTCTTGCTTCAAATTGTGCCCTCCTGAGCAGCCTGAGTTGCGCAGACTTTTGAAAGTGATATCTAGACAAGCTATTAACATCTAGGGAAGTCTTTCTTCTCAGAGTGCATAAAAAAGGTGGTTGTTAGCCAATTGTTGTATTCCATCCTATCTAATTGTATCCATGGAGTACAGATGGATTAGGAAGTGGCTAAGTGCCCTTATTTCTCTCCCTGCCTTGCTCCCTAGTTAGTTGGATGTGTGGGAAATGCTGAATTCCCACTCCACGTGAGATGGGCTTGGTAGACTGTAGGACATGATGTAAGATTGCTCTGTCTTGTGCGTGGGACAGCTGGGACGGCAGGAGTTGTGGCTGCCAGGATACACTCTGGGCCTCACCTTCCTGCGGGGGGCAGCTGAAGCAATCTGCTCCCTTTTATGAAAATCAGATGCAGCTGTTGGGCTCCTGGCAGTTTGTTAATGCAGCATTTGCTTCGAGAGACTGGATGCCTAAACTTCAGCATTTTGCTGCCAATACTTGTTTTATAACATAACTGGGTTTTAAAACAATATATAGGAGAAAATTTTCTTTAGGGTACTGCAACCAATTCTAGAAAATTGAAAAATTGCAGGGAGGTTTTTTCTGTAAGTTTTTCAGATACATGAATGTATGGGTGGTGATTGTAACTAATTTAAAATTATTCTATTCATCATCTGATATTGGCAGATTGAGCAGGAGATAACCAAGGCTGTTCAGGTGCTCCACAAAAGGTCAAAGAGTCACTCTGGCACCAGCAGCGAGTGGTCTTCTCCCTGGTAATCTGCCCACCACAGTCATCAGGTAGTTTAAATTGTGTCCATCAGTGCCTGTAGCAGCTCTGAGTAAGCGCAATTATTTCAACTGTGTTATTTCAAGTGGGATAAATCTCAGTGCCTGAGTTCAAATTAGGTTTAAGACATAAAACAAAAATGTAAAAATCAAGTAACCCTTCCACTTCCTGATTGTTCAGCTTCCAAAATACTGCCAGTTTCTCCAGCTCTCCGGCTAATGCTTCCATGGATGAAACTGAAAGATCCTTGAAAGTTACTTTATTTCACTCCAGAAACTGTTGTAGTGGAGCTAGCATAACTTCTAGTTGTCAAGTAAAAGAACGGGTAAACCTATAGTATAGGCAGGAGCCCCAGGTCTTTCTTCCTAATGCTGCTTTTTCCTCTGCTCTTTCAATAGTAGGGGTTTTGTATTACAATTTGTCATTCTGGAAGAAAATGGTTAATATGTTTGTAGAAGAAAGCAAAATAAAATGTGGTATATTGAACAGAGGATGCTGAATTCCTGGATAACAACAGCAAGACCATTACAGTAGGGTTCAAAAAAAGATTAACAAAAACTTCAATGTCAGTGACGAAGCATTAAATGTAACCCTTCACATCTCATGCTATGCCTGTCTGCATCTGCTAAATATGCCACTTTTTCTGCTGTTTGGTTTTCCATCTGTTCTGTTCTTGTAAGTTGTGTGTTGGACAGTCTTGTGTATCTATCACTAGTATTCATCTTAAATTGTCAACATATTCTTGCTTTTCTGTTCAACTGTCTCTTACAGCACAGTCAAGAGAGAATGGTTTGCCAATACTAATTGTATGATACGGGAGCTTCAGCACAGTTACCCAAAGAAAGCCCACAGAATAGCTAAAGACAGGCAAATTCTTAAAAAATAAAAGTAAAATTTTATATATTCAAGTACATATATGTGTAAAGGATCAAAAACATCAAGTTCTGAAATGAAAGAGTTCAGCTGAAAACAATTTTTTCCTTTTTGGTTCCAAACTTGATTCATGAAAATATATGAGCAAATCAGTTGCACAAACAGAGCTGCTTCGTATTGAACACCCTGTATTTTTAGACTGTGTTTCTCAAAACTGTGTTTGTTCCTGAAGCGCATAAGGCAGCCAGAAACCAGTACTCACATTAAGCAATGGAGAGCTCTTTATTCTAGTTGAGGGGATGCTGCAAAAGACCTCAGCAGAAGTTCTTCAGGAAACTAGGGAAAGACATATGTACATTTTTCCTTATTCTAATGATGTTCCCAGTTTAGAATAGCAGCCCATACTTTGTTAATTAATTCCTCTCACATGACATACAATGCCATGTGGAATCTTAGCCAAGAAAGTGTGGGCTTGAATTGTTACCTTGAAAAGTTGTTACTCATGTGAGATTAAAGATGTTCCTATTCATAGCTTACCTTATTAAAAGTGGAATTGTTTTGGAAGTGTAACCCTCTGGGAGCTAAAGGTTAGATTGTTTGTAATGTAAACCCTTTTATTTTACGCGATGGCTTATGTAAATGCATTGCATGGAACAGCTGAAATGTTATGCATAGCATTTGTTTTCCAGGATTGGCAGATATTACCTGAAATGTGCAACATTACACAAACATCATCTTTTGCTCCTAAGTTTTGAATTTTGAAAAGTCTGTTGTTCCTGGGTGGTCACTCTAGAGATAGCTCCAAGCATACAAAATATAAAAAGTATGCATGAAATATGCCAGTATATTAAATTAACATCCTGCAAAAGCTCCCTTTTTAAAATCCAGATGCTTATATTGCTTTTGACAGACTCTAGGCGGTAAAGTTTTAACTTTAAAGAAGGGGCTTTCTGTTTCTGTTTTCAAGTTAAAAATAATGAAAGGAAAACACACTGAAATTCCCACATTATTAAATAAAACATTTAAGTGGCATGGAGCCAATCATTGTCACGCCATGAACAAATGCCTTACGGTAATATGTTCCATAACTCTTTGCTAAAAACTACCAATTTTAACACATTTGCACATGATTAGACACAATAAAAAGTTACTTATTGAAGTCAGTGCCACAGTAGTGTTACTTAGGCCCAAGGGGATGGAAACCTGAAGGAGAGGGGTAGTGTGAAATGGGTTCCATGCTGTGAAAACACATTGTCAGGAGAGTCCCTTGGTGATGGAGTTGGCTCCCATGGCCAGAAGTTCACAGGGCTGCCCTTGTGCCGGGGAGCAGGGCTGGGTGGATGTGTAGGGGGGAAGACGTGCTGATGTGAGTGACGGGCTGAAGAAGCAGCTCCCAAACGTTGTTTCGCAATGCCTCTCGTTACCCAGGGACTGGGCCACCAACAGGATGCATTTCAAAATGGTTGGGCTGTAATTGCAACACTTCTGGGCATGTTCCTCTTTCTCTTAATGATCAAGGAAAGAGTTTCAAAGGTCTGTATTTTTAGCCTCCAGCTTATTAGGACAGGTTTATCTCACTGAACCTGAACAGCCAGAATTAGACCAATAAGAAACAGGTTTTTCTATTTGTAATGGAAGGAGTTCAGCTCTGTTACTTACACTTTCCTGACCGAAGTAGTGGAATATAATTTTCATAATTTGGAAGTAATTTATTCAAAGTGTAATTCTGCATAAATATTCATTTAGATTTCAAATATTTTTGCTGAAGGAAATAAAACTTAGACAAGGCAATTTCTTTCTATCAGCCTCACAGACCACTTCAATTTTGGTTCTATTTTTCTCTTTCAGGGCCTTTGGATTAAGAGGCTGCTGTTATGCTTCAGTTTTTCAGAAAGTGTGGCACTTCACATCCTCCACATTCATGTGAGGAGAGTTACCAAAACTGTCCTGAATTAATTAAAAGTAGGTGTAATCTCCACAAACATGTGGGAGCCAGTGGGGCAGGGGATGGGGGAGAAGAACAAGACAAATCTGCGGGGGGAAATTCTAAGTATGAGTTAACGGTTACATTAGCAGTGATAATTTTTGCTTTGTGGCGTCTGCACATTGGGATTCACGAGGGAGTTTCTAGCTTCTTGGGATTTCACACATCTATCACATATTGCAAATCTGAGAAGCCCATGAAAAAATTATATGAGTCTGAGATGCACCCTTGAGGGTTTTGTACCTAAAATGTAATTTATGCATTGCAATTGGGGATAAACATTTTCTTTCAGAGGAGAACATCCCAAATATTCCCCTCACTCAGGGACTGAGCCAAATCCAGAAGATACCCAGGGTTATGAAACAATTTCATAGTGGTGTCCATATGTCCAGAAGGTGATGGGGCTCTCCATCCCAGCTTCCTTCTGATCCCACTGGCTGTAGTTTTCTCCCTGTCCCTAATAGACACATTTTTCAATGTAGTGAAATCACTGCACCCACCAAGCTCCTGGGGATCAGAGGGTGTGATGACTGCGGACTGTGGCAAGAACAAACACAGAGCAAGTTGAACTGCACGTTGCTTGCGCTGTCCAGAAAAATGAGTCACCCACACACTGCTGTTTGCATGCTCCCCCTCTTCACCAAACATGCTGACAAGATTTGGGGCTGGCAGTTTCCCCAGTGCTCTTCTGGTGCATAGGATAAGGTACCCCTGCAAACAAAATCTTCTCACTAAGGTCCAGGGTCTGATAGTGAGAGTGCTGCTACTGATCTCCCTTACTGCACAGGGGGAATTATGTGTTCAGCAGCCATGCTCTTCTGGCCCGAGCACATACAACAAAAAATCCCACTACCAATAAAAAGTAAACAGAGCATTAAGTTGAAGAAAGATTAAATAAAACAGCTCTTCACAGTGCCTCACAGTTTTCTGTGCTGGGAAAAATACTGCTAGTAAGGCAGGAGATGAGCAGGAAGTCTGTGCTTCATCTCCAAAAAAATGAGTTAAGGACAAGACAGGTCTTCAGTCTTTACACAACTCTTTGCACCCCCTGATTTCCACTACTATTTTATTTCCATGTAGGAAAGAGAGTTTTTGGATTCATCTGTTTCTTGGGTGGCAGAGAGGTTGACAAATCAATGTTTGATGTCAAGAATATGAATAGCAGGTGTTTGCTTTCATGTCACAGGAGCCAGCTTTCATACACAGCACTTGGCTTCCTGTGCCTCACACAGGGCGGTAGCAATCCCTGCACCAGAGCCACACCCTGGGTGTCCATAGGGCACCTTGTTTATACCTAGCCGGGAGGGTTTATCCTGAGGGCGTGATGCTGAAGTGGAAAGGAGTGGATGCTTTCCAAAATTGGGTGTGTGCAAACTCTTTCTCAGCATTTAATCTTCCCCCTTCTCTTGCTTTTGTTTTGGTTGGCAGCAGCAAGGAGGGGAGTGAGGGGAAATAAACCCAACTCCTTCCCCTGCTTGCTCAAGCACCAGACTTATTTCATAGTGTGCCACCTAAAATGAAAATATACCTCTTTCCCCACTGCCCCCCTAACTTATTTCTCTCAAAAAATCTTACAAAACAGGACAGCAGTGTGAGCATCTTCTTACAGGAAGGGAGAGACAGGCAGAGGAAGGGGAATGGCTGCCCTAAAAGCCTGCAAATCTTTCTCCTGTGTCTTGGGGTGACTTTATGGACATCCTGTAATGAGCCTCTTCAGCTCCTTAGTCTGAGCATGGCAAAGCGTAGCGAGGCATGAATTCAGTGCTGCATTTTCTGAAAGACGTTATGAGACACATACCTGGTAATTATCTTCTTTACAGTTATGTCCCAAAGGTATACATGGAACATTGAAAACTAGAAAGTTCTCATGCCACAAAATGTAGCTGTACACAATGCTAACAGCTGAGGGGCACCTTGAGGAAGTGAGTGTCGTTAAAAAGAGTTAACCAACAAAAATGATCCTGTGTCTTTTGTGGTGGTGCCAGAAACAGGAGAGAACTGGGTCTATTATCCACAGCCCCATTCATCATTTCGGACAAGCGGACAAGGAACCACTTGAAGGTAAAAGATGGCGTTTTTGGATTTGAGCTGCTTGAAAGGAACAGCTGTGTTTGTGTGCAAATGTCTTTTGGATGTCTCTTCTGTGAGGGGAAAACCCATTCCTGCTGAGGCAACTCTTTCCCAGGCTCAGCAGCTGGCAGTACACTGAACCTCAAGTGCGCCGTTTGCATGTCTTTGGTAAATGTCCTCCATTGTCTGGACCCTCTAAATGTGTCCTGCTGGAAAGATCTGCCAGGAATCTGCCAGGATCTGCCAAAGCACTCCATGCTTTTGGTTCCTTGAGCCAGAGTTGCAGGGCCAACCTGGTTTACCAGTAGAAGAAAACAAAGTGTTGTACTGAGGCTGAAGGTCAGATTCAAAACAATACTCCAGAAGCAAAACCAGATATGACTTATAGTCCTGGTAAGATTATTAAATGGTTAACTGTCCTCATGCTCAAGCATTTTTTTTTCCTTTTTTTTTTTTATCATTCACCATGGATATATGCGGGCTGTTAGAAGTGTGAGCTAGAGCACACTGTAATGCCCACTGGTGAATGCGGCTGCAGGCATGTAGCTATGGGAGGGATGGACATGAGTCCCCTCCTGCTGCTGGCGACTCAGAGCTCCCTCCTCATGTCCAGTTTCATGTTTCGGATGTATCAGTGCTGGTTGCTGGTTATCTATTAGTGTGCTACTGCAGCCACCTGTGACAGCCAAGCAAGGAGGTGTCACAAGGCCATGTTGGGATTGTAGCACTAAGTTGTGACAGGAATGTCGACAACACCGAAATTTTTGGTACATTAAGAAAAGAAAAAAGGAAAGTTATCTAAGAGATTACAAGAGCGAGGCATGATCCACTCTGATGAAGCATCATCATGCAGGTGCCTAGGGATTCTCTAGGGTTTTTTTAAAATTTGAAACTTGAAGTTGAGCTCCATCAGGACACAAGGTAAGTTCAGTTTTGACAATGAGCAGAAATGCAGATTATAATGCTATTAATGGCTTTCTGGCCAGAAAATTTGACATGGACATTGATTGAAGAACTTCCACTACCAGTTTCCATCAATATTAACTTTTATGTTAGCATTAAAACTGTAGGAAAGACTTGTTTGTCAGAGGTGACTCTTAGCCACTCATGTTGCTTATGAATTTTGAAGGAAGGAAGCAAAGTACAAGATGGGGTTATGATGGAGAAACTTCATTGCAAGCTATAAACTGCATTGGAAATGAACAAATGGAGCAACACGCAATTGATTTTAAGTCATTTTCTTCTCTTGGCATGCTTGTCTCATTTTGGTGTTTATAAGCATAGGGGATGAGGAGTCCTCCCACGACAAATCAGCAAGTTCACCTATGTTCATCATGACATCCAAGAGACAGGTTATTCTTAATTTTCCATGGATTAGAAGGATAGAAGCATCCTTCTGTTGTCCTTGGATCCTCTGCAAGGAGGAGATACTCTTAGTGAGCATGTGAAGGTTTGATATTTTATTTCACAGGTAGGATTTTCTCAGAAGAGGTTTAATTTTTCCTCTTTTTATTTCAATTTTAAGGAAAACCCAAATAGTTGTATATTAACCATTACTGAGTTTGAAGAAAGTCTGAAATAGACAAGAAAGAATGAGTGCTGGTCATTTTCTTGTGACAGTCTTCAAAAACCTCCACAGACAAAACAGATGAAGACTCAAATTATTCATGGGGTCTGAATCAACTTGGAATCAAAGATGAATCATGAGCTCAGGAAAATCTCACAGCACTGATTGTTAACTAGTAAGTTGATGTGAAAAACGGCCTTTACCCAGGATTTGCATGTCATTTAGTCACTGCATGAAAAGTACAGAGACACGCAATCTCAAATCAGTAGGAACAGCTGGAGTCAGAGGAAGGTTTCTTTTTAAGCAGCAGTACATACTTGAGATGGATAGAGTTATATCTATGTGTGTGTGATAGGTAGGCCTGGTGACAGAGTTGTGAGGCCTCATCTGCTGCCTTGAATAATATTTGCAGCTTGGAAAGACCACTTGTGTTGTGGTGGAAGAGTGGCTGCCCTGACACCATTTCCAGTGCAGCCTGCGGGCACAACTGCCTTTAAATACCCAGGCTTGTGCCTTTGGTTCACAGGTACTTCTGATTCAGTAGGCTTAGTGCCTCTCTCTGCATTCAAACTCTTCTGAGCTCAAACTGAAGATGTCAATAGTATTTTCAACCTCATTGTAGCTTTATTGAAATCTTCATCAACTCTTCTGCTGTCCCTCTGCAAAAATTTCAAGTGGTAAATTGTGCCTTTACAGACTATATATTAATCTCTCAGTGAATTGCTATTTCTATAATATTCCACAATTATTACTCCTTAGTTCATTTTCTTGATCTTCAGGTAGGGCTCAGTGCTCAATAAAGCCAAATTTATTTGAAACATTTGAAGAAGTTCACCTTGATACTCTCCATCTTTCTATGACAGCTCATTATAATGAGACCATAGATTATTATAGTTGTACTTGAAGCCTACATATTTCTTCTTCAGTTTTCCCCAAATGACTGAAGAAACACCAGCTGGTATTAGGTAACTAATCTTGATTCCTGTTTTCTTATTCATGCTGGGGAGCGGCTCAGTGTGGAAATAATTCCTGTTTTTATTAGGATTGTTTGTGAAGTTATAAATCTACAAAGCAGCATGCGTCGGGAAACAAAGCTGCACTTTGTCTGATCGATGTGCTCTGGCGTTTCCTCTTTGACACTGCCTGGCTGTACCCTGGGACCTCTGAGGGCCATCTCATTCCAGATGTGCCCCCTGACCAGCCTCCATCTCCCTGTTTGGACAAGGCTCAGATGACTATCCCTCCCTTGTTTCCATGGGAAGGAAACACAAGTGAATAGGCTGAGAGGAAAAGAGCCACTCCGTGTTCCAGCTGATCCCTCAGCCCAAGTAATTGGAGCAACGGCATCACAAATGGGTTGACTGCAGCCCAGGGACAGCCAAAGTGCTCAAGTGCCTCTTTACTCAAGTCTGTGGGCATTTCCTAGGCTGTGATATGGGGACAGCTTACTTGCCAAAAACCACATCAAAACCTGGTCTTTTTAAAGGCTTCGGTTCCTGCTGGCTCTCTCTAAGGTTTCAGCAGTACTGAGCTCTGAGGAATCATTGTAGGATGTGAGTAATCAAAACGTGTGATCTAGTTATCTTATACTGAAGACTCATAAGAAGAGGCAGATTAAGCAGTGGTGGTTTTGGAAAGCTTGGCTCTGTTTTGGGCAGACCTGTCCTGCTGTAACCAGATATTATCAATCATGCTCCACTTGTCTGGAGGACAAATATGCTTAATCTTAGTGGTTGCTTCAGAAGAAGTTTAAGAGGCTTATTTTTCTCCTGTGTTTTCTGCATTAATATCTGCCTCCTCCCTGCTCTGTGTGCACAAAGCCTATGATTACTTTGAAAGAGATTGTTGAAAGGAAGGAACTGAAGAACTCAAGCAGGAAAATACAATATATGAGCTTGATTTCCAAATGCAGCAAAACCTCACAAATCAGCTCTGAGGATAAGAATACCTCTGCCTCCAGCTTGCTTGCCTGTGAGGATTGCTCCTGCTTCTTCCTCAGCTGACAATGTCTGGCATTTGGTAGATCACAAGCCAAGGCCAAGAACTCCTTTACTGTGAAAACCTCCCACCTTCACATCCTGGTTTATTTTCTTTAAAACAGGATGAAGTGGAGAAAAAAGTGAAAAATGTACTCTCCCATTCAGTTTGTCTTAACAAACTGTTTTGAAAAATCATTTATCTGGAAATGCTTCTGATGTAAACCAATTAGTTTGAATCTTTCTGACTTTCTTTGGTCTCAATTCTCCATTTTTCAAATGATAAATGTTTATACCACAATCGTAGTCTGTTTGAAGAAAAAAAAAGTGCCATAGGAAACTTCTTTTTTTCCTGCAACTAGAACATTCAAATTTCTCAATCACCTGTTCTGATCTGATATTGATTTCCTTTAGTATTTCTTCTTCCTCCTTAGGGAAATAAATCTGTTTCTGGTATCTATCAGCCATTTCTCCCTTTGATAAAAAGAATTCATATAATTCTTAAGTAATGCTAAATCTTCTGTCAACAAATTAGTCTTGTCATCAGCCATAAGGGGCCTCATGATCTTCTTGGTGACCTCTTGCTTCTATAAAAACTTGAGAAAAAAAATCCATGCATAATAATTCCTGGCTATTCCTGTAATGCTTCTACTTTCATTTAAAAGTTTTTATGCTATTTTGGACCAAATTGGCTATTTTTTTCCTCTGAATAAAACTGGAAACTTTAAAAAATATCCTGTTTGTGAGTATGATGGCAGGGGCTTAAGACAGCAAATGAATATATGTGTAAGGTTAATTCAATATGTGCAGGTTAATTCAGTAAAATCAATAATTTAGTGGCTAGAGCGTTCCTTGGAGATAAATGGGTTGTATGAGATGTAGGATCAAGTTTTCTTTGTCCCATTCCAGATAAGTGCCCAAATCACTAGATTATATGATCAGTCTATCTTTTTCTAGTCAAAGAATTATTTATCCACTGTTCTTCACGAGTAGAGAGAAATTTGGGTTAATACCTTCCCAAAAGTCATATGCATGCCCCAGCTCTTGGGTTATTAGATGTTTTTTTCTACATGCTTTGATCAAAAATTCAATAAAGAACTCTCTTTACATGATTAAAAAAAGAATTCAACACTTTCAAATGCAAAATGTTTCCATTGAAAAATGCACCTTTTTTCCAGTCTGCCCCATCCCATGACATCACTGTTTTGCTGTTTACATTTACTAGGCTCAGGATCTCAGTTTTATTGTTTAAGATCTTGCAAGTTGCTTTACTTGGCTGGAGGCATAAAAATGAAGTACAGGCTCTGTGACTAAAGCCACAGTCTATCACAGTGCTATAATGTACTAAAGGAATGTTTCCCCTTCTTAGCTTTAATTGTGTTTTTCTTTTTTTTCTCTGATTTCATATAAACTTAACTGGTACTCCACACACTGTTCAAACTCAGACATATCTAAAACATGATTTTTGCAGATGGTATCCTCCTATCTATTTTTATTTTTTTTTTAATTTAAAATTTTTTATTTAAAATTTAAATTTAAATAACTTAAACGATTTGTCATTTTTCACCAATGCATTTTTGAAGAAAAAGTACTTTTTGCTTCTAGTTAACATTTAACTGGAACTGTCATACCTAATGCCTTAGTAATCTCTAGATGCATTGTATCAGTCTGCAGTTGCTTAAACTCAGCCCTTATGCTGTTTTCAGGCTTTCCAGATTTTCAGTGGTGTGGGTTTGCAGATTTACCTCTTCATCTCCAATATGTGTCCAGCTGATTCTTAAAAACTCTGTCAAAAATTGCTATCATTTCACAAATTTTAAAGGAAAACACAGCTCTATACCATGTGCTCAGAGCTATTGCTTGATTTATTTCTTCCACTTAATATGCCCCAGATTATATCCAGCACTTGAATACTCCCTTTTCTACTTAGTTTTCTGTCTCCTTTCAAAACCATATTAGTTTATTGTTGCCTCCTGTGCAGTTCCATCTACCATCTTACTTCTTTTAACTCAGGTTTTGAACCCTGGTAATTGTAACCAGCTGGTAGTGTCTCCTGGGGTTCCTGCCTCTGTAAATTTTACTTCCATTTAGCACCTGGACACATTCTCCACCTTGCCTGCTCTCTGAAGAGCAGAGATTTGAAGGGAGTAGGACAGAGAATAACTACTACACTGTCTCTTGAACTGTAATTTTCCATTATAAAATTAAGTGCAAAGCAATTGTATTTTGTGATCTGTATAAAGTGTCAGACACAGGCAGGAACAAAATTTTCTTGCTTTCTGAAATCACCATGTTGGCAGGTTTAGTTTCTCTAAGTCTTGCCCCAAACAAACAATTGGATTCTACTGGTGCTAGATGAACAGCTTGTCTCTTTTACTATGTGTTCTCTGGTGGGATTTGCTCTGGTGAAAATCAAACTGGTTTCCATGCTGTGGCACTTCTGAAAATTGATAATTTACTTTAATTTACAAATTTCTGCTGTTTCTGCATCTTTTGCATAGTTGAAAACCACTCTAGGGCACAGCAGTATTGTCAGCACCATATTGGCTCTACAGAAACAACAGCATGCCTATCTTGTGCTTTTTTGAGATCTAACTACAAGGTTCAACCACATTCTTCCCCTATAAATAAACAAATGGCAGAAAGTAGGAGCCAAAGAGCTGTGAATTTTACTTTTTAAAGTGTTTCCCATGTTGATTTAAAGCATGTGCAATCATATATCCATCAAGTAACTGGCTAGTTACTTCTATCCGGCAAGTAACTGGAAGCACAACTTCAGAGGCTTGTCACCTAAAAAAAAAAAAAAAAATCAGAATCCGTGAACTTAGAATATGATGCTTCAGATATATTTCAGTGTGTACATTAGTTATAGCTAATAAATGTAAAATATTAATACTATCTAATTTATTTTGTCCGTATGGTAAAACTTTAATATTAAACACTTGTCTTTTCCTGCTGTGATAACTGGCTGTGATGTCATAAGCATGAATTATGAGCTGGTCATGCCAGGTAATTTAGACCAGGAATTTAAATTATCTGAAGAAAATTTTCTCATATTTGTCTCTTTTTTTTCTCCCAGTAGAATATGCCCCATGATCTCTGGCAGCTCAGATAGGAGTGGGAAGCACAACCAGGTACAGGAAATCTGCTGTGGACTGGCCTCTACACAGCAGAAAAGACCAAAAAACAGAGCTTGCCCGTGGATGAAGAAAGCTGCCTGTGCCTAAAACAGGAGTGCAGTGTGGAGAGCCAGGGATACTCAGGTAGGGTCTTGCCTTCCACTTCCCTCCAAGGTTCCTGAGCACACGAGCAAACCAAAATGGGCAGTTTTGCCAGTGGGAGGAGAGGCATTTCCAGGCTCCCAGTGGGTTTCATGTGGGAGAAACTTTGCCCAGTGTGGCAGCTCTCATGAAGCAGCTCAGGATTGCTCACGGAATAGTCACTGTTAGAGGCACAAGAGGGCTGTGGGCTTGTTTCCAAAGGGGTTTGGGTGGCCAGTACTGAAAAGGCAGCACCTGCTCAGGTGTAACTCACCTGGATACCATTCTGGAAGAGCCCACTCTGGAGGGTATGTATGATTCAGGTGATGCACCAGGAAGATCATCTAGGCATAGATGTAGTGAAATCTGAGCCATCAGAAGACAATTTGCTGAATAAAACACTCTGAGGTGAGCACTCACTCAACACAGAACAGCGTATTTCATTGTTCTAGACTAGTCTAGAGGGCAATTACATTTTGTAAGGTTAACGTATCAAGAATGGCACTGGAGGTCCAATAACAGTGTTTATAGCTGTCAGGTGTATGGACTGAAAACGCTGACTGCCATCTCCAGCTCTACCAAACCACTCAGGCTCTCCAGTCTAATCATTATGGACAAGCAGTGATTACAAGCACTTGGCAGGTTCCTGTTGGAGAGGGGCATTTTTCCCTTCTTTTCAAGCTGATGAGCCTTAGACCTGTAGCTTGGGTATGGACCTGAGGAACTCAGGTTAACAATTTCTGTCTCGTCCACAACAGAGGCCATCTCTGTGAACATCCTTTCAGAAAAATAGTATTTTGAAAGCATATGAATATGTGCACAGAGCAAAAGGAAAGGGTGCAAACATTGTAATAGGAGTTTATAACTCCTGTGCTGTTGCTTTTTAAAAGGCTGTGCTTGGATTTTGCAGTATTTGCCCTGCTCTTATAATGCAGGGAAAATAACTCTAATGTAGGAAGAATGCAGCACTCCAGTGCTCTTTCCTCAACATACACATACCCACAGATATATGTATAAAATAGATGAAACCTTACTTCTTATTAAGGGAAAAGATATTCTTGGCAACTTACATTGGGAGATTATTGGGGGAAAATCGCTCTCTTTAAGAAAAGTAAGTAAAGTAGGTGCGGGCAGTGACTTTAAATTGGACATTAAAGTAATCCAGGGCTATACTTTAATAAAGGCTAGTGCTGGGAATTCTTATGGATTTTCTAGCTCATTGCTGGGATGACAGAGAAATACAATAAATGTTCTATTACTTACACAAGCTGCTGGTTTTCAGAAAATTAGTCACCAGTGACCTTTCACCCTTTGTCTTGCTCTCTTTCTCAGTAAAAGTACCTGATCAGAATCAAATGCAGCCCTGCTGTGTGATGGCATCCCTGCAGGCTGCACAGGGCATCACTGTGAGTATGACTCTTAACATAGCGTAAGATCAGCTTATTTTTCTCACTGTGTAACTGCAATATTGGGGGGACAGCAGGGGAGAGGGAAGGGACAGAGGAAGAAAATAATCTTTTCATCATCTGTTGTTCTCTTTCTCTACTTTTTAAGTGTAGAAGAAAAGGAGGCACAATTCTACATTTCTTCGTAACAAATGAAGCCCAAACCATAAAACATAACCAATCAAACTGCTCAGAACTAAAATTTGAGAACTGTGATATGACTTGGTGATATCTTCAACCTCACAAATCATAAACATTTGTGTTTGCTTGGTATTTTTTTATTTTCCATGGGTATCAAAACATGATGTTTATATTCTCTACAATGAGGCACAGACTTTTGCAGAGGGGGAGGGGACTATATTACTTGGTGTATACTAGCTCTTTGGTAGAATTATATTGATTAGTTTTCCAGTTAGCAGTGAGACCTCCTTCTGACCCTATTTTCAGGGTCAGTAGATCATAATGCAGAAGCACTAAGAGACTGGCATCCCTCCCCACATTGCTTTTTGAAGAGTGTGCAGACAACAAAATCATCATTTTATAGATATAAAAATACATATATAATGTGTGTGTTTATTTATATATAAAATGTCTACATGTACAGGAAGAGTGGGGTTGGACTCTGCTCTGCAAATGCAGGTATAAGTTATATATGATTCATAATAACATTTTTCTGTGAAAAGGAAATACATCCAGCCTCTACTGTACAATTTTAAAAGTGATTTTTGTTGTAAGCTGTTTTTTTTTTTAAATAGAACAGGAATGCCTTATGACTGAGTAAAGTAAGGACAGATGTGAAAGAGGAATATACATCTATATTTGAAATGAAATTATTGTTCTGGGATCTTTAGTCTGAGAGCTCTCAGACATGAACTCACAAGACAAAGAGCTACAAGCTCAGCCCCGTTACAGGCACTCTGAGGATGTCCCATGAGCAATCTGTTGACTTCCATCTTGTATTGTATGTCAACCATACATACCTTTAATTAAACAAGAAATCATTTGTCAAAACTTGCTGCACTTTTCATATCCAGCATTTTCCATGGCAGGTGTATAACAGACAAAGAACAAGGACAACATGAAATACCTAAAGAATGCTTTTAGTTGCTATTTTTAATTGCTATTTGAAGCTTACATTTGAAATCCTTGGTCCTGTAAAAGGATAAGGACTGGAGTCAAGGACTCAAATATCCTCACCCTAACAACAGGACCTTGCAGAATGCTTTTGAACTCCGGTGCTCCCTGAGCGCTCTGTAACTGTAGGAGACCATGCTACTGCCCCGGTAAGAGCCAGTCTGCTCTTATCATATTAAGAAAAAGAAGCTTGACTTCTAACAGCTGCTGCCTCTGGTTTTCTCTATTTCCTTAACTGAACTACAGACTGCAACGACCTAATTAATATATTCCATGTTAACCATGAAATCACCATCTGGGGAAATAAAGGACTGGAAATAACTCCGGAGGAAAAGAAAGTGAGGTAAGGTGTTAGAGGCCTGAGTCCTTGCACAGCAGGGAGTATCTCTGCCCCTCAGAGATATCATGTGGACAACACTTTGCCTGCAGCTCTGTTGCTGAAATTTCTTTCTTTGGGTTATCCATGTTCTGGTCCCAGGATATGTAATAAAATCAACTTCCCAGCTATTGTCCCTTGCCTTTCCCCCAGGTCAACAGGTCTTGCAGAGAACATGTCAACATAGCAGCATGCCTACTGCTTCACATTGTCCTGGTTTTTGCAAGTCTGGAAATAGTATGTAGAAAACAATTAGTGAATAGATGCTGTTCCTACATGGGCTTTTTAGTTATGTTCAGATTTTAGTGTGGTCCAGCAGAGATGACAAAGAGAGTATCCCCATCTTGCAGCAGTACAGTATGCACCCTCTCTTTACTTCCTTATCTTTACTTCCTTATCTTTTATTTTGACAGGCCTAAGGTTTGATTCTCCCGTGTGATATGGAGCTCTCAGATTTGAAATTGAGACACAATGCCTTATTTATTTCTCATAGCAATATGTCACAGGGTTTCAGCATCCTGGTTTATGATCATAAGATGTTCATAAATCCACCCTTAAGTGACAAAGATTATCTTCTCCACTTGTTTCCCTGCTGAAGCAAAGGCAATTTCTTCTTCCTACTAGTATCTTAACACACCTGGTTTCTTCTGGAAGAATTTCTAGGATTCCTAAAATTTCCTAGTAATGGCTAAACAATTGCCATTGTGGCCTCCTTGCACCTGCATGCCAATCAGATCAAATAACTTGAGGAGAGGGTCAGATTCCTAAAAGAAGTGAGCTGACTCCAAAGGACTTGGGTGCTGGAGTGAGCAGCTGGTCCTTCTCCAAATATTCTGGAGCACAGGTATCACCGAGCAGGCTGTCATTACATCCAGCACGTGCCACATTGGTGTTGAAAACAGGCAAACAGCTGCTCGGTGGATAAGAGTGACCATATTCCATGCACACAGTCTGCTTCAGTTCTTCACCAGCTGGCATTGGAGAGACCCTTCCATTTTATGATGGCCGAGAGCCCTTCCTGTGTCACAGGGTGCGTTCATACGGCCGTAGCCACATGCAAAAACGGTGTGATTTTCTGATGTGTTCCTCTGCTGCATTTTTCTCTGCAAGTATCATGCAAACATACCCTTTTAGTACTTAAAGGGCTCTTATAAAACAGAGGGAAAAAAACTTTTTAGAAGAGAAGACACTGATAGGACAAGGGGGAAGAATTTTAACCTAAAAATAAGAGATTTAGATCAGATGTTAGGAAGAAATTCTTCCCTGTGAGGGTAGTGAGACACTGGAACAGGTTGCTCAGAGAAGCTGTAAAAACCCCATCCCTGGAAGTGTCTAAGGTCAGGTTGGATGGGTCTTTGAACAATTTGGCCTGTTAGTAGGTGTCCCTGCCTATGGCAGGGGAGTTGGATCAAGCTGATCTTTAATGTCCCTTCCAACCCAAGCCATTCTATGGTTCTATGAAATGCTAATGAAAATGTTAATGAAATTACCCTTTTTTTCTCCATGTCTGTTTTAGCAATAGGAAATTATTCTGAGCCTGCCTTGGCACATTGGCTGAATTCGTTCACAAAATTTTCATTTAGCATCTCATTCTCTGAGCGTTTTTCTCGCTTTCTTTTCCTGTCATGGGCTTGTGAACCATTCGACTAACTGGTCATTCAACTGCTATGGAGAAGTGACCTCCCTGGAGAAAGGTGAGTGGCCCTGACACTTTCTGTCCCAGAGCTGTGTTGGCTGAGCTATCCCCACGGCTGGCACAGATGGGTAGAACCTTCTGCATCAGAGCATGTGAAATTAGAAATTCATGTGAAACTCGCCTAATAAAAAAGACAAGTGAGCCCATCAGATTAGTAGGCCACTAAGTAAGCAAAGCAAGTGGTATTTCTTACCCTTTTTCAGGCAAATTTTCTCACTTCATTTCACTGTCCTTTTGCTACAAGCCTTCCTGGAGCTTTGGTTAATTTTGCTAATAATTTATCTTAAAACTCAACATTGCTGCATTTTTCCAGTTTCAGCAAATGTATTCTTAATTAAGGGCCATATATATGTCAGTAAAGCTGCAAAGAAGGAATAGTTTTAACAGTGAATTATGAAAAGGGCAAAATACAATTTTTTCCTCTAAGGGAAAATGCCTTTTTTTTCTTTTGTTACTCATCACCCTAAAAAAATTGACTGAGAGGGTAATATCCAATCCCCTCTTCTTCCTTTGCCATACCTCTTTTCCACACTTCCACAGGGCAGTTAAATTTGATAAATTGAAATCGGACTAGGAAGAATGTGCCCATCAGTAACAGGAGGTGGGTGTAGGCAATTTAAAGTGGCCACTCTAGCACTATTTTTAAACAGCACATCATCTATATAATGCGCTAACCTTCATCATCTCCTACCTAGACAGCTGCGTATCAGGACCCTCACCTCATCTTGTCATGTGTGTAAAACAAACATTTAGCCTCCATAACATATTCATCCTAGTATCTCTGCTGTTCACAGAGGATAATCCAGAGCAGAAGTCTAACACGGGATGTTTCAGTTGACTGTTTGGAGGGGTCCTTCCTTCTCCAGCATTTGTCCCAAAGACCCATGCTGTCTGGGCAAAAGTTGACCTTTTTGATGAATCTTCATTCTGTGGACATTTAGTATGAAGAGTATTCTTAATTTCTATTATTTACCCTACAGCATTTTATTGCTTTAATTAAATTATTTTAATTTAATTATTGCTACCTGAAAGGATGAGTATAGTTGCTCCTGTGTGAGGACAAGCTTCTTATCATAAATTCCCAGTAAAAACAACTTTGTTCACCTTTCTCTCTTCTCTAACTCTGTAGATAGTAGAGTGGCAGTTATGGTTATTTAGGACCTTAGCTTGAAAACCCTTAATCATGTGGATATTCATTGCTCCCATGGTCTACCTATTTCATTGATTGTGCTAGTTTATTTTTTGTAGGATCGAGTGAGCAATTATAAAACAAGTAAAAACCACAGAAAAATGACAAGAGTCAATTTAGAGTACAGAGTAGCACTTAGATCCCACTCCTCATGGCACTTACCCCAAGAGATACTCAATCATAATCATTAAAAAGGGCTAGTCCTTCTGCAGCCTGAAATGGGTTCTTTTTACTTCAGAAGTGTTTCCTGCCATGCCTCACACTGACCTGTTTGCTCACCATTTTGCTGGTGAGTGTTGTGGGGATGGATCCTGCCGGCAGTCACACAGGTGGGGACTGTGCAGCCACCGGGGAGATTTGTTAAATTAGTTGGTCTTACAAAGCACGTGGTTGGGCTCCTGCTGCTTAACTCCTCCTAGTGACTGCTATTTTAACTTTTTATCCAGGAGTTGTGCCCTCTAGCCCAGGCACTTGTGTGCTCCTCTGTATCAGCAAGGTGGTTTTCTCTTTTGGTTCCACTTGACCTCTTTGGAGAGGGTGGAAAGCCCAGACACCTCTATAGGATAGTGCCAGTAGCAGCTGCAGTGGAGGGGAGCCAATGTTTTGCCAAGCCCCATCCAAGCCTGAGGTAGAGGAAGGGCTTTCCCCCCATCAGAGCTGAGGGAGAGAGAGTACAGGGCACCACACACCAGCCTCAACCCTTGCCAGCACTGCACTTGTGCAGGTGGGGAAGGCAGGGACCTCTCCTGGGCATTCAGACTGCTCCAGACAGGGATGCAATGGCTCCAGCCCCTATTTCACAGGAAGAAGGGACCTGGTTGGTGGCCCAGCTTGCTGGGCTGCCAGCTCAATGTCCAGCTTTGTGCAAGATGAATTAAACAAGGTAGCACATTAGCGTGTAAACCAAGCAGAATTAGGAATGAGTCCCGGCCAGAAAAGTATGGTTTTGAACCTAAATCACAAACCAAACTTTCCCAAAGGGAATGTTTAGATTCAGAGCCATCTCTTAAAATAAATAATGAATAAATAAGGTCCTGTATAGATTTCTAACTATGTCACTTTATTAACACTATAGATTTTTCAAACACGGAGGGACTGTAAGAATTGCATATACATTTCATTAGTAGGGAATTTATGACTACAAGATTGCACTTAATGTTTGCACTGACGCTTTATGCACCCTTTTGACCCAGTCCCTTTACTATATTCTGCCCAGTATTATTTTTCATAAGTCAGGAAACGTTTTCCATATGTTTTGTAGCATTATCCAAAGGGAGTTTGCAGCTGTACTGTTCCTACTTTATCATGTTCGTACTGACTGAAGTGCAGACCCCTCCTAGTGACAGTACCCATCTGAAAGATCATAACAACGCATTTTTGGCACATTATTGTTCTACTTTTGTGTCAAGCCTCCCCCACAGAACAAAATTGTTTCACAGTTTTTATTAAAATTTACTATAAATGAACAGCTGAAAAAATAAACAGAAAAGTCTGTGTGTATCTTATTTACTGTCATCACAAAAAGAATATCTCTGCTGGAACATTATAACATAACCTAACAGCCAAAACTAACTTACAGAAATAAGCAGAGACATTAGAAAGGTTAAAGGTCAGGAGAGTTCATTATTTTCAGTAAGCTTAAAAGGCAACAAAGGGACTGGGGGAGAAGAGAAAAAAAAAAGGTAGGAGGAAAGTTATGAAGGTACATGGGAGCAGCAGAGCTGCAGGAGGGAAAAACTGAACCAGGAACCTATGTGGCATAAGGCAAAAAAAGGGATGAATGTGCCAATATTTTAGCTATCACTAAAATAACACACTCTAACACACTTTGTTGTCTTTCTACAACAAAGAAAAGTCTCTATGTTTAGCTTTCCGTTGGAAAAATAAATAAATTGACCTGAAAAGCCCTAAATAAAACCCCATCTGTGAGTTGTTTGAATGAATTGTAGGACTCCACTGCTGGTTTGCAATATCTGAGCTCTGATCTCACAAGTTATTCTGTAGGGGTGTGAGCTTGCTCCTGCAGGATGACTTTGAGAAACTTTGTTGGGACTTAAAATGCAGTTTTTTGGGGAAAATTTTTACCCATGTGCCATGGTCCAAGTAAAGATGTGTAAGAAGCTGCACCTTAGCTGATGCCTTCTGTGCCTCCCTATGCTCATGCATGCTTTCACCAGATCTGAATTTGATCTCCTCGATATGCTTCAGTGGAGAGAGGTTTCTAATCGTAACTGGAAGCAGACATATCCAAAGAATCAGTTTTAGTAAATCCCACTGAACTCTATCATGGCAGAGAGACAGTATGAATGCTCCCCATGAGTCCACTAATGAAATGCCTGGCAAAGCCAAAAAGGGCAAAGAAAAAAATAGAAATCACAGCTGCAATATCAGCTTGAATAATAGAGCTAGGAACCGGAGAGTAATAAAAGATGAGCAAGAGGTCAGAAATAACACAATATGAAGGCAAGGGGAAGGAGAAGAATGCTTTCCAAAAAGTGAGGCAAAGAAGAAAAAAATGTGCTCTGGATCACATGAAATGCTCACATAAAAAGATTTAAAAGAGGAAAACTAAAAAGTACTGTGAAGGCAAAAGTTAATCAATTTATTTCATGAACTGTAACATTTAACACTTCACGGCTTCATGCTAGGATTATTCCCAGTAGAATCATTACTAGGAGCCAGATCCTCAATGCCAAGTCCCTAAAATGAGCATGAAGAGAAACCTAACTTCTTTGTGATAGCAAGTACTATTTTGAAGGATCCACTATCTCTTTTCTGATTTAATTGAGCATTAATCTCTTTGCCGAGAAATAATTTAGGGGCTTTTTATTCATCACTGAATGTGCAGGCAAAGGAGCAAGCGCTTCTGTTCCCACTTCCAGGCTGATGAGAATGGGAAGGAGCTAAGGGGTACCCAACAGAGGGCCCTTGGATGTATAAAGGGTGTCTTTCAGGGGATAGCTTGAGTTATCTAGATTTTAATCCTGTCTGACATTTGTGCTTCTAAGCATTAATTCAGGCATCAGTTGCTGAGGTTTAGTATTTGCATAAAGATTTGTAGTATATTCCTGTAAAAGTATGTTCCAGACAAAGTAAAATGAAAGCTTTTATTTAACAATTTGTAGCTACACTGGTAATTATTTACTCTAAGTAAGAATAGTATCAATTTCTTCTTCAAAAATACAAACAGTATTTCTGGTGAAGGGAATAACATTGTTTAAAAAAAGTTGGCTACTGGATTGTATTTAATTTTATGTGATGAGCTCATCAATTCTTCACATTCAGTCTACAATTATAGTTCAATTTTCAGTGTTTAGAAGGAAAGAAGCACCAAACTTAAAGTTTTAAGGTGTTAATTTAATCTTACAATGAGAAATTATAAGGAAATTATTACTGAAGCATTCACTTTTTTAATGGGAGTACACCGATGATGGCCATTACAGAGAAGAATGAAAGAAAACACTTTTAAAGGTAGAAACCTTCCAGCCTTGATGCTTAAAATTAAAAGAAATACAAAATATTCTAAAATATGAATATTCAAATATATTTAATATTTCTAATATTATCTGAATGTGATTGCTATTCAAACATATTATTTTGTCTTAACAAAAATTATAGATTTTAACCCAAATTTAAAATTTCACCCACAGATAGCTGCAGCGTAAGCAGAATATGTAGGCGCATCTCAGCTGGAAAATCCTTCACATGTCACAGTTCTTGAATCAAAATATTCCAAGTACAGCCAGGGTGCTGCCTAAACACATACGTGCATTTACATACAAGGACGTGCCATGGCCATGGCCAGGGAGGACATTGGGATGCCTGCACTGTCCTGCTTCACGTGCAGCCCAGGAGTCGGGTCTGCTGCTCTTGGCTGCTCCATGGGCCCTTGAAAAGTTGGGCATCTTCTGCTGACACGTTGGTTTGCATTTCCCTGTTAAAACACAAGTGTTTTCACGATTTCTCTTTTGACAGGATTGGCTGTACAGCCCTGCTGGCAGGCTGCCTGTTACCTGCCTGTACCTCTGTGCAAATTAAAAACCAGTCATGACATATTGGCTGATGATATTATCTCCTTAGCCTTGGGGAAGCCGCTGGAGAAGGAAAATGGCTTAAACCAGAAATGTCTTATTGAGATAGCTATTTTTAGAAACCGTGGGGCAGGAGTGCTCCTGGTGTAGGTAAATGCCACATCATTCCAACACAGAGATGAAGAAAAGAACTATGAAATTATTGTTTCAGGTAACAGTAGCTGACAGGAGTTTCACACTGTATTACCCATCCTTTCCCACAGGAAATGTAGTATTCTTTTTCCCCTTGTTGCCCATGTATTTTCTTTTAATCCTAGACAGCCAAAAACATACATTTAGGGAATTATTTTGAGGAAGACAAGATTTGCCCTTTAGGTATTTTTTTTGTAGTCTTTGTTATTTAATTGGTGCAATTGCAATGTCTTTGCGCTGGATATCTAAGGTAAAGGTTTGATACATAGATTATAAAGTGTATGAAGCTTTATTTTTCTCATCTAGCATGCTTTGCAGCTGAACATTTGTGATTGGTCTTTTCTCTTATCCCAGTTTTTTTCGGTAATAGTGAGAACTGATCTGGAAAAGCTTGTTTTTCTTTTATGTGACATAACTGCAAAACTCATAGGTGCAAAGCCAGGCAACCACACATGCTGGTGTCTGTTCTGCCTTACATTGTTATAGTTATCCTCTGCTTTCCTCTCTCAGCATAAATGTGTGCACATATAAAAACTGTTAACATACCTATAAAATACTGATACATTGTATGCAATTTTAAATGCTATCAAATTTGAAATCTCAATAAAGTGCTTTAAAATCAAATCATCATGCCTTTCAGGCAGCTTTGCCGAACCAGGTCCTGGTGTTTTTTCTTCCCTCCTAATAATAACCACATGGCTTTCTGTGGTCCTCCCTGCCTCCCAGGAGTGCTGGCTGCTCAGCACTGCAGGCATAGTCCCACTGTGACCATGCTATAGGAATTGTGATAACCTGGAAGTTATCAGAGAGCTGATTTGCCAGAATAGGTCCTTCCAGGCCCCTAACTATTTTTAAAGAGCCAAGTAGACAGCCCTTAAAAAAATATTATCGTCAGAAATCTTGTTGGATATTAAGCGTGCCATGGAAATGCAATAAAAATGGAAAGGCAACATTGCCCAGAAAATCTTGAGCCAAAAAGGGAAGGGAAAAAAATAGTTTACTTAGTGGTTATGAGTCAATGCATGGTGTATGAATAAAAATGTAAGAGACCTTTATTAGATAAGAGAAATCTGACATGGTTTTAAGGCTTAGACTCTAAATAATAATCTGAAAGCAAATAGAATTTCTGATCCAAGAAAAGTATTTTTCATTGCTTTGAGGTGAATAATTTTAAAATTAAAGACTGAAAACCTATCCTGTTCTTAGATAAATAAATATCTGATCCATGCCAATTATCAAAAAACTATTTGGATATTTTATTGTGTTTGCAAGACTAGTGAGTGCTATGAATGCTGTGAAAACTGTGATTTTTTTTTTGAGTTGATGCAGACTGGTTTTAACAGGTATTAAAGAGCAGTTTCTGTTTAGTATAAAGATATTTAAAAGTAATCAGAACAATAAGGAAAAGTGTAATCAAGGGAATATACCTATAATTGAGACACATCTGAAAACTTCAGCCAGTAGCTTAAAAACTTACCTGAAAGTCCCAGGTTGCACATCGTATAAGTTTATGAAACCAAGTAGAGAAGACAAAAATAATTATTTTTTTTTTCTTCACAATTTCATGTATTTATTTTAAGAAAGGGAAAAGCTGGAATACCATAGACCTCATGGTCTCATTACACAGCCTGGAGGTCCATGTCTCAGTACCAGGGCCAGCACATAAAAATGATTATTTGATAAGTGAGAACCAGACTGAAGAAAAGATTACCTTTTACATATGTAAGAGAATTGATCAAACTCTGATGCTCTCTGTCAGCTAATGGTGTGTCTCAGCCAGTGAAGAGTAAAGCCAGGGCAAGAAGAGAGGGAGAAGAGGATGATGATAGCTGGAGAGCAGAACATCTTTGCTTCTTCACTAAATGTGCTGTCTCAACCATGGGATCATCAGAATAAGTTTTTTGGGGTTCTGGTTTAACCAGACCTTGAAAACACCTTCCCTCTTCATCTGAAACACATACAGTGTAATTTCTTAAGGTTTTCGAGACTTTTTCTTGCCCACTGACAAAACAAAACAAAAAAATGGAGCTGCATCTTTCCTAAGTGTTGTTTTCCCCTTTCAGTTATAAGACAGAACCTAGGGAGGATCAGGACAGTAATATTTATTCCTAGTGAAACAAACTCAGGTAAATAATACTGTTTTTTCTTAGGTTTTCTTTCACCGGCAGGAGGGATGTCTGTTCTACTCTGAAAAGGCTCCCTGCCATGATCCTGACTGCGTTCTGAACACAGCACCATATCTGAAACCAAGCAATGTGCAAAGACACGGACTCCATTGTGTCAATTAACTCCTGAATCTTCATAGAGCTCAAGACTGCCTGCTTAGGTAAGTTCAGTAGCTGACACTGGTAAAATGGAAAGTGATCTTTAGCTCTTGATACTGTTTAAAGGAATCTGCCTTGCTATTTATTGGGTTTGTAAAATGGAGTACATGCACATGTGGTTTTGGCTTCACAAAGGAGGACATGTGCTCTTATATAAAATTATGCTGCTGCAGAGAACAGAAAATCCCTTATTTACTTTTTATCGCTGGATGATGATTTGGGTAACTTAGGAGGTTTATGGCCACAGGTCAGGTTTCACGTACGTGGAGCTGTACAGCTTGCAGAAACTTTCTGCTCAGCCAACAGATTAATTATTCCCACCATAAGGTGAAATAAGCCACCAATAACCTACTACTGCCTTTGTTTTGGCTTTGCTTTCTCAGTCACTGGGCAGGGAAATGAAAGACAAATGGCCTCCATTGACTTGTGCTGGCTGAAAGAAGGCTGCGAGGAATAGTTGGGAATAGGCAGGTCTGGCAAGGAAGACTTTAGGTTCTTTAGACTACAGTTCCCATCTCCCAGCACTGAGTCGACAGTCAATCACTGTTCTTTCCCTAACTTTAATGACTGGAGCCTATAGGATAAATCTGGATATGTTATTGTATGCACCAGTATTGCAGTAGAAGGTTATCAGTATACGCACTGAGACGAGTTCAGTGGGAAGAGCATAAACTGTGACTTTTAAAGCTGCATATATGTCTTCTAAGCCCATTGGAAAATGCCAATATTTCACTGGAACTCTTCAAGGGATTTTCACTGGTAGCCTAAGATCATGGATGAAGCTAGGAATTAATTTACAGCGTAAGTCTGTAAATTGATAAACCAGGAGAGGAACATTGTTATGTCATCCTTTTGCCACAGATGCAAATATACCTGTATATAATGTGATGGATCTCCACATAGAATAATTTTCTGTATCATTGTTGGGATAAATCTTGCTCAATAGGAGTTAAAGGAACTGTTTTCTATCTTTATAATTAAAGGATAAGCATGTTTGGAAGTGTACTTCCACATCATGGAAAGAAAAGAAAACATTCCACAAAATGGACTGTAGCTCAGAGAATTTCCCCTGGTTAATTCAATACCTGCAAAAGAGATGATTATTTGCTATCCACCTATATTGGGAGCTACAGTCATTCAGAAGAATGAAATAGTTACCACACAGTGTTGTAGATTAAGATGGTTTTACTGGGTATTACACGTTATAAAATAGCTGGGCCTTTTAACAAGTTGGTGATCCTTTAAGGATGTAAAACCTTATATCAAAACCATTAAAGAAAAATATACAATAAGAAGACCATTGGGATTATCTTCTGAGTACTTAACATGAATAACTAGACTTAGAAATTGTTTATGGCTATAACGTCTGAAACTCTGGTGTAAGGACTGATGGCACTAATTGATTTTGTGGGGTTTTTTTTGCAGATCACTGAGTGATCTTTATTTGTAATTGATGGTGCAAGCCTTTGGTAGTTCTTCTGCAACTGGCACTACTACTGTGTGTCTTTTGTTACTCAAGGCTTCAAAAATGTGCTTTATTATGGTGAATTTTTATTTTTAACTACTGTTACAGTTTTGTTGGGTTTTTTTTCAACTAAACGATAATGCTGTAGAAACCTTGGATACCAAGCAAAAAAGTAAAAAAGGGAAAACCACAGCAGCAAGCCCTTCAACAGTTCTCAGGGAAAAAAATGTTCTTCATTTGCCTGCCACAGTCTGTACATCCCTGGGGTTTTTTCAAGTGTGTATGTAAGAAATATACCCATACAGAAAAAATACATCAAGGAATTGCTGACTAGTTACAGGATAACACATTGGCTTAATCCCATGCTGTTTATACAATAACTACATTGGGAGGTACCTTTGCATAAAAGACATTAAATTAGGCCCATGATTTGACCCAAATCCACAGACATAATTACTAGTTTATGACACTGAATATCTGTGCTAATCTGCTAACCTCCCATAAATTGCTGCTGCTACTGTGTCAGGGACTTTTTGGCATGAGAAAATACTACAGCAGTCTTAATGTCTAACGTTTCTAAAGAAGTCTCTTCTTTATCAGAGATCTATAAACCAAGTTTTTTCTTAACTAAATGTAGGAAGCTGGTCCTGTTCCTATTTCTTGTCCTTCTCCTATCCCTTCCACACAGCAGATACAGCCAGCAATACTTAATGGCTTATAAAATAAATAGCAATAAGAATTTGACAGCCCACAAAAGCAATGAAATTAATTAAAACCTAAAGCTGTGGACAGACAACTTGGCTTGTATTATGTTACTTTGCGTAGTCAAAACAGATTCCTAATGCAAAAATCAGAAGTTACAGAAGATCAGCAAATAGCAGCATGAGCAGTTTTCCTATGTTTTGCAAGAAACTTTTCTGCTTGGGCATATTTGAAATGTCTTGATGACTTCAGAGCAAGAAGGGGGCTGTTGCCAAGAACTTCTGGTAGACTGCGTACAATTTCATCGGGTCAATTTTCAGGACAGTAATATGTTACTCTGTACTTCTGTAAAGTTATGTTCCATAAATCACTACTACAACAACAGGACCAGCATTTTTGGGCAAAGGGAACATGTTGCATCCCACCAAAATAGTACAACAGCAGCAACAACAATAGAAAGCCAAGAGCTGAAAATAAATTTTGGGCAGCCTGAGAGACCCATGCTGGTGTTTTCCTTCCAGGTCAGAGGCTGCACCCTGGCTCCAGTTTGTACCTCACACTTTGGGAACTTGTCCTAAGCCAGTCTGAGCTTCCTCCAGCAACCATAGCTTGAGCTGGGGTTTCACAAGACAGGATTTGGGAACAAACCATGCAGGTTCATCATTTCTCAATTATACTTAAAGCACAATGAGTCACTCCCTCATCCTCCCCAGTGGTGCCCATGCTATTGCCTTCTTCCCATGGCCCATGCAGGGAAGGATGTTTCTGCTGTTTTCTGCTGATACCACCTGACCCCTGTCACTGACAGACAGAAAAATGCTGTAGTAATTTCGGTGGTGCTCCCAGAAAGATCTAGAGGAAAATGCAGGCAAGGTTCCCAGCAGCCATGTCAAAGGAATACTATTTCCACTTCTCAGCAGAGAATGGGAGCCTTTATTTGAGCAGCTAAAGGGTTCAAAATAATGACAGGAATCCAGAAGGAAAGCCAAGATGAGTATTACAAGAAAAAAAATACAGCTTTTTTACTTCTGCCAAAGTCCTGTAGTCAAAAATTTGGTCCCAAGTTTGCTTTGGAGGGGATTCAATATAAAAATACAGGTGACAGGCTGAGCAACTCTAAGTAAAAGGCGTGTCCAGCCCAGACACTATCTATCAGTAGCAGTCTGACGACTGACAGACGGGGGGGAAGCCCATCCAAAGGAGTGATCACAACTGGCTGCAGTGCCTGCCAGCATCCAGATGCTCTTGTTGGGAAATATCTTTCAAAAGTTTGGCATCTCTGCTCTGGGGCAATTCACAGAGCAATGAGCTGAACAGGTGTCTCACATCACTTCTTATCACAGATTTTTAATTGAAGATTAATTATTTTATTGTGTTGTGGTTTTGTTATTGGTCATATCTGGCTGTATTCCTCACGTTACTGAATGACTCAGTACAATTAAACACACAGCCAGATTTTCAGAAGTACAGAACAACTCCTATCATATAGCATTTTTTTGTGTAGCTTTTTAAAACATCTCATCATGGTAGGTGTGAAATTGTTTGAAATTTATGTGTCCTTCTCAGGTACTCAAATGAGACCTGAAAATCTGAGCTCAGCTATGATTATTGTGGCATCCTAAAAACTCTCACTGTACTCTGCAGCAGCCTTGCAACCCCGGTTTGAACACATCTACTTTCCCTCCCAGTCCTTTATCAGTCTCAATAATGTGAAAACTAACAATATTTTACTTTCATATCAGCTAAAAATATGTCTCTGGAGAGAGTAAAACACCCATTGAAAGTTGCAATGGGTGTGTAGTATCTTGGTCTGGCTTCTGATATTACTCTGGACTTGAGTTTCCTAACTCTCTAGTGCAATAATAATACAACTTGATTAGCCTAGTGGTTGCATTTAGAAGGGTGATGTCAAAAAATAATCTATCCCAGTCTTCCAGACGCCTAATGTGAACTTTTAGAAAGCTGCTTGGGTTGTCCATCACAAATGCACATAGAGAAGGTGCCGAAAAGCTAAATTGTAGATATACTTGACATGTACTTTGTGCTTCCTTGAAGATACAGAGTTGGAAAAATAAGCTCTTTTGGATAATTCATAAAGAATCGTTTTTGAATTTTATAACATCATAGTGTAGCTTTTCTTTTTTGCACATCATCCCTGTTTCTTATTCTTCTTCTCCTCCTTCTCCCTCTTTCTCTCTTCCTCTCTGTTGCATTCTTCATGAATAAAAAAATCTGGCATAACAAGTAACCTCGATAACAAAGATTATTGTTTCTGCAATACACTACAAGGTCCTAACCCTGCAGTCCCTGTGAAAACACAACTACACTGAAGAGGTAAAGGAAAGGCTGAGCACTGGACCTGTATTAACATGTCTTAACCTTTGGCAGAAGGTTTACCCCTGCTTGGGTGTATTAGTAAACATAGACTTGCTTGATTAATAAGTCGGGATCCTCCATGTGCAATACATGGAAAAGTAATATATTTTATATATATGTATATATACATGTACGTGTAAATATATATAGATGAGTGCATGGGCTAGCCAACTGTTTGTTTTGTAAATGAGTACTAAAACTTCAAACAGCAGCTTAGCGTGATTTTAGACAGCAAGATGCATTAAGACAAGCATGATGCATTAAGTGTTTAAGTGTATTAAATGACTTTTTTCCTGTTTACATAATGATATGCTGTGTTTATCTCAGAAGTGCCATAAAAAATTAGTTAGCAGTCATAAATAGAGTCCTGATAAAACGATACTACTTTCCAGAACTGCTAATCTGTGTTAATGCCACCTCGGTACAGGTCCTGTAACAGCTGTTAGAATTTTGTCCCCTGTAGGTCAGAGAGAGAAGATGGGAAAATCCTTAATAAAATGTTGTTAGAAGCTACAGGTGGGAAATAAAGAAGCTCTTGTGACCTGTAATCTTATTCCCTCATAAAGTCATGGAGTGCACAGCAGCTTCTGTGGCTGAAATTAGACAGCACGCTAGCGGCTTTTCAATCTCAACTTTTGCAGTTCAGTTATATCATTTTCAGTGAAGAACAAATGAAGGATACAGAAAGCACTGCCCCTGACCTTCCTTGCTGTTTTTAATAAGCACATTCAACAGCATGAGCTTCTCGGTCTTAAATGAATTACTATATATCCATGTATTGGAAAGAAAATACAGTAGTGTTTATCTTCTGTATGCATTGTACTGTCAGATTTTAATTAACACTCAGCTTCAGGTAAAGAAAATATGCTAATTTTAATAGTCTTATAATTGCTGTGGGGCAGATTCCACCATCCAAATGCAGAAGGATACCCAGTCTTTCACAGAGCCTCCACAGCTTCAGCTGAGTTAATGAGAGAGGAAGGGGCTACTGCCATGCCATTTTCCAGGACTGCAGGAAAGAATAAATGGAAAGATACAAGAAGTAGAAGTCAGGAATGAAGCAGTGAATGGGTGATCTATTACCAAAAGCAGTGAATGGGTAATCCATTACCAAAACCAGGTTATGTTATGGAACAAGCACATTTTTATGTTTCAGATACTTTACAATCAGCCTTCTATATGGATTTAATTTTTCTCTTTTGATGATGGGTATATTCCACGTGCTTTTAGAAAAATAATATATACTCTTTGGATATATATCTTTGGATATATATATCCAAATATACCCAATATATCCAATATATATATTCAATATATATCCAATATATATCCAATATATATCTTTGGATAGTATGACTCTTGCAGGCCTCACCTTTGCATCCTTTCAGTCTTTCCTTTTGCTATCTCCATTGCCTTGTCAGACTACAATACTGTGGAGTATGAAAATTAATATTTTTTCCATTGTATTTATTAAATACTTTTTAAAAAACCCAACAGTATAGGATAATATACGGGATAATACACAACTCTCTAAATTTCTATAGTAACTCTTATTCATTCAGCTGAGAGAGAATTATCTCCTAATTTAAATATTTAAGCTACCTGAATGAAATAGAGCCACAGAGTGAGACTTCTTTTTACACTGTTTTTTATCAAAAGTATAAAACAACTTGTTTAAAAATATTCAGTTAATATACCACAAAACAATCAAATATTTGCAGCTTTAAAGTCACAATAATTTGTTTGACCATAACTATGTGCAATCACTTATTAGTAAAATGGTGAAGGATTTTTGAAATATGATACAATGATAACTAATTGGCTCCTGATACAACGAGTTGTCATTTCTGAAAATTTAATGTCATCAAAGCTCTTTTTCCAATAGCACAAGGAGCACTATTGCTAATAGACTTCAGAGCTCGAAATAAATAAATCTTTGGAATCCTGTTGCATCTCTTGGGGTGTGACATTTGACAGTCTTTTATAGCGCAGAACGAAACAAGTTTGTGAGCTGGAATTCAATTGTGGTGTATTGATTCCTTGCATCAGTCATTATTCCCTGCTGATTGACAGCTGAAAATTGGTTACGTTAAGTATTTCATATGTTATATTGGCTGACATTTGCTTGCCTGCTCCTGTGTCAATATTGTTGTAAAGATCTCCAGCTCTATGAGATAGCAATATACACTGACTGTGGCTTTTGTGTGATGTTCCAGTGTTTTTCCTGACATAATTTAAGACATATTAAAAACCAGCAGCATCTTCCCTCTTGAGAAGCTTAATGCCAATATTATTGTCTTCCAAGGGAAGATCATGTATGCTCATAATCGGGTGCTAATTTTCACCTATACGCTCATGTTTAGGCATTAGGCACTATAACTGTAAAATTGAGCCTGCTTGATTGATTCATGTCAAGCCTCATCTCGGCTCCTGCAGTGGAAGTCATCCAGCTGACCCTTTTTACACTAAAAGAAGAGATTTGTGTTCCTTTCTTTCACCTGGAACCATCAAATTGACTGAATAATCTGTAATACATTAGTGCTGACATTTGTTAGGCAAGAATTAAACAAGACACAGTAATCATTCCCCTGAATAAAAATTGTGTTTGATTTCCAGCAGAGTTCTATTAAAAGGACAGCACAGCCCATCTCCTCCAAAGTGGGAAATGTTGAATATTTTCTATGTTAATGAATCAAATTAACACTTTAATGACAGATGGATGATCCCTAGCTGCTCCTGACAAAAGCTGCTGAGGACTTTTGGAGGGGGGATGCAGCTCCTGTGCCTGGCATGAGGACTACAATGAGCTCTGTGGAAATCCTTCATGCTGAATGTTTAAGGGTGATCACAGTAAAGTTTGACCATTTGCCTAAAAAGAGACAAAAGGGAGAATGGTAGTTCTCCTACAGCTAGAGCTGGATAGCCCCAGGAAAACCAGTTCCTAAAGGCAGAATTCCCTATTTACAGTCAACCTCAACAAATATGATGCTCTAAAAGGACGGGGTCAGTGGTGCTGGTTTTCATCTCCTCCTGACAATCCAGTGTAAAGGGTGGAATAATTCCACCTGAAGTCAGAGGGAATACAACAGTGTACACCTGGTATGACCAGAGTCTGACCTGCTGTCTTTGAGGTCCCAGCATTACTTCTGCATTTGGCAATGTAAAACTGCATTTCTGAAGGGATGCCCACTGCTTGTCTGGCTGTGCTGTACTCTCCGGTCAGGGCCAGGCTGTAGTGGTGTTATGGTTTTAACCTGAAGGTAACATATGAAAGATATCATCTGAAGAAGCACCTGTTGGCTCTGTAGATGACCTGACCAGTCTGCACCTCAGAGGTGCATTTAGAAACACATTTTTTTCTTGTCCTGGTTCTGAGGCTAGATTTTTTCCAGCTGGGTTCTTGGCTGCAAGCTGAAAGTGAAGATGGGTTCCAGAGGAAGCACGCTCTGGAAATAGGCTTTTTTGCTTGATTAGCCTGTGTGGGAGAGTATGGGAGCATCACCACTGTGCTGACATGACTCTGGGCTGACCACATCAAAAAAGGCAGCACTGGCTTGGCACAAAGGTGTATGAATTATGCAAAGTAGGAAAAAACTCTGGCCAAGAAAAAAAAGATCTGAGGCAGCTCTCTCCTGCCGTAAGCAAAGGGAAATTTTTCCTGCCAGTCAGGATCCTTCCAACTGCTACTTCATCACCATCGTGTTTTCTCTTTGCTTAGTGCTGAGTAGCACTCGCTAACCCAAAACAGCAAACACTGATAGGGATTGCAATTCATTAAGAGCATAAGGCTTACCTGAAGCTTCACCTGAATCCTTTTAAGGAGCAAGCAAAGAGGGACTAGTTTATGCAATCAGTCTTCCTGGTGGCAGCTGCTGCCTATTGCATTAGGGCCACTGCCCTGTGGGGGAGGGATGGGGGGGGGGTGGATGGCTCTTATACGTGATTTCTGCTGCCTTAGGGTGGTTGGAGGTGATACTTCTCTGGAAAGCATTCCTGTGGGGGAACTTAAAATCTGAAGGTGTTTATAAAGAATCCCCTATGAAGGGGGATGCAATGTAAAAAGGAATTAACTGACTTCTGGGTGAACATACTAAGCCCTGGATGATGTGAGGTCCATGGGAATGTGCCTGACCCAGCCAGCAGGGCTGCAGCTGCTGGTGAGTGGCTTTGGGGTCTTGCTGCTAGAGGATAGGAGGTGCTGTGGTGAGAAATGTATCCTCTTGTCTTTGTGCTTGTTCTGGGTTGTCCCTCTGGAGAGAGGGTGGTTTCTGGCCTAGCCACAGTGTTTCTCCTTGGCTTTTGTTTTAGCAAGTGCTACCCTGTCCAGTAGTGCTTCCCTGTAGCCTGCCCCAAATACTGCCTCTGCTGTGGGATGGGTTTCTTCTGGCAGAGTGCTTGAACTGAACTCCTATTCTGGCTCTGCCCCAGGAGAGCTGTGGAATTTGTGTTGCCCCTTCCTGCTCTTGTAGGTATTCTTTGGGGTTTGGACTGTCCCACTTGTCACTCTGCTTCTAGCTGCACATGGTAGCTTCTGTAGCAGTCCTTGCTGAATGTCAGCCTGGTGCTTGCAGTGCAGGAGAACAAATTTTTAGCCTTCTTGTTAAATATTAGAAAACCTTGGAGGCAGGCAGTACAACCAAGTGTTATCTAAAAAATATCCAGCTTCTCAATGTAGCCATTAATTTCTGAGCATGTGGCTTGTTTGGGCCTATCTGGGGTGCAAAAGTATTTGTTGAAATGATTCCCAAAACATAAAATTTGGAGCATTGCTTGCTCTCAGACTTGTAATTTCTTCATTTAATTTTCAATTATGGAACAAACAAGTGCACTCTTATTCCTTGTGCCATGCAACTATTAAATGGTTTTAATATTTCATAGCCCCAAACTGCTCATGTTAATCTGTGAATTTATTGTTATAAATAACTAATAGGTGTATAATGAATCATAGCAATGATTTATGGAATATTCACAGATAGGAAAAAAGTGTGTTGAAAAATACTTTACAAGGGATGATACTGCAGCATTAGCTCTTTCATCCAAGGCAAACAAACATTGCTTGTGCTCTACATGCTGCCACTCCTGGTTTTGCACCACATTCAGAACAGCATCTCAAGGTTTTCTGTGGGGGACTTGGAAGCCCCCCACAAGCTTGGAAACATGTTTGCCTGATTCATGTCAGCCAATGCATGACACTGTGGTGTTTTGAATGCGCATGTTGAACGTGGGTATTTGCAGCTTCTTGAGAGGTCAATTAGAAAAGGATACAGAGGGAAGGGAAAGCCTGCAAAAAGTAGTGTGACAAATCAACAGTTAAATATCTTCCTTGGATCCAAACTCCAGGTCTTCTGCTGGTGTCCCCACATTATTGAGTGACCCCTGTCTATGTGTTTGCATCTGATAACGGAGAGGGAGTTAAAAGGCATTGAAAGTAGTGGAAATTCTTGTCATGAAACAATTTTATGGTTAAGTAGAAGAAACAAAGTTGAAATAGCTAGAGGAATGTGAAGAATTCTGCACTTGATATTGAAAAAAAATCTAAAAAGCTAAAGGACATAATATTTTGATTTCAGCTAGGATGAAAAATAAATTCACCCCCTACGGTATCAAAAATTTGACAGGCTAATTAAAAGTTCAATATGATCCTAATCTCAGAAGTAGTCTTTTCTTTCTTTTGAAATGTCCTGGACTAATCTCCCCCAAAAAATGAATTCTACCAGACTAGAGAGACCATATAATTACAGCTGAACTATCAGGGAAATAATTGTTGCTGGGTATTGCACACCTGCTGGCAAACCCAAGCTGCGGCAAAACTGGCAGACCACCTTCAAATCAGGTGTGCAGCAAGAATTTCAAGGCTGTGTGCAGAGCAGACTCCACACAGCCCTAGGCCTCTGGAAAGAAATCCAAAAAATGGAAGAAAGGAAATGGCCTCAGGCTGTACCAGGGAAGGTTCAGGTTGGATATTAAGGAGGAGTTTAATGGAAAGGTTGATTAGATATTGGAATGGGCTGTCCAGGGAGGTGGTGGAATCACCCTCCCTGAGGTGTTTAAGGAAAGACTGGACATGGCATTCAGTGCCATGGTCTGGTTGACAAGGTGGTGTTCGGTCATAGGTTGGACTCGATGAGCTCAGAGGTCTTTTCCAACCTAACTGACTCTACAATTCTGTGGTGTTACAAAGAGGGTGAAGACAATGCCAGTTGCTCAGACAATTCCTTTACAGGCATGTCGATGCTGGATGTAGAAGCAATATTTAGCTAAGGAAAGCTTTTAAGGGTTTTTGTAGAGTAATTGTGCCCAACTATATCAAAGCCAGTGGAGTGCTAGAAATGGTGAAGTAATCTCTAAAAGAAAAAGTGTTGGCGCAGAAATTAAGAACTTGCGTTTTACAGCAATGAGAATATTCTTCTGGAATGGGACCTACCCTTGGGTTGAGTAACGGAGCTTCTAATATTATTGACTAAAGAAGAACTGAAAAAAGTGCATGGACAGGCTTGACTGCTGTAATTTTGAGAAGTACCAAGTGGATAATGGAAAGTGATACTTAGGTACATAAATTAATCATGCTGAACAGAACCTTCCTCACAGGTGATGAACCAAAATGTTTAATAATATCTAATAGAGGTGTTACCTCTATGTGGTTTCAAAATGACTGGCTTAAGTTTTATTAAGATATATGACTGGTCATGGATTGCCTGAGTTTTGCAAATAGGTCAAAGAAATTACGTTTTCACATTAAACAATTTCTCTTGCTGAGTAAATAAAACATTGACTGATCCAGAATGGCTTGGGCTTTGGTTTTAGCTTGAATGGCCATCATTCTGTCTTGGTATTTTGTTCCATGTTAGCTAAATGGGAATTTCTAAGGTGTTAAATATCAAAAGACTAAATATTTGTTAAAGTAGTAGGGTAAGTTCTGGATAATGTTTTGGATGCGGCTAAACTGTGTAAAGGAATCGGTCCTTGTAGTGGAGAAACATGGAAAACAGTGTTGTGTGATGTGTAAGTGATGGTAAATTTGCTGAGGAACCAGAGGTGTGTGAGGATCCTGACATGAAACAAAACAAAAATTTCAATCCGTTCCATGAAAAAGATGCTTCTCGTGAAGGAGGAGGATGCTGTTGTGTGCTGCAGTCCTGTGCTGTGACTTCTTTCAAAGCCAAGAGAAAGAAAACTGACCCTCCTAAAATATTTTCCCAAGGAGGTAGCTGTCCTTATGGCACGGTTTGGGAGAAGTGAACCTCAAAACACAGCACTAGAAAAGGATGAGGATATTTACAGCAGGGTAGTAATGCTGCTGCAGATGTAAGGGGTCTACCATCCTAATCTTGCTTCTAGTCTGGCTGCTAGGTAAAGCTATATCACAATAAGGAAAACCCTAACTTCCTCATGGAGTTCACAGCCTGCACTGTGGAATGTGCGCAGGCTAAACACACTGCACTGATCCCTGAAATCCAGGGCAAACCATCAATGAAACTTGGGAATTAACACAGAGGGGAGAAAAAAAAAATTAAAAACAGTAAGCATTATAAACAGCCTTGTTCATTTTGATCCCATAGTATTCTTTTTAATTTACAATGACATATAGTTGCTTTCTTGATACAATACAACAATGGTTTCTAAAAAGTAAGAAAAAGTCCTGTATTCTGGTAATGTCTGTGTGTTGCCTGTCATGTAAGCAGAACTGTGCATGTTGGCCTTGTAAAGCTTGCAGTGCCTCCTGGGTTTCTTGTGACAAATGGGAGTTGATACAAGAACAAGACAAATAGTGCAGAAAAATAGCAAGTGATGAACTCACCTCAGTAACATTTTCTGTAAGCATTTATGTGAGTGTTTGTATTTGCAAGAAAGTCTGTGTGGAGTGGCATATCCCTGGATGTATGCAAGGGTTCATGCCATGAACCTTTGCAAGACAATCTTGAGTTCCCTACTCCTGTTTATAAAAGGTTCAGTCAATCGATCAGGGAACAAAAGCAATAGTGTGTGTCTTAGGTGAAGAGTTAGCTGCCAAACAGCACACAGCAAACAGGGCAGCAGGTCTGCCTCGCAAGGCAGTGTCAGCCTTTGGTTACATCGGGTTGGATTATCAGGGCATGGACTTGGACAACGCAGAAGAACAGATCAGAGGGTTGGGCAAGTGAAAGATCTCTGTTGGAGGTGGGTTAGCATTGTTCAAGTATAGAAAACTCCAGGTTAATTGTTTCTGAGTTTTCTGGTTTTTCCCTTCTCCTCAAGGGATAATATTTAATTTTTCCTACTTTAAAATTTTTTTTCAAAAGGTCTGCTTTTCACACTCTGATAGCATTATGCCCTCTGATATAGCACTCAGATGACTTTAAGATGAATCCTGAGCCATGTAATCATCAAAGGCAGGTACTTTGGAGACTGCTCACTTTCTTGATCCATCTGAAACCAATGACAGGGCTTTCATACTTTTAATTGGCTCACAATGAGTGGGTTCCTGTGATCCAAAGTAGTGCCCCATCATGTTGCTTGGGGGAGGAAAAGAAGAGAGTAGCAGGGCAGGAGGCTAAGTCCTACAAATGTTTCTGCCAATCTAGTAGAGCTAACTCTGCCTTTGGCACAGAAATGTACTTGGTTCCCTGCAAGAGCAGCCAGTACAGTCCACTGCAATGACTTTATTGCCGGTATTCAAACCAATTCTTTAAAGAAGTAATACGTGGCACAGGGGTTGCTTAGACATTCTGCAGGCCTGACTTGAGTAATGGGCTCTGCTTGAGGATCAAGAACATGGGAGTTAAACAGGTAGGTATAGGTCACAGTTAGTTCTGTGATACTTCAATTCTTTCATGGAATTAGCCCCAACCATGCTAATACGATAATGATATTCTAAACATTATGAACGTCAAATTAATTTACATTTGTACTTTCTTTTGGAAAAGTAAATATTGAATAGTGCAATATTTCAGTGGGGATAGATGCAGTTACTGGCAGCTAATAGGCCTATAATGAACTATAAACCTAGTGCAGTAGATCAGTCGGCCAGAGGAGGATGCTGATAGCTGCAAGTCCCACATCTCATTGAGCAGCCTCATAGACAGGTAGCCATTATGGCCCTGTTTATGCTCCTGAAACCTCAGAGTGTTCAAACATAAAACTCCCATATGCAACAATACAAAGCTGGCTCCTCGGAGACCCATCTTAGAGCTGATGGAAAGGTCAGCTCTGGGTGCCTGTTTCATAGTACTCACCAAGCAACACATTTGCCCAGTAAGGCTGCTGGCACAATTTTGATTAGATTAAAAGCTCAAGGACTGCCATGGAACAAAGTCAGCTCTGTAACTGCATTTGCACACATACCATTGCCTCACTGTATTCCCTCCACCAGCTGCAGCTCAGGATGTGCCAGATACTTCTAGTGCAGAAGTCTGAGTAAGGGCAGAAGCACGATGTTTGGGAGAGGCTGTAGTGCGAGAGTATGAGCAGGATATGGGGAAAATGGTGGCAGTGGGAGGCAGCATGATGGACTTCACTGCACTCTTTCTGCCTATGGCTGTAGGATGGTGATGCTTTTACAAGCATCCTTACAGTAGCACTGAGAATTTTGGCATGCTAAATACCTGGGATTTTTTTTCCCCTTTGCTATCCTGAAAGATATTTTCTTGATGCGTGTATTTACAGTGGATATAATATCCCAGAGAAATCTCAGTGTGCTGTAGGAAAAGTAAATGTTTAAATACAATTCTGTGAGCAATATGTGAGATATACTTAGTCCAATCCAAGTTTGTTAGTGGTGTGGGTTTACTGGCATCATTAATACTTATTAAATAAACAAAACTGGATTCTGATACTCATTTTTCCCAGAAATATCGGAGACTGTTAGTAACTTAGCTCACAGTAGCCTTTGTAGATTGCAGTATGACATCGCTTTTCTTCATAGTATTGTCAGAAGAGACAGAATCCCTCCACCCTCAGTTAAGCAGCAAAAAGATTTATTGTTACAAGTACTACTTGTGCTAAACCTTTATCTTGTGGTTGGCCTGAAAAACTATTCCAATTAATGCCCGTTTGCACTTGCCATGAAGCTGCCGAGGGTGACGGGCCTCAATTTCTGTAGCTGCTGTCTGATAGCCAGTGCCTGTCACTAAAAATTTAACAGGTCGTTCAATGCTAGTCAACAAAAGACTCATGAAGCCTCATTTCACACCAATTACTACTTAGCATATGTACACAAATTGGTTTAAAAAAAATTCTCAGGGACTCCTCTATGCTATAGTCTGGCCACACGTGTCCCTGTAGCCTGGTCTGAGAGCATCCCTCCCTAGCAGGTCTTGCCCAATGCAGAAACAGTGCCCCTGCTTGTGACTCCGCTCTTCCATCAGACCAGGTGTGCCCCAGCACTATTTAAGCTCCCTGTTTCCAAAGGAGCACTTTGGTTTTCTGGCTGGAAAACCTTGGATTTGCAAAGCAGGTTCCTGGTCAAACTCCAGCTGGGTGGCATGCCTGGGGGCTGCTCTGTTCCTCCTGTTGCTGTCCTCACCCTTTCAAAAGATATGGCCCCCTCCCTCTTTATTGTTCTACTTATTTTGGACGCTGATGCTTTTCACAACATTTCTTGCCACTTTACTGAATGATCTGTTACGGTAGTTTGTTGAGCATCTCAGGTGTTTTCTTTGCAGTAGGAGAATAGGCATTTATTATTTGTTGCTAGTGGTTTACTTAAATGCTAACTTCCAATCTTGAGGCTTTACACTTCATCTAAGCTATTCTTTCAATCTCTAGTTTGTACAGATAATTTGTAGACAGGGAGGTTTATTAAAAGCAAGTTTTCTTTATCATTAGAAACAAACAAATAAACCTCACAAAGAACCCCCACTCAAGATAAAAAAACATCATGAAATCATATGCTTTTGGACCAGTAGCAAAACTTTTTAAAAGATCTCTGGAAAATCAGGACAACTGCAGTGTGCAAATAATGCTTTGTTCTTACACAGGGAGAATCTGTTCTTTTCTCTTGGGTCGTTTTTTCCATTTCAAAATTGCCATGAGAGTAAAGTTGCCTGCAGCAACTGGTGGGCTAAGTATTCCCCATCCATCTCCTGAGTGTCACCTGCTAAGGTGAGGAGCCTGAAAAAGCCTGGACACATTATGTATGGGTGGCCTTTTGTTTATGACAGACAAAGGGAAAATCCTCTGGATTACTGGAAGATATCATGTAACACACAAGATGGAGTTACTATTATTCTTTTCTAAAACATATTGTGTTTCCCTTGGGCAGAGAAAAGAAAGTGCAGCCAATCCTGGAAGGGTAGCTCCTATTAAAGATTTGTGCAAGCCTGAATTATTTGGCTTTAAACTTTTTTCTCTTTTTAATAAGAGGGATGCTTTCTTTAGGCACAGCATACTGAAGGAGATGGTATCACTGGTAATCCTTGGCTTAGGCACAGAGCTCCTAAATGGTTTGAATTAGGTAGATGATGAGACTTTGATTTGTTTTTTTCCTTCCCCTTTCTTTTTCTGTTTCTGCATTTAAGGTTTCACTGCAAAATTTCCCACTGAAGTAGCAATTTGTTGCATTTTTGCCCCCTGCCTCTAAGTCTTTTTTTAGGTGTATTCATTCAGTGAAACAGCTTTGAACTGTTGAACTGTGTAAACGTTATGTTAACATTTTCATTTGCAATTATAGACATTTACTTGCTCTTGTTGAAATAGTCCTTTCAAGGGGAAGGGAAGAAAGCAGGAAGTGAAAGTACATAAAGAAATTGAAAAGTAGCCATGCACTGGATTTCATTTTTGAAATAAATAATTTCAACTTTTAATTTACACTTCTCAAAGCTAGTGGTTGTGGATAGACAAACAAAGACTACTGAAAGAAATAATTTCTTTTTTTTCCTCTGTTAAATTAGGTTACTTAATTTTCAGCTGTTTGATTTGCATATGGAGATCTGTCCCGCGAGTCCTGCTTTTTGAATTTAAGCAACACAGAGGAAAGCTCTGGGTGGCTCGTGTTCACCAGCCTGCAATTCACAAATTACAAAATGGCAAGAAATTGCCCGAAATCAAGATGACAAATAATGTGAATTAGCTATTAGTCCAGAGGGTTTCAAGCTCCTGTGGCTTGATTGAATTAAGTCTAGTGTGCTTAACTCAAAGTGGCAACTGATCCTTCAGGAAAAAGCCCTACATAATCTAATACAAATTACGATCTTTTTATGGGTTATTTAAAGCATCCAATACACTTAATGGAAGAATTTCTTTTGTGGCATTCTACTGCGTCATGTTATAATTTCTAGGTAATGCAGTAATTTCTGTGGATAACTTCCACAGAACTTAAATTAATCTCTCCTCATTTATTCTCACACTTTTTTCCGTGTTTTTCATAACAGTGATATTTGTCCTCTGAATACACTTTGCCATGCGATGATTGTATCTGTCGGAGGATTTCTGACGGAAAGTGCAGCTAATATTTCAGCGTTAAGTTTGTGTGATGTGGCTCCTTCTCTCTTCCATCGGTGGTTATTATTTCAACAGATTATTTTTTTTTTCTGCTGCCAAGCCAATGCCAGGAGCATATTTGTGTTGTTACTGTTGCTCAGCAACTGTGATCTCTTCACTAGGTCTGACAGTTGCTTTCTCTCCAGGAGAGCAGAGATGCAAGAAGGACAGATGCATTGATCCTCAACGCATTATCAGATCTTGTCACACACTCGCTTTGAAAAGCTGATAGCATCTAATAATCTTACTCAAGGCTCATTTTACACATCATTGGGCTTTTACAGTTAAACTGAGAAAAATGTATTGTCTTGCTCTGTCAAGGCAGGGAGGTCAATAATTAGGCCACTTTTCATCAAAAAAAAAAAATAAACTGTATCCTTTTAAAGAAGCTTGGTCCATATAGAATGGTATTTTATCCCATTTAGACCTGCAGATACATTAATTTCTCTATCAGTACTTACCAGTGATCTTCACCTTGATTCAATAGACCTTTGTGTGGTGGAGCTTCTGCTTAACAGTATAAGCATGGTATCAATCAGAAAATGAGTCTTATTTTTGTGTTTTAATCCAGGATAACTAGGACCAGTATTTGCACTATCCTCATAGGAATCTGTTACAGGTGAAAAGATGCTCCTTAAACTGTAGTAGGGATGTCCAAAAGAGAAAAATAGCCTTAATTAGATAAAATTAAAATACCATCCTGCAGTCTAGTAGGTCAAGATTAAAAAACAAATGACTGAATATTGCTGACAATAAATTACTTCAAACCAAATGACACAGGGGCCTGGTGAATAACTGAAGAGTCAAAAAAGCTTTTAAGATTGTGAGGGCCATAATGAAAGGTGATTAAAGCCAAGCTGATGATCTGTCAGCACGTAGGACTTGCTCTGGAGGTGCTTTGTGATGCTCTGACCGTGAAGCCTCATGTCTTTGGGAAAACACAAGGGTACACATCGAGTCAAAGTGCCAGAAAAAGATATTTTGGATCAAATCTGTCAAATGGGTGCTACAAGTTGACACGGCCAGACAGAACTGACCCTGAATTTAAAGGGAGCCTGAATAAACTGTTTGAGCTGTGAACAGTGGCTTCAGGCTGGCCTTGCAAGCAGGGGCAGGAAGGTGGTGAGTACAGCCTGACCCTTCTGGGAAGGGTTCAGGCACTACCCACCGGGTGGCAGGTGTTTAATTATGACTGGCTGAAAAATATGTGGTATGATCATAATAAGGAAACTTATGATCACCTTGAATGTGATATGTTAGTGGTCAGCATTGCTCCTTCAGAGGAGGAAGACCATGAACTGCAACTCCCATAGGGTTTTTTGGAAACTGCCAGCAATGGTGGCTGCTACAGGCTGGCAGGTGTATCTCCTGGTGATCCAGGCTGGAGATCATCCTTGCAAGTCTCCAGCCCCAACACTTGAGTTCCTTTTCATGGAAGGCAAATACAAACACCAGCCTTGCCAAGGCAAGGAGGCAGACTCAGTGGTCACCTGCCTTCAGGCATGGGTTGGGACAAGTTTACAGGTCTTAAGACATTTAAGCACTGTTCTAATTACTGAAGAGTGGGAGGGGGCCTTCTCATCCAGTCACTGGAAGGGAAGGAAATCAAAACACAAAGAAACCCCAAAAAACACTGAAGGAAATTAAGTTGTCATAGGACCAAGAGGAAAATACTTTCATGAGATGGGAAAGAAAGCAAATGAAGAATGAGACTAAACGATGAGAGGGACAGGACCCTTGCTGAAGAGGCATAGCAATTTTAATTTTCCAATTTAGAAGATACAAACTGGGAAGGCTGTTGAATACCTGGATATGTTCCTGGGTGTCTTAATTTACTTTATATGTATTTAGTTAGAGATGATGAAATTTTGCAAAAAATCTGCTGCTCTCTTTGTGATGTGTTGGCCAATTATTGCACATAGATAAAAAGCAAACACATTTGATAGTCAAACATGGAGCAGTGTGTGTAAAATGGAACCTGGTTTTTAAAGCACGTTTGCAAATTATCAGTGCCATTTCATGGACCTCTGTCAATCTGGCACCACAGACACCAAGAGAGAAGGTCTTTTCAAATGAGGCTCCTGAACTAGTGTACAGCATGGCTGGAGAAGCAGCAGCAGTTCTTTGTAGTCTCTTGGTATGTGTGTACACACACAGGACCCAAAAATGCTCTATAATGCTACAAAAATATTTTTCTACTATGAATAAAGGCTGCATATGTGTTGCAAGAATTATAGCAGGCATTACTGGTTTTTTCCTCGATATACAAATTAATGCCATTCATTTAAAAAGCAAAAGATTTTTCTGCAGATTTTTCTGAAGAATCAGGGGTGATGACCTTGTGTTCATTAAAGGAACTTGAGTATGCTGAGTATGTTTCTTTTAGTTGAAAGCCAATACGAATTGAAAGCCAAGCTCACTAGTTTGTAGTCCAAGTGCTGGTTAACTACCCAAAAGATTGATCTGGAACTCCAAGGAGGGCTTTTCCCTATAACTATTTCTATTTGTATCTTCATCACTCCAAAGATGCTGTGTTACTTACACAGGTATCTTTCCAAAGCCAAACCCAGAACTCAAGTGTCTAGAATCAGCTGCTAACTGGAGAATGGATAAAGTTTTGCTGTTTTCTTTAATACAGTGTCTGTCTAAATATTGTATTAACATTTAATTGTGGGAAGATACTGAGCTACTTGGGTAGCAAAGCCCTTCTGTTTGAAACACAGTTCTAAAACATGTCTAAAATCTCATGTTATGTTTTGGTGGTTTTTTTTAATTCCTATTGCCTTTAACCACACTGTGGCCTATGCAACATGGCTAATATTTGTGGCATCTAGTTAATTCTTTACAGCCTGGGGATGTTTTAAACTGTTGCTGAAGTCAGAGGAGAAAACTTAAAACATTCAGGGCCCTTTGTTTTTTTCAGCAACTCAATCAGCAAACTATTTCGCTTTTCTCATTTATGTCATTTCCCTGTGGTGAGACAGGAGCAGTTCCACACCACCAGGTAATGGGGAGGTCACATGTGTTCATGTGTAATACTTAAAAACTAATCTAAAGTGACGTATATTGGTCTTAGTTTTCATCTATGAAGCAAAACTGTGAGGCCTTCTAGGCTTCATTTGCTGTTTTGGGGGTTTCTGTAGAGTTCATTGGTAGCAGGATAAGGCAGCCCCTTCCTCCATTAGTATAAAGAAAGGATGGGCTGTCAGCTGGAAGGATAACATGGGTTAGTAAAATAAAGTGGAATCCATCCATGGGTAGTCTTGCTTAAGCTTTTTTTAACTGTCACTAAGGAAAAGGGGGAGCATTGGAAGGAAAACTGTGGCACAGGTTTAGAGACACTTGCAGGGATGGTCCTCACTGGGAGTTTATGGAAGCAAAATGGAATAAATATGAATTTCCCTGCCTGGCAAAGCAAGCTGGCTCCCTGTGCTCACCAAAGCTGAGAAGCTGGATGGAAATGAACTTAAAACGGAGTTTGTGCAAAAGACCCTAAGAACCAATTCACAGTGATTGAAAGTGTGCTTTCCTCAGAGTTCATCTGGGCCGACATGGTAAATATTTCCAATTGGCATGGAAATTAATAGATGAGGAAACATCCCTTAGGTGTTGCACCAAATGTATATAACAGTACTCGCTGAGTCTGTGCTTAAAACTCTTGAGTTCCCAGAGTTCAGATGACAGCCCTGAAAAGAAATAACAGTTAACAGGGCATGCCAGCCTTTTGCTGCCTTTCTTAATTTTTTCTTTAGCCCTTACTACTCAGCCAGTTTCGGATCTGTTGGGTCACTTTAACTTGTGCAGAAGCTTGCACTGGCCCAGATCCGTTCTTTGCCATTGGATTGGTACGGCTGAAAGGGCACCAGTGGCCTCTCCTCCTCTGTTATGGATGTATCATACTGATTTTTTTTTTCCTTTAAATCAAACTGGCCTATAGTATGTTTCTACTATGTGAGATGGCTGCTGCCTTGCAGACTTTATGAAGGGGAAAATGCTTTTATGTTAACATTATTGTTGAAAATCTTAGATAAGAGCACTCGCTTTGACATCAGGGGCAGAACTGCTCAATCCCTCCCTCATGTTGATTTGTAATGACTTCACACATGGGCAAAAGACTTAATATTGAAGAGAAACAACTTTTTGAATACACACAATTCCTTATGTGAAATTCCTTATGAAACACTGAAAGCTATCTGGTTTCCTATTCAGGGAATAAAGCATAACGTGTGATTATTGTCAGTATTCTGTTTCTTGATTGGTTATAAATGGCTCAAGTCTCCTACATCAATATAAAAATATTTAGGAAAGGTTAAAACCAACCAAAAGCAAACAAGGAAAAAACTAGAATGTTGGCTTGTGTATAATATAATTTTTTTATTGAGACATCTGCAAGGCTATGCCTGGAACCCCTGCTGTCTGCCTTGCTCCACACAAGGAATATTTTGTTTATTACAGTTTAAGCAATGATAAAGTAGTCCATGATTGAGCTCTGGTGTTTGTTTATCTGTGTTATAATTTGAGGCATGATGTCATTAGGCTTAAAGGCTATGCTTAATCTGTGTTTATTCTTCTTATGACTTGATGTATTACTCAATACCTCAGTGCATTATTAGCTGATCTTAATGGGCCTTTTTATTACTGTTTGAGCTTTTTCATGTTTCAGGTGACTTGACTGTGTTTCACGCAGGGCTTCTACTGTACCACAGAAGCTGCTTTTAATTCATTGAAAGTATACATGGAAAGCCTCATGCAGTATTATATAAAACGGACATCTAAACTTTATCACAGAAATTCTAATTGGCGATAAACCTGTGAAAATCCCATGGTGTTGGGATTTTGGTTTTGGGTTGTTTTGTTGGAGGGTTTTCAAAGTTAAGAGAGTAGGTGACAAAAATGGGTGAAAACATACCTAAAAAAATTGTGGCGCATTGCAGTAAGGTCCTCAAAGCATTCAATCCAGATCTCTATGCTCAGAAACTTCCATATAAAAGCAGATTTTTTTTTTTTTTTTAAATCAAATGTGAAGGGGGAAACAGAGGAAAAACTAGTGTGTAAGATACACTGGGGTTTTTTTAATCCTTCTATCTATGCCTAATAGGGAAAGGCACTGGGCTACTGAAGCAGCTGTGCTCTTTCACATCACTGTGAAGAGGACAATTTATGTGAAAAGCAGCTATAACTATGTGCTTACCTTTCCTATATCCATGTCTGTCTCTAACTGTATTTCTTAAACACCTTGCAAATCATTTAGAGGGTGATTCTATATGTGCTGTTTGATTCATAATTACATGTTTCCCCATTTCAGTGTAATTATCTTTGTAATTTTCCTCCCCATCTTCTGGGTCTCACAGAATGTGAGTGTAATAATATTTTTGTACACTAATTCCTTTCAAGGAAACAAAATATTTTGACAGCTGAGCCAGCCTGTTTGTTATGTGTAATAGACAAAAAGTTTCTGCAACTGTTTAAATCTTGCACACAATATTTTGGGTGGGGGATGGAGAGTAAAACTACTGAAAATTAGGCTTTTACGGTATGTAATAAAACTAGAAATGAACAGCAAGGATTTTTTCACCAACCAGTGTAGGTCACATCTCCTGGGCCAAAACCCACAGGAGCCAAGATACCATTTCCTTCCTTCCCATTCCTGTGCCTCCCCATATACCTCATTTCTTTGAAACCTGTGAAACCCTAGAGGGGGTTAGATATACCCTCAGAGCAGCAAGGGTTTGTGCTCATAGGGCAAAGTTTTGTGATAGTGTTTGGCTCTGACAATTCATTCAGTTAAAGTCCTTTTTTTCTTGTAATGCAGGGGACAATATTGACAGAATTTCACTTCAAGTTAGTCAAAATCTGAAAAAAATTGTAAAAAATAAAGGTTGTTAATAATCTTTAAAAAAAGTTGAGGCTGATCAGTAACAATAAATGAGCCAAATAATGGCATACTGATATTTATCAGATACTTGTTTTCTTGGTATGGTTATGTGAATCCCACAGAGCTGTCCGTTTAATTACAAACAGGGTACCGAAGCTGTGCTGAGATAAAACAGGCTCCTGTTGTAAAGGAACCATAAAGTGATGGGTGGTTTTGTCTGTTACAGTCCTTTCCTTTTTAATAGCATATTGACAAAATT
>VZTI01003778.1:1172418-1207551 GCA_013397865.1 Struthidea cinerea | reverse complement strand
TTTTTTAATAAAAGACATTTACCAGTGCAACACAAACTTCAATTTTCAAGTAAAAAATCTTGACACAGCAAACCACAAGTAAGATTGGCTGGTTCATTGTTGGGTCCCTAAAACTTTGGGATTGTGTTAGTTAGCTGTGGATAATCATCAACATACAGATGTCTTAGATATCTGTGGAAGTGATGAAGGCACAAAATTCTTGTATGAGCAAATGCATATTGACCACCTACAGTTATTTGCATCTACATTTACAAGTTGAATGGATTCTTGTAAATTTTATTGTTATAAATGTTAGTGCTAGCTAACTAGTTTTTTATCAGATGTATATAATAAGAGCAAGTTATTCATAAACAGAGTATTTTTCCCAATCTTTGTGTGGTCTTTTTAAGGTTGGCTTTGGTCTTTTGAAGCAGTCGCTGTTTTTTCTTGCATGCAATTATGTAATAAAAAAATTAACTTCCATTTACAAAAAACAGCTATCTACTCATCCAACATTTACACTTTCAACTGCTTGTCTGAGATCATTGGTTGTGCTGTGGTTCCCTGTTTAGCAACAAACACACAACGAGATCAGAAAATAATGAATTCACTGAACTGAGTCCATGCTTATTTTATGTTCATAATGGTATTTGCACATCGCAAAAATATTGGTCACATAGCATCATTTTAATGCAAAATTCCTGCCCATGTAAATATCGATGTCTAACCTCGGTACTTGTTGCATGGCTTTGGAAAGAAAGGCTTTGGAAATAATACCAGGAATTCCAGTAAGGGAGGAAAGGCATGCACAGAAAATGTTGCTTATCTGCCACTGTGGTATCTCGTTTGTGTATTTCTGTGATTATAGCTGCAGGAAAAACCGCCCCTTCCTGCATTGAATTTCCAAGGAAAAAACCTCATTATCTGACTTTTTGTGCACCCCTCAGTCCAATTTCAAAGGGCCTCCTTAGCCTTCTCAGAAGGTCAGAGCGTGTAGTCCAGAAAAGATGGTCTTGCTTACATTTGATGCAAAGTATGGATGTTTTATACACCTATGACTGAGAAGTTTCTCCCTGCATTTAACGTCTGTACATGGTAATTTTACCAGTACCTACAATCTTGCTTCGTTTTGAAAGCTGCATGGGGCTGCCTGACTTTACTGCAGGATGAGTGAAGCATTTGTGATGCTGAGACCACTGCTGGGGTTTGGAGGCGACAACAGGCTCTGTGGTAGGCACTTAGTGCCACTGCTGCGTTATCACCAGCCTGGAGCATGGAGAGGGGGAAGGGACCTGTTGGAAAAATTACAGCTGAACATAAGTAGGTGTCAGGAGGTTTTGTTTGGGCATATACCAAAGCCATTGATTATGAAGAGATTTGCTTTCAAGGCTCTTTATTTACAGTATAACTGAAGTCAACTATTGCAGTTCTAAAGCAAGGACTATGATTTTTAGAGGGTTTTTTTAGTCTTCCATGGAGTCTCAAGCATAAACTTTGAAATGACATTGGATAAGAAAGGCAATATCCTTTCCTTTCCACATATTTGTTGTGTTACATCCTGCTCTCTATTGCACATGGAATAAATCTGGAGTTAGCTCTGGGACATTCAAAGCACTGATCCCCCATATACACCAGTGTAACCAACAGCAGAAATGGGGCTAGGCAACTTATTAAACTCTTCAGATGTTGAGACTGTCCTACCCACTGCCTTTTTTCAAAGTTACCTTATTATTGTCTGGCTTCAGCAGAGCCTCACATGTCATTTTAAGTGCAATCTTTGCTCATTTTTTTCTCTTAAAGTCTATTTTCCTTTTGTAGACTGTACAAGTAGATTTTGCAACACCAAACACCAGACAAATGCACCAGGTTCTTCAGACTGATGCTAGGGAGGAAGATAATGTTACTCTGCAAACATGGTACTTCTCCTTTTGATGCTGCTAAAATACATAAATTCATATCACTGATTTTTTTTCAGTTTGCATGCCTTGCTTTTTGAGGAGGAGGGTTAGTAAGTTGGGAAGATATATGTGGATTAAACAGCCAGGTAAAGGGGCTGTTCTAAAATAGTGTCACTGGAAGGTAATGTACCAATGAATTGAAAGCTGTGAGGAATAACAGGCCTCACAGCTGTTTACATCATCTAACCTCACTAGGGAAGCCAGATCATGACAAAATGCTCAGAAATGCTTTGCAAAAAAGCAAACAAACCAAAAACCAGCTAAATGAAATCATGCATGCGTATTTAGGGGTCTTTCAGTCATCAAATAAGGTGCTAATCATATCTTGAAATTTTCATTTGTATCAGTTTGGGACATTTTTGTAAGTCTGCACATGGTTTTAAGGAATTTCAATAGTATCAATATAAGTTCTTGATTAGGTCTACGCCATGAGAGCCTGTTTTTCCTTTTTATTTTTAATGCACAAAATATTCACAGTTAACTGGTTTTGGTAGAGAGAAGAGGTCTGCACCTCATCTCCCTGACATACCAGAATTGACTAGCATGGAAAGATGTCTGTAAAAAACACAGCAGCTTCTGCAGATGGATGGTTTTGCACACAAAAAATACTACCAGACATAGCTGCTCCTGCCTTAAATACCTCCAGTATTTCTCTACCACAGCATTAGCAATTGGTGGTTTAGGAGTAGGGCTTTCATGCCCAGGCTCTCAAGATAAAGTGCCCAAGTTTATTTTTTGCTGAGGCTTTTGCTATTATTTCATGTGCTTATTACCCAAACCCTTGGATGGAAAACATCTTTAACATTCATTCATGTACAAATGCATATTACATAGTTGATCATACAGACAAGAACACCAAGGTGTAGTGAGACAACACCTTCCTGCTGATATTAGTATTTGAAATACTTTTATTAAAATACACTACCCTGAAATTAACTGAGCAGTTAATTACCAGGTAACTGCTAATTTTATTCCATTCCAGTTTAAAATTAGCAGTGATTGCTGAGCCAAATGCTGTAGACTTGGGTCTTAGCAGAAAGTAAAATTTTCTGATATGAAGTCAAGTGAGTGTGTAAGTGCTCTTCCCACAACAACAGAGTTGTAGATATGTTTCTGACCACTTACCTGCAGCATTTTGCTAATGATGGCAGTGCATTTTGTAAACTGTTATCTATGTCTACAGCTTATTATTTAGGTGGTATCTCTGGTTTGTTACACTCTAGAAAATAATCTGAATCTGTACTGAGGGGGAGGAATGAATTGTCAATTTTGAGCAAAACTGAGTTTTTCGGCTCTCAAGAGTTACATGATTTTTCCAAAAAGGCAGTTTGTTCCCCTGGTAAAGAATGACTTTGATTTTTGGACTTTCTAAAAGACTAAGTAATGTCAGGACTCTAGAAGAAAGAAATATTGCCAAAGAGGTTGCAAAGATGTAAGAAGCTGTACTTGGAAAGAAGAAAGGACAATTAATTGTTCTCCTTTGCAAAAGATTGAATGAGGAAAAAAAAAAAAAGGCAAGAGGTGGAAGCTTATTAGATAAGAAAGTGTAGTATAGCCTGTAGAAAAAAAAATTGGGTGACCATTTGAGTTTGTCCTTACTTCCTTAATCCTTCTCCTTAAATACTAGCTTTTTTCTGTACCTCTATATAGTGTTAGTCTTCTTTGGTAACTGGTTTCAGTATGGGGGAAAAAGCCCTCTTTTTATCTTTTCAAGAGGTTACTTAGGTCAGCTCACTGATGACAATTAGTTTTTGCTCTAGTTCGTTAGACACTCTTAACCTCAGCCTGATGCAAGTGGAGAATTTAATCTATTTTTAAAAGTCATTTGTCACTGTAGGGTGACTTTGACAGGTACAGCAGAGTTACTGGCAAAACCCTGGGATCTCCTGGTCGACAGCAAAGTACCAGTTGCTTTCAGGGTGCCAGGAGTGCAAGTCACAGGCTGACTATTGGCTAGGGAAATCTGGAGTAACCTTTCAACTCGAGGAGTTTCCTTGCAGGAAAGAGAAATCAAAGGCATTTTTGAGTTACAGTCTGGGATATCTTGTACTGCTGCCACCTTTATGGTCCATAGATGAAGACTTCATGCTGTTGATCTCCTTTCTCTCAAATAAGTAAGCTTTCTTCTCCCCATTGAGCACACAGCAAAGCAGAGAACAAATTGTACTGTTGGTGGAAATGGCAATGCTTAGTCATTCTGCATTCACTGTAGTTTTTGATGATAGTCCACAAAAATCTGGGTGGACTGGGTGGACAAAAAAGAACTAGGTCAACAGGAACGATGGAAGCTTTCTGCTGTGGTGTGCTGCCAATCATCCTCATGGCAATCATCTTATTGTTGTTAGAGACAGTTTAAACATTGTCTATTCAAAGCTGAAGCGAAGCTAATTAACCATCTGCTCTCCTGTGGTTATGCATGGCCAGTAGATTCCTGCACAACTTGAAACTTCAAAAGAAAAACAGGTCCTTTTCACCTGTGACTTAAGAAAGGAAAAATAGTTTAAGTAAAAAGAAACCCCAAAATATACCTTAATTTGAAAAAAAAACCCAACCCTGTAATAGCTGCTGAGAGGAGTCTTGCTATTCTAGGGAGCAACAGAATATGTTCCAGTACGTATTAGGGTACCATCATGTGCTAAAATATATGCTTTCGCTTTGATTATTAAAAATTAAAAGCTCTTTACTTACGCAAGCATGAATGCTGTTCCCTGCCAAGGTTTGAGAATTAAGTAGTCCTGTTCAATCAATTATTTATCAACATTTTTAGATCACAAGTAGTCATACATACTAGAGTTGCAATATGCTGCTTCAGACTTGACTAATAAATGAAATATTAAGCACGCCTAGTGATTTCTATTTCAACTTCATCTCTGTAAACTGGTATTCAGTTTCTGGCAACTTACATTTAAAAAAAGACCTAATTTTAATAATAAATTAGGAAGTCCAACTGATTTGCAAAGAGAGCACTTGTTTCCCAAAATGAGTAAATAAGACCTGTCTGAAGAACACTGGGAGAGGGGAAAGAAAGTGTTTAATTTTTAAAAAAAGTCATAGAAAAGAGAACTGTTTAATGGACAATGATAGTAAGTCGAGAAACAATTGGGTAACACTGGAAAGGAAAACAGAGAAAGATTTGCTGGTAAGCTCCAGCAGCTTAATTCTGGTAATGCAGTCTGGCCATAAACTCAGTTTTAATGCTCCAAGTAAGTCAGGCTCGCAGCTGCCTTGCATCATCTGAGCGCTGCATAGATTTGCAACAAGGCAGTTGCAGTATAGCCATGAGATGAGGTTCTTAGTTGGTTATTCAGATAATGTTCTTTCCACACAATGAAAGGCCAGTCTTAATACAGATGTGCAAATGACAGCTTGAGGAATGAGCACAGTTGTCTCACCTTTTCATAAACCGTGCATGTTTCTGCTTGCACTACAGAGCGGAGTGCAAATGCTCTTGGGCACTGCAATTTTATTGGGATTTTTTCCTCTGTCTGTCCTTCCAGGGAAGCTTGTTCTGTCTCAGTCTTACTCTCCTGTATAAAGACTGGCATGTAAACACATGCCAGACTGTATGGGGTAGTTATGTTATAGGAAAATATCCAAAAAGGATCACAACAGGACCGTCACAATGCTGTGGTTGTGAAGGGTTTTGTTCTTTTTTGGTTTGGGTTGGGTTTTTTGTTTGCTTTTGGGGTTGGTTTTTTTTTGTTTGTTTCTTTAGGATTTTTTGGTTGGTTGGTTTTTTGTTGGTTTGTTTTTAGTTTGTTTTTGGTTTTTTGGGGGGGTTTTTTGTTGTTGTTTTGGTTTTGTGGGGGGGGGGTTTAAGACTCATTTTAGCAGAGTGACATTTGCCTGTCCTTGCCAGTTCCCTTCGTTTCCAACCCACATACCAGTCTGCACCCTCCAGCCCATTTTGATTCAAGCTGATGGTCTGAGAGATGATGCTTGCACAAGCTTTATCAAAGAAATGAAATGCAAAAAAGCATTGTATTTCCACACCTGTCCAAGTCACAACAAGCATGTTGCTCCCCCACTTGACAGCTGCAGCTTTTGAAAGGGAGGAGGCATTAGGGGACAGAGTTAAGTGGGAATCACTAAAGAGGTACAGCACAAATTACAGGGAAACCAGGCTATGGCAGTACTGCATGTTATGTAACAGTTTGATTTACCTAATATTTCAGTCTATGTATCCAGATATGTAAATATCACCCTGTCTACCTCTTGATTATTTCTGTGATTGCAAGTTTTAGGTTGTGTTGCTCATTGCCAAGCACAGAGATGCAGGCTCAGCTCTTCCATGTGAAAAGCCTACAGCAAAGTTTCCCAAAAATATTGGTGAGAAAGTGGCACCTTGTTCTTCGCAAAGGGCAAGATTGTGTTGACTTTATTTCAGTTTATGAGCACCGTGCTTGACGAGTCATAGTTAGAGCGGTATAGCTGTAAGCAATCTTCAGATTCACTGCTGCTTGTGTGACAAAACTGTGGAGACTGGCACTGCCTCATCCGGCTTCTCCAAAGCAACAGACATCTGGTGTTTTGGTGCTGCTGCATGCAACATCCTGACCTGCTGGTGTGGCATCTAGGAGGAAAAAGTACTCCTGCTATGGTCTGTTAGTAAAACCTCTATTATGATATTTTTAATCAAATTGAAGATTGTAATTAAGCATCCTCATTACATATTTATCTTGATGCACTTTCATTCTTTTAAAAACTTGGTCTTTCTGAGCTCTTAAATGTCCTTACCTGTAGCATCTGATGTGTTAGCCCTAAATGATGTGGTGTTTTCCCTTTAGCTTGTGCTTTAATTGGGAGCACAGAGCAGATCACCTCCTCAGTGGCAGAAGCTGAACAGAGACTACAAAGGTGTCTGCTGTGGACACTTTTGAAAGGGGAGAATTTTTTTCTTTTCAGCACAGACATACCTGTGCAGATGTTGCTGGCAGAACAAGCCCCAGGTGAACACCTGGGGCAGTAGAACATATGCCAGGGCAAAAGGGCGGGAGTGATTAAGACAATATGCCATTTGACTGTCCTCACCTGGCAATTGGTCTCTAAAGAATACACAGTTTGTTTTACCCCAAAGTGGTGCAGAGCCTGTGTCAGGAGAGGGCAGATGTTACTGGCACAGTGACAAACCCCTGCACCTCCTACAAACGTGTGAAACCTGGATGCGCTCTGTACTCCACCTCTGAAATACTGATGCACTACTGTGCTTGGGTTATCTCATGTGAGCTTTTAAAACTGCTGGTAAAGAAAACTGCAGCAATGATGTACGAACTCCAGTGGGCTGGGACCGCGAAGGAAAAGCTGCGGAAGCATGAAGAATCATTAATTTTTCCCATGGTGTTTGACTCGGCATGTGATCTTTTGGCCAGGAAAATACTTGAGGCAGCGCAGTTAGTAACACTTCTCCCAGAGGCTGTCATAACCATGCTTTAGACACTGAGTCACAGATGTTTACTCAATCATCATCGCACACCCTGGTTTCTAAGAATTACACAGAGATGGGTTCAGCAAGACTCATTTCGTGAATGGCCCCTTCTGATAGCAGGCACCCCGTGTATAAATTCTCCCCATACATTTTCCTGCAGTTCAAATTACAGTGCTTGATTAATTGATTTGACTGAAGAGAATGCACCAAGTAAAGTTCAAATGGAAAGAGTAAGCAGCTGGACACATGTTCGCTTTCTTTCACAGTCTTGTTAGTTAATTTTGGCTGATGATTTCATGCAAACTGTGGTACTAAAGAGTATTCACAGCGCTGTCTCACCGAATATAGATAAAGTTCCCGAGCTGTTGAAAGTGTGAAATACATTTTGTAGAGGGCCAGATTCTAGTCCTGTTGATATCTGTGGGAGAATTGCTGTGCTTTCAGGGGATCGGTATTTGGCCCTTGATGTCCTCTTTGAAAATTGTTGACTTGAGGTTGTTGTTTATTATTATTATTTTTTACTAGAAATGGGTATTTGGAAGATATCTAGTGCATCAAAAACATTTTGTTGTTGCACATATAAAATTCCTGTCAACAGGCTGATTTTAAAAAGCTTGTTGAATGAGTTTTCTAAGTCATTCAGACAGAGTACTTGCTTTAAAAGTGTGGCTTATGCTCTTTAAAGGAAGTTGATATCATCAAATTTCAAAGGAGTAGGAGATTTGCTGCCTTTTTGTACTATAAGCAAGCTTCCTTCTAGAAGTCCCAAACCTAAAGCTGGCAAAGCCTGTGATATATCCTCGATAGCTCTTTGGTTTGAGCTTTTATTGTGTGCCATCAATAGGCAGAAGCAGGTCTTACTGATTCAGAATCCTGACTAGTCCTGAAGTCTTATAGTGGTATTTTATATCCTTTCCCCCAGCAAAATTTTGCATTCAATGCAATTCCATAGTAAATGAAAATAATCTTATGTATCAGGAAAGATTTAGACATTGTATAATTATTATTCTTTCCGTACATGTGAGAATGACACGTGTGTGGCACCAGCCCATAGCCCTGTTTCCTGAGCTAAGCTGACCGCTGCCTAAGGAGAACAGCGGTTTTAGAAGTGTCCCTGTGAGAGCACACAGTGGCTGCCGGGGGCACCCAGTCTGTCACACTGCTGCTGCTCTGCCTGCAGAGCTGAGACAGACACATGTGGAAAACCTCTGGTCTCTTCCTCATGTGGATTGCACAAAACCTGTGTGAAACAGGATCAGTATTAATTACTAATCTCAAGCAAAGTTACAAGGTCTGAATAAAGAAGAGTTTTAAAGAGCAAAGAAAAAAGCAATAGAGTCTGGAAAAGCAGCCATGGGTCCTCTAATCATGTGCTGAAGCTACCAACCTACCCCTCAGATGCATGAAATGCTTTTTCCCTCCAGTCTCACCAAGTTTCCCTTCGCTGTCAGAGACTGTATCAGTTCCTAGGCACTTTTTGGGGAAAGGACGACAGTTTTGCTCTGAAAGCAGAACACAGAAGTTAAGGTTCTTCTTTAGAAATGAGATGTGGTGAAAGATATTTAGTAGACCACACCTGCTCTAAATTAATGGCTAAGAGCTTACCTTGGTGCAATTTTAGCAAGTATGACATTTCCATAGGACACTGTCTCCCTCTCTCTCTCTCTCTCTCTCTCGGTCTTTGATGATAATACAAATGGAACTTGGGTTTGTAGATCAGCAAATCAGTTTAATGAAAATTGTTTTATCTTTCTAATCTACTGCGAGACACCATGTAACACTGTTAGGGAATTGCAGCTCAGCTGAGCGATAGCTGCTTGGAAGGGATCTTCTTGAAGCTGCTTCTCCCTCTTCACTATATTTTCATGTTTTATGAGTCATCAACAGTGATGGGAAGGTTTGGATTTCACTCTCACATACTAACCTTGGTTGTAAAGGAGGAAAAACTCCCACTTCTGAAAGGGTAAAAATTTAATAAATACTTCTCAATGCGAATTTTGGAGGCATAAAAATAGTTGATGAACCAATTTTGTAAAAGCCCACTTTCTGTACTGTTACCACTGCAGCTGCACCTGAACCGCACCGTGGACTTCAGCCAGCCCCTCTCTGGGTAACAGGGTGTCTTACAGTTGTACAGACTTGGTACAGGGATGTCACCTTTAGGGCACTGCTGCTCCTTTCCTATAGGGTGACCGTGTCTCCAGAAGGTAGTTCATTGCACTTAGTTAGGACACATATTTAGATTAAGCAAGTTTTCCTCTCTTCTTCATAAATTAAAGAAGAGGCATGAAAAGGTAGATAAGAGAGTCAAACCCCATAGGATTTATGCCGATATGGTCTCTGATGTGTTCGTGACTGGGCTGATGCACCTGGACACCTAGCTGCTGTGAAGCTACAGGATTTACAGCAGCCCAAGGCTGAGCCTGGTCTAGTCTGCAACAGGAAAGTGCAGACTTTAAGACAAATTAAGATAAAGCAATCAGGAATTTGTATCCAATGTAACATGTTACATCAAATTTCACTCTTAAGCTGGGTTTCAAAAATCACTGGGTACTTTCAGTGGTGCTGGAGAAGTGTGTGTGGGTCAGTGGGTCAGCTGTTCCTCCCCCGGACTGCAACGCCATGGGAGGACTGGCAGCAGCAAAAAAGGTGTTGTCAACCTGGACAGATTGATACAAGGGATTTGACCTCTTTAAGTGCTAGAAAAGGGAAACCAAAACTCAAACATAGCATGCTTGTTAGTCTTTGTGTCAGATCAAATAATATATTCCTCTATAGACTGAAGTATATTAATGGAGTTGTGTGGTTAAGAAGAAAAAAAAAAAAAAGAAGGATGACTAAAATATGTATATGTAGCTTGACAGTATATTTTCTTTTAGGAAAATCTGGAATAAAAGCAACATTTATGCACACTAAGCATATGTTTATGATTAGTGCTTATTTAACATCACCCAGCTGGCCATGGATGACTTTATGGTGGGGAGAACATTTGAGAATGTCACATGTTTATATTAATCGAGAACATGGCAGTCATGATACTGGGGCAAAAGTGCTACATTTCCCATTTTAGGTAACTCTTTCAAATCACATCACAGAACAGTCAAGCAGACTGTTGTCACCAACTGAGTGTTTTAAATTTTCTGAAATGACATGATGTATCTCCATGCATTAAAGCTCATTCTGAGGATTAGACAGAGACGTGTATCTCACATTAGATCTGTAAACATCTTTTGTCAGATTGGAGGAAATCAGTAGATGAAACATTTGAGGTGTTCTTCTAATTAGTTTAGAAAATACATAATTGCAAATACACTGTCTTGAATATAATCTACTATTAACAATGTAATTTTTTTATTTTTTTTTTTTTTATTTTATGTGGGTCAGGAGATGGACTATGGTATTTTGGGAATGTGAAATGTTCATCAGAACCTTTAAACTGTTTTCCTATTCACTGAAAACATGCCTTTAGAGGAAGATTAGCTACTGGTTGCATGGGCGCCCTCCTCATATGGAATTATAAATAATAGTTTTATGCATGATGTATTTGCCATATCCTCAGCCATAACATTGTTATGAATTATGACATATTTGCAGAAATATATGAAAAGCATTTAGTTCCTAGTTAATAGAAAATATTAAGCCAAAAGTGATCCTACTGGTTGAGAAGGATGAAAGGATACATAAACCTGTGTCACTTGTTTCTTCATGAAATTTTAGTCTTTGTTCGAAAGAATTTTGTAAATTTTTACTCTATCCTAAGTACATAAATGTTGGCAATGCCCATTCCAGCTCACAAAAAGAGCACCCCTTGTTTATTAGTCTCTATGGAGAAAATTTGGAGGAGATCACTCATCCGCAAACCAGAACCAAGGCTATTTAACTTCTTCCATGACAAACCTGGGCCGTAGTATTTGAAATTTTTTCTGTTCTGAGGTGTCTTTCTAGATGCTAATATGAAACATGTTTCAAAAATATTCAAAGAGGTTGTTATGTGGTTCTAAATTAAATAAAGCACTTTGACAATTTTCTTTGTAAAGTTGAACCTTAAAAAAAAAAAAGAGATGTCATGTTTTCCTTTATTAAGTCATTTGTTTCATTTTTTGGTATCTGGCTTCCATTCCTTGAACTCCATGGACACTCAATGGCTTCCCTGTGCCTTGTTTTACAAACTTGGATGCAGAACTGAAGCAGAGGGGCTTTAGAAGAGAAGACTTCTGGCAAAACAAACCCAGTGAGCAGACATAGTGTTTCCCAGAGCTCTTGCTTGGCATTACTGTTCTGAGCACAGGAGTGTGTGGGAGCTGCTCAAGGAACCCCACAGGTGGGCAAAGAAGTGGCCTTGCAGGGGCCTGGAGATCAGACTCAGCTGCACTATGCCCAGTGCTGGTAAATCTGATACAGCTCCTGCTGCCCAATTGTTCTGTGTGCCTAATTTCCTGTCCTCATACATGAAAAAGTTGTGTCACCTTCAGCCTTCTGAAGGCATGGTGTGTCTAGGCCCACAAGTGGGACACTTGTGAGTAGTTGTACAGGCAGTTACCACAGCAAGGAACAGCTACACACCTGCATGTCTTGCCAACAATCAGGAAAAATTTAAGTATTCCTTGGGTTTTTATCATTCCTCTGTGTGTTTGAAGTGGTTTGAGTACACTGTAATCCAGTAACATCCTCAAGTAAAATCTCCAGTATGAGTGTTCCTGTCTTTAAGGTGCTATGTTAGAATGATGTGCTCACCTGACATTACCCAGGGCCCTTGGGCTGCAGAGCTGCCCAGTGTGTGAGTGCCAGAGCTCTTCTGTACAGATACTGTTGGGACTCTGGAGGCAGTTCTGCTGGGTGAAACCAGCAAAGCATTTGTTTTGCTTTTAGCTACTCTACTATTGTTCAGTGTGAATCAAAAGCTGCCTGTAAGAATTAGCCTCTTTTCCAAGGAGTAAAATTAACACATAAAGGTTCAGATAAAGTACCATAACTCAGTTCTCCAGATGAAATAGACACAAGTACTGCTATCTAAAAATAATAGAGCCTTTTGTCTGGCTTCATAACAATACAACTAAACTAATTATTTTTTCTTTCATATTTCATAGATAATATAGCTGTATATCTAGTAAGTTTCAGGAAACGGGTTTTAACTTTCATGTGGTTCTAAATGCATGGAAGCGATGCAAACCTCAGAATTTGAGCTATTGACATTTTTGTAATGTTGTGTGAGTTACAATTAGATCATAGCATGTGCATGCATTTTGTGCTATGTGGAAAGGCAGTTCTAAATTGTGTTATTGCTATTTAGTGTAGCAAAAGTAAACTTGTTCTTCTGGACAGCTTATTTTTTGGTCATTAAGAGAATTTCCAGAATGATAGGGTGTCTTTTTCTGATCTCATTCTCCTAGCGTGTCTTATGTAGGAGAGTATCGATCCTGCACCTCTATGTGCAGACATGAGTGAATCTTTGAAGGATGAGGATGATGATGTTTCCTGAACAATTACTACAGTTAAATTGGAGAATAAATAAATTATTCCAGAAAGGAGTCAGTGCTTCCTTCTATAGTACAAGCAGTGTGTCTCAAAGCTGGCTATGGAAGAATGCAATTCACTCTCTGGTCTGCAAAAATGTATAATTGATAGATATGCTCTTATATCTGAACTTGGCAAAAGCTGTTGGGATACTATGCTTGACCAATTGTTTAGCTTCATGTACTTAAAAACACAGTAAATTAAAGCAGGTGTTTCAAAACCTGTGAACTTTGGTAGCGTAGAATTGAAGGAATGAATGAAATACAGCAATCTGAATGGAAAAATAAAGGAATCTACACTGGCTTCTCTTGACTTTCAAAAACTTTCAAAGAACGGTGACGTGCATAAACTCACCACTAGCATTGATTCTTAGAGCAGGTAATCTATAAACCCATGCAAGTGCAAAATTGCCAAGAACTACCAGCAAGACTCCCTTAAGTGCTGAACCCTTTCTTGCAGCTGCAGAAGATACGGTGCAGGAATCCAAAAGTGATGCCTGTGTTGGAGTCATCCTTGCTCCCTTGTTTCCTGACTTTAATGGGATACTTACCAATAAGACAGGGCAAAGTTTTGTGAAGTTTCTTCCATTCATGGTGTGGATCTGTAGAATACCAGAGATTTAAGGTGTCTCAATTCTTGTCAGGAATTTTGAGGCTTGTAGTCTTCCAGCTTGCTTTGCTAATAGTGTGCTATATAATTTCTTTCCATATTTGTAAGGTCTCTCCCCGTCAATGATTAGATTTACATAGGCCCTTCTGTCAAAAAAAGAATTACTAAGACATTTTGTGAGTCTTATCCACCTTTATAGAACCAAATCTAATCAACAGGCTGAGCTACAAATCACTTTCAAATTTTTAGCCCCCTATGTTCAGCCAGACAGGTGTTAACCAGCACACAGAAAACAGAGTATGGGTCATAAGAAATGCATAAGGGGTAGTTTAACTGAGAAATGCCAATGATTCTTGTTCAGTGCACAAATATATTTTCCTTTTGTACAGAAGTACTTGCTTTGACACCACCAAGCTGGGTTTGATATTAGGACACTGAAATGAATGTCCACCTATGAAAATGTTTTAAATCTATTTTTGAAAAACTATATTGCTGAAAATGGCAACTTATTTACCTAAAGTTCAAAAGTTCATACATTTTAAATTTAGTTGGTTGGTTTTGTGTATAAAATTAAAAAAAAATACAGAATGACCTTTTGACTGTCAGGTATAAAGATCATTCTATTCAGCTGATTTTTGCCAGGTGTTATTTGTTGGGTTTTGCATTTTTTTTTCTGCTCAGTCGAAGAACCTCATGTTCTCCCTTCTGTTGAAATGTTGGAGAGTTTTTGCTATTGATTTCAGTGGTAGCAGGACCAGACCTCTCATTATTGATGCTTTCTTCAGGCATTCAGAAAGAAAAATGTTTGAAATGCTCAGATTCTGTTGGAGATATGACCTTTGGAAAAGTTAGTCTCTATCATAAATATTAATCACAGTGCAGTGGTTGGTCTATAATGTTCAACAGATGGGATTTAATGGATGGAAGGAGTCTCCTGTTATCAGTTATGAACAACTGATTGCTGTCCACATTAGAACATTTACTTTGGCTTATGGTAATTAGGTTTTAGCACTCTGGCATCAGAGGTCCTGTGGTGTATTTACACTCAGTAAAACTCTGCCATTGCCATGTGGGAGGCCAGCCTGGCTGCTGCCAGCACATCAGTGCCTATGTGTTGGGTGTCCCTGCAGTGGGGACCTGATTTCTCCCTCTGCCTCTGCAGGCCACCTTCCTGGAAGGCCACCAACCTGGAAGTGTTGTCAGCAGCTTGGTGAAGGTCCTCACAACAGGCCCTGTGCCCTGTGGTATTGGAAACCCCTCATGCTCTGCTCAGTGAACAGCAGACACCCGGGAAGCTTGATTCTCCATTCAGACAGAAACCTGTTCCCCCTGCTGCAACCCAGCCAGGAACTGGGACAACTTCCCTCAAGGGCACATGCTTCTACCAGCAGTCCTTGACAGACTGGGTTACATTTAATTCAGCAGTGCTAAAAGCAGCATGTCCTGATGCAGTAGAAGATATGATGCAGAAACTTAATTTTTTCCAAGGTTTACATGCCGCTTTTCTAATTTTTTTTTTTTTAATCTCTACATGATATAGTAAGAATAATTTAGCTTGAATCCCAGACTTTACCCCCTATATCAACAGATGTGGAAGTTGCATCCTCTCCAATGCTGTGTGAAATTCCTGAATGTATGAATGTGTTTGACTGCAAAAATCATTTCATATGAGGTCAGGAAACCCCATGTGTAAGTTCAGTGTCCCAGTCTACTTTAATTGCTAGTCCAGTCTGTTCAGCAAAGTCTCTGTTTCTATCTTGGGCCAGCAATTCACATCTGAGTCTGGATGAGTCAAAGCTATCAGAAAAAAAACTGGCAAATTCAGGAGTTTGCTTCAAAATATACACTCTGGCAATCAGTCTACAAAGGATTATTCTTGACTTAAAATGTTAAAATATTATTTCACATGGCCTTTGCTAAATAGTTAATTTCTTTTCATTTCCTTTGTGGGTGTTTGTGTGTATATACACACGTGTGTGTGTGTGGTGCATATCAGCAGACAGCTCTAGCTAAAGTGGTAACAGCCCTCTCTGCCAACAGTTTTAAGCAATTCATCAGCTCAGTAGGGAGATTTTCAAGCCACAGAATGCTTTTAAAATCATCTCTCGAGATCCAAGTAACTATAGTTCCTCCTACTGGCTCCTGTGTTTGTAAGGAGGGATGAACCTTTACCTAGAACAAACCAGTCTTAGTAAAAAGTACATAGGAGTAAAATACTGTGCTACTTTAGTCTTAGACAAGCTATAAGAATAAAATTGGTTTAGATGCCCAAAATTAAGTTATGCAAACCTAACACCCTGGGTTTGGGAACCATTTAAAAGATATATTTTTTTATGTCATTAAGAGAGTTCTTTCCACAGTGCCTAACATACTAGCTGCAGTGTCACAGGCATGGCAATAGAGAGGCAAGCTGCAGTGGGAAATCAGAATTGTTTAAATGGATGCCCTTGTTCTTTGAATTACGTTAACAAAGAGGAGAATTCAGTTCAATAACATACTAGATGTGTTTTTTTCACATGAGCCAGGTTATACCTCTGGGACTTGCATTCTTTGAAAAAGTAGCTGCACAGATGGTTTGCAGACTTTAAGTACTTGGCTACAACAAAAATCTCTGTGGTTTTTGTGGTTCTGTTTCTTCCCCAAATATTCTAACATCCTATGACGTTTAGATAATTGATGTCGCTTCCATTAGGGTGCAATACGCTTTCCCAAAAAAGTGGTGAAAGCTTCAGATTTTGAATCATTTAAATCAAGGTAGGGAGAGTTCAGTCAAGAAAACCTCAAACACTTACATAGTTATGTTGATGTTCAGTTGATGTTCAGGTCTAGCATCCTCCTCCTGCAGCTAGATTCGGTGATTCTGCCACAATGAATTGCACTGCCATCAAAATGAATATAAGAAATAGTATGACCATGAAATAGATAGACACTGTCTCCTTTGATGGAGAAGTAACAAGAGGTTCAGATTTTGAATATTCCTCTCAAAAACACATTCCTTAGGATAAAGCTCCACTGAGTGCCTGGGAATGCCACTTTTTTAAAAGCAGGAATAGTAATAACCTCGTTAATTTTAAAGTGAGAAATGGGTCTATGCAGCTTCAGAAAGTTTATCTGAGGGCAATGATTGTTAGTCAGTTTCCTCTGGGTATTACAGCTGCTGTACCTGGCTGCAGATGCCGCCACTGCCCTTGTGTGGCTGGTGCCAGCAGTTCTGTACCTGGTTGGCATTTCATTGCTACCTGTGACTTGTGTTCCTCTCTTTCATCCCTGAAGGCTAAGTGTCAAATACAGCTCTGGATGGGGTTTTAAGTCACATTTCTCATTCATGTGAAAGTTAGGAGCTGCTAATATACTGGGTGCTCATTACCCTCATTGACACCAGGCAGAATGACTGGTGACCACCACTGACCACCCCCAGAGCTGCAGGGAGGAGGATTCTTGTCTGGTACACATCCAATAGCCTTTGTCAAAGCCTTTGACATGTTGAAGGCTAGAGAACATGCACTAACAGAGTTCTTTGTGAGGAATATCCCAGTGATATGTCAATTTGCTACCAGATTAAAATGACAGAAATTTAATATTAAATTGAGTGTGGGAGAGAAAGTGATTTTCAGTAAGTTATTGTTCAAATAACTAAAAAATGACTGTTGAAAACATTCTGCAAAATACTTTACCAAACAGCTTTATATTTCTGCTTGAATATGAATAAACATACTACATTTTTAACCTTATGTTTGCAATAATTCATTTGAACATTAGGATTCCCAGAGAAATAAATCTAGATAAGTCTTCTTCCTAAATTTTATAAAGAGCAGAGGGATCTTTTCACACCATACTGGACTTAACCTTAACCAGGTACAAGGAAGAAATAAGTTGTCTGGGTCAATGAGTATCTGCAGTGTCAGGAAGTTATTGGAGAGATTACTTTCTTCTAGAAGTGATGTTCTGAGATTTATGTTTCATAGGGTAAATTTTCTTAAAATAGGTCTGACTCAGAAACTGGTATGGAAATCATACTGAGTGATCACAGAGGGAAAGTACATTATTATTGATGCAGATTCTCAATCTTGGACAGAATGGTGTCATGACTTACTTTTAAATACAAAAAATCTTGAGTATTTCTTCTACTGTTCCCTAGAGGTTACTTCAAGCTTTAGAGTTAGACATGTGATGCACAGTTTTCTAATCTAAATGTATGGCAGTTTTAAATTCTTCAGTTCATGTTAAATTTGTTTTTAAATTCTTGATCAAATAACTCAAAGGAAATCATAGTAAGGAATTTGTTTCCTGCTCTCTAGAGAAAATTCCTTTCTAATTCAGGTAGTCATCATATTTAGATTTGGGTGTGCTGGAAAGGATATGGCATATATGTGTATGGGCTGTCTGTGCAAAGGCAGAAGCATAAAGCCTGAAAGTATTGGTAAGGGACAAGTAAAAGGCTTCTCAAAGAACTTCTGCAGCATCTCATGTCACAAAGGCAAATCCTCTCTGCTATTCCAGCTCTTGGGAAGGTGTTGCCGTGCCAAATCACTGTGATGTGTCAGGCCCTTTGGTAGCTCAGTGCAAAGTGTGTGGGTGCTCACTGGACACTTGGCTGCTGCTAAAGAATTATTTTATTCATGACTGGAGCAGTGCTTGAACAGTCATTTTCTGAGTCTGCTGACATCAGTGAGACTTTGGTGTGGACTTCAACAGAACCAGGGTTTCACCTCAGGTCTCCAGATGTGAAAGGTTAATTCATTAACCCACTGTAGCATTTAGCTCCCTGGGCTTGATACCTATTTCAATATACTTTAGTGCAAGTCTGTAAATATGACATTCAGAGGTAGTTCCCAAGAGAACTGTGTACATCAGAAATGGTGCTAGTGTGAATAATGTATATCACAAGGATTTGTGAGACTGTCAAAGGGGAGATGTGACTTACCCAGAGCTTGTGTTTGAGGCAGTACTCTAGGAATTGTAAGTTGACAGAGCCTTTAAGAATTTTCATATGCATAAATATAGATTATCCAGACCCCATGGTGCCAGGCACTATACAGTCTTTCTCCACAGAACCTGCAATGTAGGCACATAAGAGGTGTAAAATATTGGCTAATGAAATCTTGTTATTCTTATTTTACAAACTTGGAGCCAGAGCCTAGAAAGGTTTGATGTTTTGCCCAGGAGCTCAAAGCATTTCTGTGATAGAGCTATGGTTTGAATCCAGATTAGCAACTTCCTTGACCAATTCCTTAATAAAACAACTGCTTAATAAAGCATAATCAAAACTATCCTTTCTTAAAAACCTATGCTGACAGCAGAAGTAAAGTGAACCTGAGAGTTCTTCCAATAGCATCGTGATTATCTCTTGAAAGTATTAATAAATCTGCAACTTGAAGTGATACACTTGCTCTTATGCCTGCTTTTATAACTTCAGTTTTTGTCAGAAAAAAGTGATGTTTTCCTATTAAACTGAACAGAAGTTATAATACTCTCTATTTCATTGATTGGTTATCCCACAAATGCTAAAGTTCTCTAGCACACACAGTACTACGCTAATGCAGCAGGAATGTGTAAAATCTTGTGTGCATTCGAGTGATGCACATCTAAGCCAGAAAAAATGAGGCTTCAGCTTGGACTCACATGTTCAGTGAACTATTTTCACTAGAGTGTGTGTGTATTTCATATGGTAAATTGCACCTTCTTTGCACATCATAGGTAGCTCTTTCTCAGAGCTTGGGAAGCTGCAGCACTTCAGGGATGGAACTTTTCTTTTTAAGATTGTTAAATCCTGGGATCTAGTTTCTAATCTCTCCAGTGTCCTGTTGTTTCCTTATTTTCCAAGGTGAAGAAAAAAGAAGACATTATTAACTCTTCCACTGCCTTCTGTCAGTGTAAATCATGGAAACAGGTCCAGACTTGCTCAACTTGAATAGCTACTGTCAAGATGAAAAAACTATACTTTCCAGTGAAACTTTTTATCCATTAGTGTTTCAATAACATCAGAGGTTTTTAAAGAAGCTTTTGCAGCCAAGAGAATGTGGATCTATTTTTTAGATCATTGACTTTGCTTATTTAAACCTTTTTCTTTCCCCAAATAATTTCAGTTCCAAGTTTCCTTCTCTCTATTTTTTTTCTGTGAAAAAGACCATGCAAAGGAAAAATTTGAAAGATTTTTTTAAATAGGAAAAAGTTGACCATAAAATCATGAAAAGCATCTGGGCCATTTTAAAAGTCTGAAACTACTTTTTTCTATGTTCCATTAAACTCTCTAGATCTCAGGTTAGCAAGTTTATGCAATAGAAGTCATTGACAATTGTTTGGCTTTGTAGCTAGAAATATAACTAACCAATGAGAGCTGAGAGGCTGAACATTGTCCTAGCTCTAACATCACAAAATTCAGAGCAGCTGGCAAAAACAAGTTTACAAGAGGATCCAGTTTTGCAAACTTTAGTATTTACCTTTAAAATCACTCCAGCAAAACTAATGACTTACAAGCAGAGAAAGCTACAGACTAATGGAAATCCTCAAGAAAACAGTTTGCATTTCATCGATAGTAGAACACCACCAGAAAAGGTCTTTAGAGACAGTTGAAATTCAGAATAGAAATTTTGAAGTGTTTTGAGAAGTTCAAACTTTAGTAAGAAAATGAACTGCACCTTTGCAAAACTACTGAGATGTAAAAAGCTGCATTTAGCACATCTTCAATTCACCTGTTTGTGTGATGCTAATATTTAAGGAAGACATTTGGCTATCAAGTTTATACTGTTTTATAAATTGTAGTGATACAGAATTTACATTCACATTGTCAGAATTTTAGGATTACAAGTGCAAACACACACACACACACGTATGGAAATTATTCATGTAAAATTCAATTCAAATACAAAAGATCACTTCAATAGTTGTCTGTGAAAGTGTCTCACACACCAAGCTTCCAACTTTCAGCTGCCACCTTCTTTGTTCACTAGACAATGACAAAAAAAGGCACAAACATATATCAGGTGCAGTCCTGGCCTGAAAAATCAAGTCATTCTACAAATTATGTTCTCTTGCTCCAGAAACCTGATTGCTCTGTAGATAGCTATACCTGACTCCTGTGAGAAAATCAATTCTTACTACCCTTTAATCCTGCTCACTCTGCAAAGCCACGGCAGTGATTTGAAAGGGAGTTCAGACTTTCTGTATCATCCACGCAGTTTTCTTATTTCTATCTGTCCATGCCAGCCATGGGTGGCAATAACATTATAAAGGGGTTAACTATGGCCTTGCTCGGCCTTTGAAATACCGACTAGTAGCAGCAATAAAAAGGAACAGCAAACATTCAGGGAAATCTGCAGAGCTGAGAGGGGAAAGGACATTTTCTACTGAGTAGGCAATGACTTAAACCTGGAAATAAACAAAGACGGTGCACTTGGATCCTGCAGCCCCATTTTTACAGAGCTCTGCTTTGCAAGTTGCTTAAGGTGAGAGAGGAAATATCTGGGAGCCCAATACCCAGGCATCCCTTGAGGTAACTTTTTGGTTATCTTCCCTGAATTTTACTTCTTTGCTGAAAAGGGAAACTCAATCTTTAAAGGGTGTCTTAACTTGGTTCTCTTGGTAAGGGCTGTGCAAATTCCTAGGTGCCTTACCAAATACTTTCAGCTGCAGCTTCCTTCCAAATCCAGGAAAGAAGCTGTAGTTGGTTGTTTCTCTTGCTGTAATCTCAAGATATGAATTATGTTTAAGGGAGATCCTCAGGAGTGTTTAAGTGAAAATGTCCCTAAGTGAATTTGGATAGGAATTTGAACTCTTTTGAGAAACCTGATGCAATACTTTATGAAATCCAGGTATACAATTCAGACTGAAACCTCTTTCTCAGAATCAGTGAATCACACCTCTGAAAAGCTGACACTAGGCCAAAGTAGATGGAAGCTTTTTTAGAAAGCTTATAGTTGCATAATGCATAATAGTCTTTTGACTTATTGTCTTGGAACTTGTAACCATGTGTCTTGTTTTAGTGCAGAGTTGATATTTGATGATTAGTAAATCCAGGAGATATCAACACAGTTTGAAAATGAAGTTCACAGTGCATTTACTGCTCGACTGCCAAAAAAAAAAAAAAAAAATTCAAGTGCATGGTTCTGTTCTCTCAGATGAAAAGAAAATGGCTAGGGTTACTGGCTGGCTCTCTGCAGCATGTGGAGCACTGTAGTTTTACTGTGTGATAATCGTTGCTTCAGAACCTGTTTTCAATTACCAGCAAGCCCCAAGTGCTGCTGACTCTGTCCCAGACATACTGTGTTTAGCATGATTTGGAGCATTGCATAACACAGAATAGAAGGTAAACCAAGCTCTCCGAAAAGGCAATTTCCCAAGCACTATTAGTCTTCTAATCTGTGAGAAAATTCTCTTATTCTGAGAACTTAAGTGTTGAGATTGTGTCCAACTTGAAGTCATTAGACTCTATTTTATTAATTCAGCCTCTGTGATGCTGATCTCTACCATTTGTTTTTCTTAATTTATGTGCATTAAAGCATTGCCCAGAGGCTTGGGACATGTAGAGAGTGCTTTCAGAAGGACAGAACATCAATGCCTATCAGTGAATGAAATACTTAATAGGAGCAAGAGTTCATTCCTTGCCTTAAATGGGCAACTGAACTCTTCAAAGGACATGCCTATGGAAGCCAGTCTCCAAACAGCATAAATGAAAGGGGAGCTGGCTAAAGAGAAAGGAAGGTAATAATGATTGTGAGAAGCAAGAATGAGAGAAGTAGCTGAGAAAGAAATGTAAAAATGTGGGGAGATATTACTTATTGGTTATCAGAAGATATATATTTTTTTTTTCTCCTAAATGACTGATGTGCAGATTGAGTGTCTGAGGCACAATTCAGCTATAAAGATTTCACTACTCTGCTGTGAGCAACTCTCCATGCAGTTGTTCTAACCCTGCTGTGACATCAAGATCATATGATTTACTAAAAGCTAAGCCATGTTATCTTGCAGTCATAGAATCATAGAATGGTGTGGGTTGGAAAGGACCTTTAAGACCATCCAGTTCCAACCCTGCTGCCATGGACAGGGACATCCTCCATTAGACCAGGTTGTTCAAAGCTACATCCAACCTGGCTTTGAACACTTTCAGGGATGGGCAGTATTGATGTGGACAAAGAGTTTACAAGTAACTTGTTATTACAGGTCAGCTGCTGTTACCTGTTTCATTGGTGTAACCTAGACAAGCCAAGCCCTAAGGGGCAAATAGAGACAGAACTCATTGGTATGGATGAGAGAATGTTTTCAGGGAAGCAATACTAGTTTTGCATGTTCTCATCTTCCTACATGTCTAGTACTGCTGTTGGTTCTGATATTACAAATCTGAACCCTTCCTAGGCAAACAGATCTTATTCTGTGTTGTACTACAAGGGCTTTTTTGTTTGTGCAGCTAGGTTCCTACTTTTAATTAGTTCTTCCTCTGTAAGAACTGTGTGGGACTAGGGTGGAGGGGGCATTCTGGCTGGGATCACCTCACTGATCATGCCAGCATGTATGCTGGCAATGACTAAACAGTATATCTAACAATGATATGGCTGGTATTGCTAACATAAATATTTCTACCTTTTCTTTGGGATAACTTTGTGTTTTAGGAGTTCTCAAGCTTTGACAAATTCTGGCAACAGCTATAAATCAACTTCATTTAATACCCAGTATTTCCCTAAGGCCTTTTCTTTCAAAGGCTCTTAGTCTCCTTTCTGTACTTTTGGTAAATTTCCAGCTTTTATGTCCTTGCAATAAAATGGAAATAACACAGTTGGGTCTATATAAATGGCCATATAGTAATAATATATCAACGGAAACTTTGCTAGGAGAGGACCCTGTAAAATGTAGTTGTAACAGAGCTCACAGGCAGAATGTACCAGACAGAACAAACAAGTAGAACGAGACCAAGAATATTCTTCATTTCAGATGTGAGTGTTGGCAACTGGACCCAGTCTACCTCTACACGAACCAACTGAAGCAGCTGAAAAATTATATACACACAGCCCTCATACTAAGCTAAAATCAGACATTTAGTGTACTGCACAGCATCCCAGAGCAGGTTAGAGAGAATGTAGGGCGATTTAAATGGGAAGAGGGGACAGGGGGATGCAACCACACTAAAATGTTTCATGTTTCCTGGAAGAATCAGAGACTGGCTGTGGCAGGCAGTAAGTTGATTTCCAGGCATCCCAGTACTGGCACATGGCAACACAAATCTCTGAGCCAGTAGGCTTGCCTTTGTAATTGTAAGGAGAGTTCAAGTAAAACAAAGGAAATTCAGCACTCTCCCATTTTTGGGGATTAGATTTAGTTATTTCTGAACTAATAGCATATTAGACAAGTATGAACACACTGTAATTAATTCAGTTATTTTCAATTGACTCTTTGTCAGGAACTTCTAAAACAAAAGTATAGCCATAAAATTACCTTCAGGAAACACCGGCATTGTTTAACCATAAAAAAAAATTCATCAGCTTTGTTTTAACTCAAGTGTAGGGAAAAGCAACCACTAAGAGACTTTTTTTCTAGCATCTGAAAAAGAAAAATATGACAGATGGTTTCCATTTGCAAAAGAAAAGTAGTGACCAAAAATGTGTTTTCTTAAAACTGAAATTAATATAGCCTACTTAATCTATATCTATATATAGTAATTCTTCAGCCTTGGAATAAGAAAATGTTTTTTGTAATAGTGGAGTAAATTACTTGATTAAATAATTTTTTTTCCCAGTCTAAACTGGAATTTATAATCACTGTAAGACTTGTGCACTGAATAAGATGACTGTTTCTCTGCAGCAGATTCTATTTACCTTGTTTAAGATGAATCATGGGCACCGAAGTTTAGGGCAAAAAGTTTAGGAGTGGCTAGGGAGCTGGGCTTGTACACCCTGAAGAAAAGGAGGCTCAGAGGGGGCCTTATCTTTGAGGTCTCTTCCAACCTAAATGATTCCGTGATTTCTTATATCAAATTATGGTCTTAATCTCTGACTTCCCCTATACTTTTTTTGGGGGGGAAGGCAACTGGCTCAGTGTTTTTCATCCTTCTCTGAAGCACAGCATAACTATGATCCTACAGGAGTCTGTTTGAATCATGCCTAAGTATTCAGGTTAAAAGAGGTTTGACCAAGATTTGAGTTCTTATCCAATCTGAAAAAAATCCCTATTTTTGGAAGTTCATGTTTCAGGTTCACTTGCAGCCAAAATTAAGCATAGTTTATCCTGCTCTCTCCTTTGGAAACTGTTGTTGCAGTTCACCTTGAGCATCTTGGCTAGGCCAAATATGCAGCATTGTCAGTTATTCCTTCTGTGCAGTGAAACATTCATCATGGAAGGACAAAACACAAATGAATTTCATATATATTCATACAAATACATCATGATGATTTCCTATCAAGGTTAAAAGCCAACTGATTTCATCATTTCCAGATGCAGTGAATCAAGGACTATTACATCAATATTTATGTTAGCAGAGCCTACAGACTTTGATTGTCAATTACTTTTAAAAAGCAGATTCTGAGGTATCACATTTAAAAGGGATAGCTGAAAAAAGAAACATTCAGTTGGTATATGTATTCTTTTGGTCCTGTACATGGCAAGCCAAGAAATTTGAATAAAGCAGGTGCCCTTCTAACTCACCAGTCCATTAGTACTCATATTTTTATCCCATTTCTCTTGCAACTTGAGGTCAGGGATGTTTCTGTGGTTGCATTTTTAGATTTTCCTTTTTTACCCATTACATTCAATCTTCACATGACTGGCCCCCTGGTTTTTTGCTTGCTTGGTTTCATTTTAGTTTTTGTAGGTTTCAGTAAAACTGCAAGGGTCTTGTTCATTAAAAATATATATATTATTCAAGCAACATCTAACAATTGCTGTTACCTTCAAAAGTGTGGAATGTGTTTGGATATGTCCAGATATGGTTTTCAGTTCATTTAACCACACTTCCCTTATGTAAAAGTGAGGACCTCTTCATCATACAGAAAACATGTCATTCTAGTAAGAACTGGATAAAAAGAAGCACTGAAGTGCAAGACAGGCATGTTTGATAAACTGTAACGAGATAAAACCCCTTTTTTTTTTTTCTGCACAAACAGAAGAGCACAAACTGAAAACCTAGACTGGGAATAAACTGCACATAAGCAAATAGAAAGAGTCATGAATTAATTTGCTTAGCAACTGAAATAAGACCTACTAAATTTATCTTACTTTCATGTTAGCCTATACTAAAGAATAGTAGAAGAAAGTTCAAACAATGCATCTCTAATTCTGTAAATATGTTATATATTGAAGAGGAGCTCCACTCTTTCAAGAAAATCCCCACAAGCATGTCATGTAAAACTGGTGTAGGTAAACTAATTCAGTCCTGTGAACATTTATATTCTTCCACATGATGTGAGCCAGGGATAATTGTACTGAAATAATCTTGTGCTGGTACAATTTCAATCAAGGTGGCATTGAGAATAATTAATTCCAGGTTGAAAAAGATGTGAAAACCATTGGAACATTTAATAGCGAACGTGACTGATACTGTTTCCACCCTGTCAAAGCTTGGGAATAAGGCCTTATTGTAGTCCTTGTAAGGGCTTAAGGTTTTCTTCAGACTTGTTTTCGGGGTAACCAGAACTTTTGTAGTTGCTTCAGACCGACCTCTGATTGAAGCACGCGAAAGAACGCTGCCAAAACCAGTGAGATGCACGGAATCCACAAGGTCAGGGAGAACTCTTCACTCCTGTGGATGTCAGGGAGCATATGATCATAGAATGGCTGGGGTTGGAAAGGACCTTAAAGATCTAGCTCCAACCCCCCCCCCCCACATGGACAGGGACACTAGACCAGGCTGGTTAGCGCTTCCTCCAAACTGGCCTTAAACACTTCCAGGGTGTGAGGCATCCACAACAGCTATGGGCAACCTGTTCAGTGCCTCACTACCTGCACAGTTGAGAAATTTTTTCTAATATCTAATCTAAACCTACTCTCTTTCATGTTCTGCACAGGGATAGGTATCTCAGTTGTATGCAATATTTTGCAACACTAGGTTGACAATAGTGAATGGGCTTCTTTAAATCCTTAATGTTTGACTTATGAGATACATCTTGAGTAAATTTTCTTGTTTCTTAGACGCCGTATTTTTCGTACTGAACGTGACTAGTGTCAAAATTAGCTCAATTCACAGACAGAAAAAGATTTATTGGCAGTATATCTATCCTCTCTTCATTGCAATTTCTAGTGCAAAATCTTAATGTCTCTAGATCATACTCTTAAAATATTTAAATTTTGCATGAAAAATTCTGAGGTAGGCTAGGTCATCTCTATTTGTAGTAAAGAATTTAGCAGTCTCTAAACACTAGGTGATACTGATGCAGTTTAGTCTGTTTTGATGTCAGCACATTTTAAATAGTGTTGAAAAACTGGAGAGGGCAAAAAGGACAGAAATTAATTAGGGACAAAGGGAGGGAATGTGCTGTGGTGAGGGAATTAAGGAACTCTAATTTATAGAAAGAAACACAGATATCATTGAATTACAATGTTAAATGTCTTTATGTGGAGAAGAGGGCTGGAAAATAAAAGGGTTTTTCAATCTAGTAGAGAAGCATGAAATGATGTCCTAGTTAAAAATTAACTAAAAAGGTTTGAGAGAGAATGACCAAGTAGGAGGGGAAACCTTGGCAGCAGCAAAGGAGTAAATTCTCCATCTCTTACTTTATATTTAAGAAGAAATACATTTCCAGAACAAATCCTGTACTCAAAAAGTAACTTCTGGATTGAACGTAGGCACACTTCAGTTGCTTTTATTGATTTTCTAGGAAAGTGTAAAAGACTGATATTTTCTAGATCATTAAAATTTTGTGGGCTTATGGCAGTTTTTGTTGTTTGGGGGTTTTTGTTGTTTTCATTTTGCTTTGTTTTTTTTAACTCATAAAATAAAGCTAAAACCATAGGATGCCTTATATGCATATTGCAGTTCTAGGTACCTCTAGTAGACTTTATTAATATCTGGGACTGCTTAACAATAATTTTACATAAACTTTAAGGTTCTCCAAACTGTTTAAGTAATCAGTTTTGTCTCTCTATGTTGGTTACAGGTCCTATTTTTTAGAGTTAACACATAGTAGGCATTACCTTTTTCTGTCCCATATTTCTTGCAGAAAGAGATATTTAGGTGAAAAACTAAACCTCAGCCTGTTATTCATCTTTTACCCCAAACCTTAGTAGATTTCTTTTTGTCCTGAAATTTGCCTAAAGATTGCCCAGTCTCTAACACTGTTCTTCCAGTCTGCCTAAAAGACAAATGTAGATTAGGTGCACAGCTGGCCTGAACTGGTGCTCAAACTGAGCTTTTTGGCTGCTTCATGGAAAACTCCATTCCTCCCTGGAGCTGCATTTTCTTACCCGTCACTCATTCAGCATGGTATACGAACAGAGAAATTTGAGTGTATCTGTAGTCCTTGGCAGAGCCTTTTCTAGAGAGAGTGCCCAAAGCAGCACAGTGGCTCCTAACAATAGTTGTGATAAGCCCTATCCTCACGCACAAGGACACAAGCCAGTACACTGGTATTTAATTATTAAATTAAATTATGACCCTGATGCTGCTGAACTGTTTGGATAACAGGAGAGTTGGCCTTGACTGTATCATGCAGAGGAGAGTGGTTGTAGGCTTGTGGGTGTGTTTCTTCATAATCAGTTCTCCCCTTTTGATGGGAAGAATTTCTCTGGCAGGCTCATTTTGTAGCTGAAGCTTCAACGCAATGCAATGTTGTGAAAATGAACCTGGTTTATTTTATTCAGAAAATAAGATAAAGCACAATTTTCTGGTCTTGAGGGGTTTGTAGGTCATTCAACAGGACTAACACAACAGAACAGGAGCAGCAGGATGGGCTTTGGGGTCTAATGGAGCTCTCCATCTCGCTCTCCCTCTCTTTTTTTTTTTTTTTTTTTTTTTTTTTTAAATTTTAATCCTCCTTTTACCCTGGCACTTTGAGATCTACTACCACAGTTCAGTCCCCACTCTGAACAAAATGACCAGTGTGAGCATGCCCTTTTCTTTTCCCTTTTTTGGGCATTTTGCTGGAGTATAGGACAGGAAAGTTGTAGCATGTCCTGACTCTGTAACTTTCTTGCAAGTCTTGCTAGAGCAAATGGCCAAGCAGAGCTTGAGAGCAGGCTAGGAGGCTGGGCAGGATTTAAACAGGAAAATGGGAGGTTAATGACTGAGAAAGAGGCAGAGCAGGGAGACTGGGCTGCATCAGGCTATGCATTTAGTGCAGAACTGGTAATAGTATTTGTCATTAATAGTTATGTCCTTTTAGCTCAATAAAAAATTATATCAAGACCAGACACAAAAAAAAAGCCAAAACAGACAACAAAGAGTCAGCAGAGATGCTCTGCTAAATAAGGATTTGCTTCCAGCTATTCACTCCTGCTAAAACTGGCTATGCAATTCCTGTAAAGGATCTATAGGTGCAGTGTGAAGCATGTGTGATGATAGGGCTAGGCTGAGAAACATGTCATTGTGGCCTGACAAAACACAGGTGTACCATATGCTGGCTGGCTTTTAGATGTTTTGATGGCTTGTGTCACCAGAAGCCCAGGTTTTCTTCTACTTTTGGCCAAATTACTCTTCCTTTGAAGTAGAAGGGGTATTGACAGGGCTGTGTTTCAGTAAATAGTCTATACATCTGTACTTAGATTTTGGGGAAGTCTCGAGAACTGTGATTAATTCTTTTGCACTTTCTTAACCCTGAAGAGTCAATAGATAAAATCATTTTATAGCATGTTTTCCCTGAAAAGCTACTGCTACTACTTGTTTTATAGCATATACTGTGAGAAGCAATATCTTTTTAAATGTAAAATTTGTAAAATGTGCAGTTCTTGCAGCAATATTTTTATATAAATGCCAAAATACATGTTTCTTAAATTAGTTTTTTCTCAGATTTTTTTTTTAATCAGAAGCTCTTCAGATCAAAATTTACATAGAATTAGTTTCCTGCAAAAATGACACATACCTTGTAATTGATATTTTATGAGAATACTATATAGTTAACAAGAATCTTAAGGATTAAAATTTTGTTCCCACACAGAAGTTTCATGAGGAAGAAGAACTTCTGATCAGTGGAAAGCGCACTATAAACAAGGATATAGAAAAGCATGCATATTTTTCAATTATGCTTAAATGCTTAGATATTCCTTACCTCTCCAAAATGCCTTAAAAATGCTCTGGGTATTGCAATAACCATAGACTGCTGAACAGCATTATTTTGATTAATTTTAAGAAATCGCTGTATAGCATAATATCAGTTGACAGCTACTTTAAAAAAAAAAAGTATAGATATGTATCGAGTCACACCAGAGTGCAAGGTTTAATTCCATTAGCCACAACTGAGAGCGTACTGTGACAGTCTGTATCGCCACATAGCTACAGGACTCGTTTTCATCGGCACTGGGGACTGGAGGCAGAAGGGGAGAGAGAGAGAGAGGGTGTGGGAATTATAATGCCTCATCTGCTCAGGTCATTCAGTGCCTTGCAAGTTTAATCAGGCTTTCTTCATCCTCCATTACACTCATTAGGTCCTGTTAGGTTAGTGCTCAATGTTGATCTGTATCTTGGTCAAGACAATTGTTGCTGATTAACTATAATTACCAGTAATGGTCCCAACCTGCTTTCAAGCAGACTGTTGCTGTCATCTTGTCCAGGCCCCTGCTCTGTGATGAGCAGTCCAAATCTGCTAACTGTTTGCTCGCTTGCTGTTTGAACCAACAAGTTGCTTCTTGTGTGGGCTCTTCCCCCCACCCCTGTACCTGCCATCTGTAAACATCCCCACTCCGCTTGAGCTATGCAAAAATGTGTAGGTAAGGAAAACAAGAATGACTGGTATGGGAAGGGCAAAACAGCAGAAGCAAAGAATTAAAAATTAAACACAAAATAGGACAACTGAGGACTTCGGAGGCTATAAAGCTCAATAATAACAAAGAAATCAAGTATTTTGGGCTTTGCAGTCCAGAATAATAAATCACAAACTAGAGCCCAATCTCAAAAAATGTGTCTTTGTGTGAATAATCTTCATTTGAGTCTGCTCTCCTATGTATTTTCATCAGATTATTTTTGGAATAGCTGTCATTAGGATCAGAGGATCAGATCTTCTATATTGCAAATATTGCTTAAGGCAATTTTAAGTTGTGGATGGTTTTCTGGCTAGCCTTGTGAAAGCCTCTATATGCTTACACTTCAGAAAGATGATAAATAATCATGAGTTGAGTCAGAATTTATAGATAATTGTGGTGTGAATGCCAAGGTCATGTAAATGTTTATGTTCCCGATTCATAGTTACAAATAATGCCTGCTAAATTTCCAACAGACTGTAAGTGCAAATAATTTGGGGAATGAAAGTGAATCCTAGTTATTTATGTCTCTTTTCTGCAGGCATCAAAAGAATTATTATCTTAAAAAGGACAACAGAAAGCACTACCACAGTTTGGGCATAAGGACAGTGTGTGGTGCTACCCCGGGCAGTCAGTATAATGGGCACACTTTCAAAACTCTGAGCAGGTATCCACGCTCAAAAAGCCCAGATTTCGAGTGTGCACCTAATAGTGCGTTTGGGAGGCAAATTCAGTAATTGTACCTAGAGGGCAGAGTCCCGCAGATACTCCCTGGGGCTAAAACTCTTTTGTGTGTCTGTGGACAATCCTGTAATTGCACCTTCTGGTAGCAGTTCTCACGATGAGATGAGCGGCGTGGATGGTGTAAGCATGAGCTCCCCCAGCCCGAGGTGTAACAAGCTACTGTGGTCACATAACTCCCAGGCAGAATCTGGCTCTTGCCTGGCCAGCCTGCAGCGGGAAGGCACAGCATGTGTTCCCTGGTGTGTACCTGGCAGATCTGACACAGCCAAGAACCAGGGAATCTGATAGAGACTGTAGTAACTCCGTTTGTGTGTGCTTCCAAGTGATGCTCCAGACTGTGGACTTAGTGTGATATTCAAAAGAATAAGGCAAGAAATTTGTGAGGAGGGAGGATACACTGAAGAAGCCCTAATATTTATGTATTTACTCAACATGTATCTCAAAAATTCCCCTTGACAATAAAAGAAAGTCATAAATGTTGCAAAGTTAAAGTCTTAAATGTTGCATCTGTTTGTCCAGCATTAATTGTATTAGGAGTGGATCTCACTCAAAGCACTGAATAAATCAAGGAAAATTAATATTCTCAAGTAATGAAAGACTATATAGTAGTTGGGGTTTTTATATATATGTATTTTATATATATGTATTTTCTAACATATTCAGCATTTACTATGCTACATTTAAAGAAAATAAAAATAAATTCTTTCTCCTGCTTTAGCAGGTCTTACTATGGCTACAATTTTATTGAAGTTTTTAAGCCACCCAATGTTATTGATACCAGAATGCATTCAGAAGAATTGCCATTTTTAAAGATGACTGTGTGCCTACCATTGCATGTTTCTTCTTTATGTGGTAAGATGTTATGGCAATCAATGCTGCTTTACAGCTGCTTTGTGTCTCTGCAAGAGATCGGTATCTTTCAATGCAGCAAAATACAAAAACAAGTTTGTTTTTAAATAAACATCTGCAAAATATTATTTTTCTGTAGTACATACAGTGGCTGTAAAAGGGATTTGACAAACTGGAAAGCACCCATTATCTGCTCAGTCCTGAGTTGAGCTAGACAGCTATTTTCCACATAGTTTTCCTTGAAACACGTGCATCTCAAATTTCATCATAAAAGAATCTTTTATATCGAAGTAAAGCACCTTCAATGTATAATACACACGAGGCTTATCTACATTTATGTACTCTAGTCATACTTGTATAAACAAATACACACTGCATAAATGCGTGTGTTCCACTTCTGGGAGTATTTATGGTCCTAACGCATATGTACTTTCAGAATCTGCACATTTATATGCCTAAATATTTGTGCATGACATGTATGTGTTTTACAGATGCAGACATAAAACACACTATAGAGTCTGTGTAGTTTAATTTTTCTGCAAGGTGTTTTAATTCCTTGTTGAAGTGAGTATTTGGACTGTAAAATTAAGTCAATTTCTAGGCAAGAAGTAATGAAATTTTAGCATAAAGAAATTTAATGGACACAATATATAGTAAATATAATCACAATGTGACTGCCAAATTGCATTTCACTGAGACTGGCCAATTATTTTTTAAACACCAGCAATAGCTTTAAAGAGAATTCTTTTATATACATATGTTGGTGTGTATACATATATAAAGGTATGTATATATATAGAGAGAGAGAAATATTAGAGAGATTACTTTTTTTTTTTTTTAATCCTAAAATCACTAACTCTTTTTGCAGTTTTTGGAAGGAAATGGAGACTACTGGCCAGGAAATCACATCCCAGAAAAATCACGTTCTTGTGACAATTTATCATGGAAAAAGCCATGTCTTTCAATTGAGATATAAAGCTGTGGTCTTGCAGTTTGTGGTCAATGAAGATGCTTGGGGATTTTTTTGCTATCTCTTGCAAGAAAAGTATTATTAGCCCCTGAAGTCTTGGTTGCATTCCAGTTTTAATAACTATATTTTGCCTACATAATTCCCACTGTAGCTTCAGGTGGATTGTGGAATTTTCTTCACTTCCTGTCATAAACTATTCTGTGGTGTTGCTGTGTGCTGTGTAACAGCTGCTGTGTTCCTCTGCTACTGTTCAGTGCTTCTCCCCAAACTTCTGACCCTCTTTATTTAATCTTACATCATCTTTTGCTGAGTTTATACCAGTTTTCCAAACAGCACATATTACAAACCATTGCCAAATGGGGGGGCGATAAAAAAGCTTAATGTACTATTTTCCAGTTGCATCTTTTAGATCTGCTTGACACTCTATGCATGGTCTATTGAGGACTTTAAAAAACAGTAGAAGCAAATACAGATTTTGGGGGCCCCCACCTGCTCAGGGAGTCTCATCCATTAGTGATAAATGGGGATTAAACAGCAGCTAAATGCACTGCAGACAGGCTGAACCCATGTAGAGTCATTAGGACTCTTCTTGAACATGGAGCAAGTAACTCTCTTGCAAAAGAAGCTGAGGGAGAAGGGCAAAAAGAGGGTTAGTTGATTTTTTTTCTCCCCCTCCCCCATCACCACCCACCCCAAAAAATAATATTTTTTACTGGAATTTTGGTCAAAAGATATTTAGGATTTTTGCTCTTTTCCGTTCTAGTTTTAGGGATTGTGTTGGGGAAAAAAGGTGTTTATTATTTACACTTTTTCTCCAATAATTTATTTCTTGATTAACTTGAAGGTTTTATACATTTTTGCTGCTTGTTTCATCTGAACTTCTTAATTCATACATGTTCTTGTTTTTATTTAATAGCCAGAGCAGTGTCTTTTTCTGTTTAGGATTGATTGACAGTGGAATATTCTGGCTAAGAGCTAGAGTCAAACCACAGACCGAGACACTGTACAGACTGTACATCCTTGGAGTCTGCCAGCAGACCATTCCTTGCAAAATATTACCAAGTCTAACTATGAATTCTGGAGTAACACTTTCTTGGCTATTTGTAAAGACAATGTGGAGTATAGTTAGTAAGTTTACATTTCTTGCCAGGAAAGCATAATCCAGTGCTTGCGTTGATACATGAAAAACCTTTGCTATGATTATTTGTCGTCAGTTATTGTGCATGTAAGAACTGTGTGCTTTCATTCATCAGCATACTCTGTGCTTCTACATCCTCTGGGCCTCGTTGTTCCCAGTTTGATGAAGCAGGGAAATCTCAGCACCTTCCAGCAGTGCGTTCCTCACTGTGGCAGTGAGTGGGTGCTGCTTCCTAGGTGGATTCCTTCTTGCTTGTGCTTCCTTCTAACAGCACCTGCGTGAGTTGTACCTGCACAAGATAGGATTCCAGTGGTGGTCCCCTGGATGGGCAATACTCTGAAGCAAAAGCATCAAAATTAGTGGGTTCTGCCTGCAGTTGTTTTTGCAGGGGGTGGTGTGTTGGGAGAGCTGCAGTAGGGAAATGGGCTTGATTAGTGCTCAGGCCAGGCCCCTGCCGTGCCTGTGGAAGGACAGGGTGGAAGCAGCTGAGAAGCCCCTTGCTTGCATAGTAGCTCACAAATTGTAGGGCTTGCCTGTTTGTTTGCAAGACAGTTTTATATAAAGGTTATTTCACGTGAATTATCTTCCTACCTTTTTAAAGCAGAGCAGAGATGGAAAACTGTGGACTGGGAACTATTTGCGTGAGTCGTGTTGCTTTATGTCATAAAAAACCTGCAAAATTAACTAGACCAAGCTATACACAAACTATGAACAAACTTGAATTACTTGGTAAGAACTCTCTTTATTATCATCATGATCATCCCTAAATAAATGCTATTGAGACTGGCTTTTAGCTGTCATTTTGAAGGACTTCATTGCTGCCATTCGATACTGCAAATAAGTTGCAAGAAAATAATTTGTCACGTAAAGAAAAAAATAATTGTTTTGTAGAAAACATTGCCCCACTCCTTTGCATTCAACCCTACAGCTCCTGAGGTCGGTGGAGAAAATCCCATCCTCTTCCCTGGCAGTAGGTGATACTTAAATATTTATCTCCGTCTCAAATGGTCGACTTCACCTTATTTCTCTCAGTTTTGCTGTGGTGGTTTTGTCTTCAGTCTGCATCTCACTGTGG
>VZTI01003778.1:1134818-1172271 GCA_013397865.1 Struthidea cinerea | reverse complement strand
CCCCGGCACTCCCCGCACCCGTCCCGCGGCCGCCCGGGCCCCTGCGGCAGCGGGGCCGCCTCTCCCGAGGGACTCGTTTTCGGGAGGGCGGCGCGGCGCGGCGCCCGGGGTCCCTCACGGGCGGGGAGCGCTCGCTCCCCCCTCACGGGGCTTCGGGAGCGCACCCGGCAAAGGGCAAAGGCTCTCCCTCCGTGCGGGGTTCCGCTAATCCGTCTTTGTTTTGGTAGCGTGGCCTTGGTTTATTTGTGCGTTGTATCGTCGTGTTGTAAGATGCTTTTAATTTTAAAGAGGTTTTCGTCGTGTGGTACCAGTCTGACACTGGGGTATTTTTAATGACAAAATCGGCTTTAAAACCGTGGCATAAGTAGACGTCTTGTAATTTGCTTTTTAGTGCAGAGAAGTGGGGGGTTGGTTTTAATTCGATTTAGAAATTTTGCTGTAGTTTTCGCAAGCTAAATGCTGCATCAGGACGGTCCCAGCAATGACAACCATGAGCTTAGTATTACCAAACAAAAAAGCGTGATGTTTTCCCCTTAGTCAGAGCGAATGACATACACAAAGGTAACTGAGAGCTGAGGAACTTCAGCATTATTATATATTATTTTTTATATATAAGCCTTCAGAATGTGATTTCTAAGAAATAAGTATCATGCCAACTTTTACACGTATGTAGTTGGCATCACACTATCTGTTGATGAAGATGCAAGTGTGCTTAACATGAAAGTGCTGCATCTTAACTTTGCACTAACACTTTTGCCTGGCTAAGTGCCTCTGGTTGCCGTGGACAAGTTCTAAAACAACAAGAAAAGAATTTCCCCAGGTCTGTGCAGTAGCAATCGTCTCTAATACCCTGCTCTCCTGGATCTCCAATGAGAAGAGAGAGAACAGTTTTACACTTGATATTTAAAGCAAAAAAACATTCTTCCCATCATAAATGCTGGAGTACATTTTCTCTCTTCTATTACAGTTAGATTTTGAATCTGGGAAACGTGTGACACTTTGAATAATTCGTAGCGTGGCTTTTTGAGGGGTGAGAAGCCAGTTTTAGGAGGCTCTTTTTAAGTATTCTTCTTTAAGTTTGAAATCTAGTGTGGGATGTTTTTGTGAAATTTCAGGAACAATACTCTGATCTTATTTTGATCTCTGTTCTCTCCTTTTCAGCTCAAATGCTGGGGAGCTGATAAGCAAAAAAATCCAGCGGAAGGTCAAAGAAGATGATTTTGGAGAAGAGGCATCACCTGCGGTAAGTGAGGAGCAATGTTGGGGGAAGGATGAAGTGAGTCAGCATGACACAGATGTGTCCACTTGGAAACCACAGCAAGATCTTCCCACTGTACTGTGTGAGCCTCTTTAAAGCAAAATCCAGACAGACTCTGTTTCTCTATAAATCTTTCCCTCCTTTCCATTACTAGTTGGGTATTGTTGGCTTTAAGCCACCTGATTTTACTATGATTTATTAACTGCTATGCATTATATATGAGATTCAGGTTTACTGAAGAGTTACCCTTATGGTCAATGTTGCATACAAATCAGCTACTGTTAGAGAGGTTTATTGCATCTTTTTATGCAGCTAGGAGTTTTGTTAGGCAGTGTTAGAATTTGTGATTTGCAGAACAATACGTTAAAAAGATCCTCATTTGTATCTCACGTGCTGTATGTATTACACAGAGTTCATCATTTAGTGCTGTTTGGATTATGATCATTCTTTAAAACCTGAGTACTTGGGGGTGGGAAGGTGGGATGGGACAGACTGACATTTCACAAAATTCCTAATTAGCTCATAAAGTTACATAAATTGACGTTTTGTACTGAAAGAGAAAATGTTCTATTGTGTGGAAATATGACGTGCAGAAGTAGCTGCAATTTACATGTTAATATGGCACATCTGGCAGACGCTGCTGCCTGAAGAAGTTGCACTCTTATGAATTGCTCACTGTGGTTCTTTCTCATATGACTTGGTGGAAGCTCTGCAGAAGAGTTTGGCCTTTGGTCATACCCTTGTTGGTGATTATTCCAAGGATGACCAGTGTCTCTGTTTCAACACCAAGTATTGCTTTATGGCATCTTTGTTTTCTCATTTTCTGCATGCAGATTAGATGTGATCTAAGGATGAGTAAGTAAATCTAGAAGGGTGGTGGGGGGGGGATGGAAGTATAAAAAGGTTGATTTTAAACTCACCATAAAATAATTTAAAAATATGAGCATTTTTCAACAGCTTGGGAATTTAGTGCAAAGGGTTGGGGGAAGGGCAGGAAGAAGAAAGCGCTTATGCCTTTTTTAATTAAATAGTACAGCAAGTTGCAGAGGCAGAAATTACCATAGGGATGTCAAAAGGACGCTTTTGGATAAAAAAAAAGGACGCTGTCAGGATAAAAGATAGAATACAAAGTTTCACCATGCCTGAAATTTTGCTGTTATATTCAATCCATAAGGTGTGCAATCTTTGTCAGACTGATAAGTGTTATGAAGTGTTAGTGAAGAAAGGGATTATTGTTAGGTAAAAGCGTTATGCAGTAAACTAGAGTTAAGCAAATATTTCTGATATTATTTTCTTCTGACGGATACTCCCAACAAACTACAGAAATATTTAGAGACATATTTTCATGTAAGTTTTCCTTATATTAAACTCTGTTATTTTAAATTTATTTAGTAAGGGAAAAAATTTAAAGAATTAGTGACTTAAATTAATTTTTTACCAAATTATGTTGCAAAGGTAGACACTGTTCCTAGAAGGTAGTTTACAGAGAGCCATGTTATGAGAATATGAAAGACAGGAAAAAGATTCTTACTTCTCAGGATATGAATCTGGTGTCATTTCATGTGTTCCAGATACAAATAGCCTGAAAGCTTCAGGCAACATATAACTGACTCTCCTAGCATTATTTACTTATGGTTATACTGTTTCGTTTTTTTTGTTTTTCCAAAAGAATGAAACAGTCTGTTGGAAGAGAAAACTTTGCATGGGCTCTGCAGTAATGATATCCCATTAAAGATATTTAACCAAGCAGAGATTACCCAGGAAAGATTTCAGATTACCTTTTTAGATTTCTTTTGAGTTTTTTCATTTAATGGATTTTATAAATAATACAAGCTTCTGCATTTGAAGTATGTTTGAACATATAAACGCTGTCTTCGGGAGCTTGTCTTATTTTTTATATACAGATGAAATGGAAGATATATTTTTAAAAAAATCAAACAACAAAACAGATTATTTGAGTTTGTCTAAATGTAGTGCTAATATTGAAATACATTTTTTTCCTCTTTCGTTGACACTTGGAACTGGCCCAAAGTCCACTAGCCTTGGTGAAGCAGACACTGTTCTACAGACAAAAACCTAATTAAACTGAGTGCTACCTGTGGCAAGGACATTTAGGAATTCACAGAGTTCAAGCAAACAAACCAAAGCATTGGTTTTCAGCTTTCAGATCTGGTCTTGATAACATGCTGCACAGGTTTTTTCCTGATGTTTTTTTGGAAGGATTTTTTTGACAACTGTGGTCTTATAAGAAGACAAAAATGAGGCAATCTTTAATAGCAGCAAATATTCTCATTGTATGTCATTGTTTCTGTTTCTTTTCCATGTGTTCTTTAAAGTAATAGTCTCATACAGGAAAGTTGGTGCAGAGAAACCAGATAAATAAAAGTAAAACATTTAACAGATGACTAGAATGATGTTATTAGCTACTGGAATGATATGTCTTGATGAAATCATAGCACTGAGGCAATGTTTTGACTGACTTTTTCAGCTTCCTGTGTGAGTGACACACCAAAAATTTCATGGCTTCTTACACTGGCATTTCAAACACTCCTTGTCAAAGTTAGTGGAAACATAACATTCTCTTATGCCCTTGCCATCTGAGTATAAAAGGCAAGGCAACTCACCAGTTCATCTCTAACATTTTCCTGCTTTATCGGTGCCAAAGAGTAAAAGATGATCCCTACAGAAATACAGTGAAAAGAACATTTTGAGGACAGCTCTAACATCACGAGAAACCTCTTACCTGTGCTGGGAGGGTTGAAATAGATATCTGCGTTTCTTGAATGCATTATACAGTTATTAGTGTGTTATTGACTGAACAGAACAAAAAAGGAAGGAATGGGTAAACATTGTGATATTGATATGTATCTGATTATACTCATACTGAATATAAAATTTTCAGCTCATAACATAATTGTGAAGTGTTCCAAGATAATCTAAAGACATGGTGCTTTTTTAAGGCAAAGATATTGGCATCTGATATGGTGATCTTGTGCCTTGTTGTCATGAGAGAGGTTACTACGTAGCAACAATTCAATATCATCCTTTGGACTTTTCTGATAGACCACTTAACTATCTCAGCTTTTCCAGTGATCATCTCATTTATCTAGGATTATTGCAGTGAATTTACTGTTTGGTTTTCTTCCAGAACTGAAATGTCAAGTCCAGTGTCATGTATGCAGTAGCTTTGTGCTGTGAGAGCTCAACAGATCCACCAAAAGCTGCTAGTAGTTGATCTTTGGATAGAGCTAGAAATAAATAAATCCTCTTTAACAGATCAATATTCATCCCATTTAATGCTTGATGTGAAACTTGTGGATTTGAAGTAGTAATGCTGATGTACAGCTAATCGTTGAAATGGGCATTAGGGCTTTTATAGCATGGCAACATATTGTCAGACAGGAAGGAGGAAAGTGTTGAGTGCATCCTAAAGCGGGAGAAAAACTCTGTAACAATATTTAATTTAATGCACATTCATAATCCACACAATGTTCTACACTGCAATGATTTGCTAGGTTGCAGATGAATACTGTACATCCAGTGTTTATTCCAGGAGTTTGCTTAGTAAAGCAGATGATTCCCCCTCCAGTGGATCTTTCAGAGTCTAAATATAATCACCCAGTCATATTTCAAGACATAATTTTCCTCTTTAGTACTCTCTACTCAACCAGTGGCTTATCTATCCATCTATATAAGTACATGGAACGTGTGCTTCCCATGGCACAGAATATATTAGTATTAAAGTATCTAGTAATGAACTTTGTATACGTTTGTGTAGGTGTTTCTTACTTGCTTATTAGGTTTCTGTCTAGAATTTGTATTGTACATATTCCAGAGAAACCGAAGGAGAATTTCCAGAGAAAGGATAAAACATCAGTAAAAAAATTCTGGGACAGTTTAAGAGCATATTTGAAAAGGTTTTGTGGGTTGGCTTTTTTTTGGTTTTTTTTGGTTTTTTTTTTAGATGTGGTTTAAAGAGTTTTTTTCTTCCCTTTTAGTCTGCCTTAGTAATTAAATACTTGAGGCCATTATCTTCTTTCTTGAAATGAATAAATAAAAGCCTTGTTAAGTGAATAATTGTACTAAACCAGATATTGGCAAACATAAAGAAATTTGAGGCTTGAATTTTCTTCTGTGCTAAAACTATGCTCTGATCTTTATTGTCATATGTGTCACTGTAAATAGCTTTCTTATATTTTGCCACAGTGAGCTCTGGCATTCAAATTCAGCTGCAAAGTTTCCAGATGCTGTGCTGGCCAGTATATACCTTGGTGGATCATTCCTTTACGATGATACAAGCAAAATGAGCCTCCTTGGCAGACTTCAATCCTTTGGCAATTGTAGGAAGTAGCCCATTCCTTTTTCATCAGAGAGAAAAACTTCGGCAGCATTAAGAAGGCTCATTATCTTTAAAGGTGAAAAAATGGCACTTTTTCATTCTTTATACCATTTATACCAGAGATTCTGGTATAAAATGCACGTTTATGAGTATTATGTAAAATGACAGAATACAATTGTATCAAAATTCTTTGCCACTATTATTAGCTGTTTTGCTAAGGAGTACTTTAATCTTAAACCTCCAAGAGACATACAGAGCAACGCGTGCTGATGCAATGTGTAGTGAACTTCTACCCCTCTGGAGACAACATAATGACAGTAGGGCTGTTACCTTCCTTTGTAATAGCAAATCTAGAGTCCTTTTAATAAGTCTTTCCTGGGTCCAAGTTTGCAAAATAACTATGTGGGAGACAGTGGAGAGGATTAAATTTATCTACAGAACAATAAATCACTGGGAAGGAGAGAAATGTCTAGTTATATTTCATACCATGGGAGGGAGATGGTTTGGAGGGCACAGGTAGTGGCAGAGTGGGAATTTTCTGGGTTACTCTATGTCTTTCAGTGAAGGTTAAGTAGTCTCGTTAAGCACTCTTCTAATCCTGCTTCAGTGCCCATGATGAAAAGTGGTATGGACAATAGGTGTTTCCTGTGTTGTGAGGAAGGAATACTGATACGATTTTCTCATATTCACCAGCCTGTTTTTTTCTGCTGCCTTCTTGCATTACCTGCAGTGCTAATGCTTGTTCTTTGTTATTAAGAATATGTAATCAAAATTAAAGCCATTCTATCTATAAACACTTCTGTAAGCTTAAAAAACTTCAGAACGTGGCAAGAATAATTGTTTTTCCTTCCTATCATGACAAACAAAAAAGGTCAGGAAAATGCAGGTCTGCTTTTTTCCCAAAGAATAATGAAGGAAGATCTATGCTGCTGTGGGAGATAAACAGAAAGCTGTGCCCCTTTAGGGAGCAGAAGCATGGCTTGGCACTATTAAACACAAACCAGAACAAATGCAAACACAACCAAAGGAAAAAATACCCCAAACAAACAAACAAAAAAAAACCCATGAACAACAACAACAAAACCCCCAAACAAACAAAAAACCAAAACTCCTTTATTGTTGACACACCATATATTGGTATAAAGGGAGCACATACAACTTATTGTGTGTGGAAATGTAAGGTCTGGTCAATTCCCTACTGTCGTGTTCTCCTTCTGTAGTAGGAGAAGGGAGCAGGCTAATTATAGGGGTTCTGTTGGAAAAGTTAACACTGACATCCCATGGACATTAGGGACTTCTGAGACATTGTGGAGCTTTCTTTATTGCTTTTACTGGGGGTGGGATGTTACCCATGATGTGACAAGGCTGGCCTGATCAGTGTGCATGGGTAGATCATAAATTCAGAGGGAGAGAGAGAGACCTTCTGGGCTCTCTGTCATAAGAGGATGCTTCACAGGAGTGCTCACAAAGTGACAGTCATTTGATCACTTCTATGTAAGGCCTACTTACCTAAATACAGCACGTGACCTGTAGAGGTCTGCTGAATGCTTTGAAGACTTTGCATTTGTCACTTATATTTGTATATCGCCTGAAGTTAAAACAGGGGACAAGATAGAGGTCTAGGTTCATGCATCCTTCCTTACTCTGCCACCCTTATGTACAGATGATCTCAATCAGTTGAAATTTGCAAACACAAAGGTCTCCACCGTGTGTAAGAGGTGGTCAGTCTGGTCCTAGATTTTGATCTGTTATTAATTATGTTCTTAGTAAATGTGGTTCTCACATCTATTAGTCATTACTACTGTGTTTAAATATTGAGAAGAATCATATTTTTTAAATAACTTACTGATAAGTTTAACTAAGAAATAAAAAATAGCTTTCTGGCTTATTTTGTGGTTTTCTAAATCAACTCTTGCTCATACGGAAAAATAATCAGGTCCTTAGCCTTGCCTCAGTGAAGTTGTTTTAACTCTGATGATGTAAGCCCGGAGTTTCTTCCCTATGCTATACAGAGATTGGGGTTTCCCACAATTGAGGGCTCAAATCTGACCCTAGAAATTACCCTGACACAATATGATGAAGCCAAGGAATAACTAGGATTCTGCACTGTTCATTTTTGAGGGGGGTTTAAACATTCTTTGAAGTTTGACCTGCGTAGCAAATATTTTGGTATTTTTTTTTTTAATGGCTGTTTGCCAAATTTTTGGGGTTTTTTCATTCTTCTTTCAGAACGCATAGGCGGGTTGAGACAGGAAGCGCAGCCTGAAAGGCTCGGCCAGATCCGCAGGGATTAGTTGCAGCAAAAGGCTGCTCTGTGATCCTGAGTTACTTTCTTAGTAGTATGGCAGAAAAAGAAAACACACACATTCTTGTATGTGTCCAGATCTTCATGCAAAGCAAATCCAGCAGACAGATGGAAAATTAAATCACCCTGATAAGGCATTTAGGAACATTCTTGTCACTGTAAATGCTGATGGTGGTGTCCTTTTCTTTCAGGCTTTAAAAACCATGTGATTTTTGTGAAAAAAAGTCAAGTTTCTATTTAAGCATAGTTTCCAATGATGGCACAGCAATTATGTTTTTCTACTCTGGCTTTTGGAAATGCTTTATGCTTAAATGGGAAATTAATACTTTTTGGTTAAGGTAGAAGTTCAAAGGTAAGTTTTCACATAATTGAAGATGTGTGGAAAATGGATAGAACTTATTTCTCCTTTTTGCCTTTTCTTTTTCTTTTGTTTCATTTTCCTTGGTGGCCAGTGAAAGAAATTTGTTGAAAGTGAAAAGACCTTAAACTTTTGTGCCTATATATTTAAGTGAAAAAAGGAAGTCCTGACCCTCTTTACATTAAAACCTGGTGTTTTTTAGTGTTTTGTACCTCCTTAAAATGAATGTAGAGAAGTCCTTGGAGTTACCTTTAGGTAATTTTCTATATGCACTGAAGAATTAAAAAGATTCTCGGTTTATGTTCTTGCATGCAAATGTTTCCTACCCAATTTATCTAAAATTTTAATAAAAATAGCAAAGAAAGACAAAAAATTTTAGAAGGCTGCTTTAGATGGCCAACAAAACACCTTTAAACAGAATTAAAGAGAAAGCTTTGGTTATTTTGGGGGGTGGGGAGCGCTACTGCTGTGCTGCTGTTGTTTTTTTCCATTACTAAAAAGTAGAGCAGAATTTGTTATCATCTTTCAGTGTGAGATGTGGCTTCTTTGTACTCTGCAAGTTGTGGAGGTATGAAGGGAACATCCAGAGAGGTTTCACCATTAGCACTGATTGTAAAAACTTCGTTTCCTGCATCAAGCTGTCCAAATGTCATTCCTAGTAAAACCTGTAAAAATAAGACATGATTTGAAATCACCAGCTCATGTAGAGTATTAGCTAACTGGCTTTTTTTGCTCAAGTTCTTTAACTGCCTTCAGTATAGACAAGTTATTTTATTTCTTTTGTTTTCACAGTCCAAGTAAGACATCTGCTATGTAAATACTTGTATATAAATGCCATATATTTGTCTCAAACAATGATCTCGTATTCAGAGGTCTAATATTGAGGCCAGCAGATTGAGCTGGCACAGAGGATCGGGGAAGATAATTTGTGATACACTGGAAGAATGTCGACAGCCTCTTTCCCCTCCTCCTCCGCAAAAGGAAAGTGGTGGTTTGGTTTGGTTTGTTTTGCTGGGGGTTTTTTTTCCGCTTTTGTAGTTCTGAGAACAAAAGGAACAGCAGAGGTCGCCCCTGCATGGCGTAACTCGCAGGGCTGAAGGAGCGTGGCGGCAGCGCTGGCAGAGGGTGACGCACCTTTGCCGCCCCGGCCGGAGCCTCCCGCCAGGCGCCGGGCGGTGCTGCTGTGCCGGACAGCCGCCAGCATCACCGCGGCTCGGGGCTCTTGCGGATCACTAGGTCATTTGTTTAACTAGCCTTCGAAACAGACTTGGAATTTGGAATGGGCTGCCCATGGAAGCGGTGGAGTCACCGTCCCTCGGGGTGTTTAAGGAAAGACTGGATGTGGCACTTGGTGCCGTGGTCTGGTTGACAACATGGTGTTTAGTCATAGGTTGGACTCGACCATCTCAGAGGTCTTTTCCAACCTAATTGATTCTGTGATTTGAATGTGTTGTATATTAAGTAAGCATTTATCACGGACACAGATTATATATATTTTATATGTAATGTGCTAAGAAAATATTACCCTATGTATTTCAATACATAGACTCCTGTCTTTCAGATAATCCTGTCTTCTGTCAGCATCATTTGCAGAGTTATTGAATATCTTCCACCAGTGTTATGTTGCACTGTATGCTCACCTTTGGATGCCCTGGTTGCTTCACCTTTGGATGATTTTTGTAAGCATCTGATTGAACATGACAGACAGTGCTAGTGCAAACCTGAGAGGCAAATCTGGGATGAAAATGTCCCAGAGTATCAGTCTTTAAAGATGTGTTGTAACAGCCTTAATTTTTTCATTCGAGTTCATAAAACTAGAGAGAGACTATGATACGCTGAAGTTGTAGCTGGTCAGTTATTTGTTGACAAAGTTTTTCCATTGCAGAATGACTCATCAGTCTGTACATTCATCTGAATATATTTATTTTGAGATGGTTTGTAATAGATATTCTGTATAGAGTTAGACACCTCAAAACAGCAAGTTTCTTAGGGAGGGTCCCATATGTTTATAACAGAAGGAGAATCCAAATGTGCCAACAAATAACACTGGACTATTTGGTCTTTACCTTTCGCCCTCCTAAAACTTTTGAAAGGACTTGACTTAATCTTGCTGTAGGGGAAATTCTTAAAGTATGAAAAATTTTCTAAGATGGGAAAACTACTGCTGCTCCCATGAATATGTAATGATAATGAAAGATCATATGCAGCTACCATTATTGCCTCTCTTTTAATCAGAGTGAAAAACTTGGGGGTCTCAAAGGCCATAAAAGAGTTAGGATCATCCAGAGTATGATGAGATTCCTACACTTGTACCTGCATTTAGTACCTGTTTGGACAGAAACATAGGAGAATTTTTTTTGTGTGTACAGATGAGCTTGTTACTTATGCAGAGGACTATGCCTGTGCAGATCAACCTCCAGGCTGTTCCCTGCAGGTAGGTGCATTCCTCCACCAAGCTCCACAAGTCTTACTACATCTTTCCATTTAACAATTTTCATTGCTGTGTGAGCACGGGATTTGCCAGGATCAGAGGTTACTAGCACACTGCCATTACTGCTATTTCGCTGTGGCCTGAGTGAGCCAGTCTTGAAATCTGTCTTTTATTTCTCTTTTGTGTTATTGTTGGTGGGAGATTTATTTCTATCCTGTTCCTGCTGTCATTATTTTATATAGGCTCTTGTTAGTCTTTTGTGTTTTTCACTTTCAGCCTCAGGTTAATTTAAGTCCTGTGACTCTAAATCCTCCTTGCTTCAAATGTAAGAGTGTTCACCTCTACCTCTGTCCTAAAACTGTAATTACATCAGACAAATTGTGTAATAATATAACTGGCATCAGTTGGAGACAGATCTGTTCAATGTCCTTATTTTCCTTTTAACTTTACTGGCTTAATTTGGTGCTGTTCTAATCCCTTCTACCTCTTTTCCCTCTGATGGATTTAGTTGTAAAAATTCGTTGTAAGAGTCCAAAATTGTCTGCTCATCTATACTTTTCCATCAGTCATTTGTCTGCTTTTGCTTTGAAATTTGCCTGACTGTTGATTGATTTAAGGCATCTCATTTCATTAATCTTTGTACGTCATAAGTTGTACTTTTTTTGGGTAATACAAATTATCTAAGGAATGCTGATTCCCAAACTGAGTCGATGGTCCATTCTTGAGTCTTTTTTAATGCAAGGACCTGTTCCTTCAGCAGGTCTGGAAATTAAACCTGTGTGAACTTGTTGCTCTTCTGTATCAGCACCTAGCAGGCCAAAGCAGCATCACTCTCAACTCTGCTGTGTAATGAAGCAGTCAGTCTCTGTCTATCCCTACACCACACAGTCATGTGTCCTATAGAGAGCTAAAGAAATAGGTTTCTGTATTTTGTATAACAGTATCTGATCCAATTCTAGCTCAGCCCTCAGATGTGCTACAGCCATGCTACATGAATCTAATGTACCATGTTTTTCTCCTTCATTGAAAGCGTCATCAGCTGGGAGCAAACCCACACAAAGATCTTGTGGTGGTTTTGCACACTTGTAAGATGATAGGGATTTGTGCATGTGCTTAGCTTTTGGGATATGAGTAGTTCCACTGAAGCCAGTGGAACTCTTCATGTGTTTGACTTTAAGTAAGTTTGAAAGATCAGATCCCTGAGGGCCAATTCTGTTCCTGATGAACAAGCAGTAACAAAATACAGCCTTCATGTCAGAGCTGCAGGACTATTTAAATGCATATCGTTTTCACTAAAGTTGGTAAGCTTTATAGCTTAGAGTGGTTTTTAAAAAAGTACCTTTTATGCAGACCAGATTTATGAGTAGGCTTAAATATTAAGTTAATTTACACAAAAATTGCAGACTTATTGGTGGAAACACTAAATAGAGTTACAAGTCCTGAAACTTCTCAGCTATCTGATTTAATTCCTGAAGCTTTGTCAATCAACTCACTTTTGTCTTTGGAAACATTGAGGAGACAAAAAAAATAAAAGGCTTGTGAATTAATATAATGCACTTTCATATCTCATAAGAGAGAAGTTAACCAAATTGGTTTCCAGGTATGAATTTCCTTACACTTAATTCCTTTTTGTTTGGTAAATTTCTACTATGCTTTAGATGTATGCACTTTATAGTCCTGAATGCTCTTTATTTCCTGATGTCATTTTTTTTGTAATAGCCACTTCACTTTCTGTGTGAATGTGGCAGCTGTCAGTAATTCATTCATTCTATGAACTTTCTGGTAAAATGCTTCTGCTTTATCACAAAATGTGTATATGAAGATCTGCAAATAGATGCATCTGTTCAAAAGAATCTGAATGGATGTTGTAGTGATGGGGGGGTCATCTCTTCTCCCAAGTGAAAAGCAGTAGGACAAGAGGAAATGGCCTCAAGTTGTGCTATTAGTTGTGGACATTTAGATTGGATAGTAGGAAAAATTTCTTCACAGAAAAAGTTGTGAAGCATTGGAGCAGGCTTCCCAGGGAAGTGGTGGCATGACCTGAAAATTTTCAAAAGACGTGTATATGTGGTGCTTGGAAACATGGTTTAGTGGTGGACTTGGCAGTTCTGGACTAATTATTGAACTCGCTAATCTTAGTGGTCTTTTCCAATCTTCCAAGCACAATTATCTATGATTCTGTGAAGAGGTTATTTATAAAACTTGTCTATTTCAACAACAGTGGCATAGCTTTTCTTAAGGCACAGACTTCAAAATAGAAATTATGCAAATTTGCACTGGAAGCATATGAACTTGATACTTAATGAGTGAGATTATTTTCTTTTTAGATTTCCTAAAAAGTCAAAGTGCACATAGTCTTAGTGTTTTGGTGCTAACATTCCTTTGCTGTTTGAATGACAGATTGGTGCAACTCAATGCACAATGTACCACGTAACATCTCCAATGTTAAAATTAACATTTTTCTAATCGCCTCCCATACAGAGAATGCATTTATGATTACTTGATAAATACACCTTATCATGTTATATAACCTTCATTTCCTTAACTGTAAGCTTTACAATTTGCACATCAGTCTCATTTGAACAACTGTATAAAATGCCAGTGTCCTAGCTCAAGGTCAGTAACATGGAAATGAGGTGTTCCAGCTACTGACCTGTTGGGTGTATGTGTCTCATTTCATGTCTTGCCTTGCAAGCTTTGTATTAATATGTCTATAAATTATGTATAATGTAAATGTATTCATAGTTATCCCTTGAGGATAACAAAACAATTACTTTTAGTGATATTTCTGACATACATGCACCAGGAATGTGGAAAGTTCTGTTTCATGCTGCAACACTGGAAGTTTTTTCAAATATTGTAGCCAGCAAAAATGTGACTTGATGTGTTTTCCTCTATGAAGAATGAATATGTGGAGATCCATGTTTCTCTCAAAGCATATTCCGGAGCCAAAATAACAAGTTCATAAGTAAACCAGAATTTTATTTTTCTAACAATTGGTCTCAAGGCTTCAGTCATTTTCTGTCCTGTAATACAGCTAATAACAATGATTCACGAAGGTAAACTGTCTTTGCTTGAATCCGTGCAAACTCTATTTTATTCTGCATCCACTTTATAGAGTCCATTCTCTGCCACAATGGATGACAGATGAGATATAAAATATTAGAAATAAAGGCATGATTGGCTCAATACCCACCAGCTCTATAGTTTTCAGGAAATATGAAGTGATATATCAGAACTACTCCTGAAGCAAGGGTTCTGATCATAGTGTGGCACAAGAAGTCCTTATAACGTTGTTCTAACTCATTTTTACTCATCTTTTCTCCATCTCCATCCCAATTCCAGAAACAACAAAATTGCAACCAACCCAAGCCTATTTTGTTGTGTGCAGTTTTGGTCACCACAGTATAAGAAAGATATTAAACTATTAGAGAGCATCCAAAGGAGGTCAGCGAGGGTGGTGAAGGGCCTTGAGAGGAAGCCATATGAGGAGTGGCTGAGGTCACTTGGTCTGTTCAGTCTGGAGGAGACTGAGGGGAGACCTCATTGAAGCTACAGCATCCCTCCTGAGGGAAAGAGGAAGGGCAGGCACTGATCTCTTCTCTGTGGTGAGCAGTGACAGGTCCCAAGGGAATGGCCTGAAGTTGTGGCGGGAGGTCTATGTTGGATATTAGGAAAAGGTTTTCCCCCCGAGGGTGGCTGGGCACTGGAACAGGCTCCCCAGGGAAGTGGTCACAGCACCAAGGCTGACAGAGTTCAAGAAGCGTTTGGACAATGCTCTCAGGCACATGGTGTGACTCTTGGGGTGGTCCTGTGCAGGTCCAGGAGTTGGACTTGATCCTTGTGAGTTCCTTCCAGCTCAGCGTATTCTGTGATTCTGTACTGAACACACCCTTTGGAAGGCAAGGCAAAATGTAGCCACATGAGCTGTTTTCATGGGACTTAAAACCAGCACAATTCTGAAAAGATGTTTTTGTCCTAGCCGAGTGCGTAAAAATGTTTTGGTACTCCCTAATAAAAGTTCCAAAGTGCTGCCATTTGGTTTGGGTACATTTCATATGCTATACTGCCTTTTCCCACAATCAAAAATCCCATTTAATTTTTTTTTTCCACTAGTTTAGCTTTACTATGGAAAACATTCCATTTAATAAAAATACTGATTATTGAGCTGACTGAGATTAAGTTTTACCAAGCTAAAGTACCCCTAAAAAAGTAAGAAATAGTACTTAATCATTTAAGCTGAAGCCTTTGCATTACTACACTTGTGGCTGAAAGTCCAGTGTGATGTATTGAGTGAAAGTTTGGATTTCTACATCTTATCTGCTACATCAGGAAACATAATGATCTGAATCTTAGGTGTGAAAATATGATGCTTCAGAAAAAGCAAAAAGAAAACCTCACAAAACATTAGAGGAAGGGTTAGATGTCTGTTTTGCATTACAGCTACTTCTATTTGTTTGAGTTTTTCACTAGAAGAAAATGCTATTAATATACAATTTGTAACCACTGTAAAATACATACCATGGTTTGCAAGTGCTTATATTTTTCCCAGGCTTTCTTGGCAAATGGTTACTTGGACCCCAGTGTCAAGGAGTAGATTGACAGCCAGAGACCTGAGGCCAGTAAACTGTGAAATTCTCAGAGCTCCTCTGTTTCATTTTGATTGCAAAACATCTGTCCTCATGCCTGCTGCAGTGCAATCAGTGTGCATGTTGTTTCTCATCATTTCTTGTGTAAACATAAACTACTAAGTTCATTCAAAGATGCTTTGTAGGGTCAGGTAAACCTCACTATTCTGTATCTAGACACAGGAACAAAATTCCTGGTTTATTCCAAATTTCAAGATCTTTCAACTCTTATTCTAACTCATTTGCCATTTGACTCATTGTCATTTTCTAGGATGAGGTCAGCTAGGTAACTTTGCAAGTTGCTATCAATTGCTTAGATTCTAATGTTATTTTTATTCCTTTGCATAATCTCTTGAATATTAGTGGGAAAAAACCAAAACCACCAGGTTGTAAATCTCATTTGTGCCTTTCTTACCAGATATTCTAATGGATGCCACATTTCTTCAGATACTGACATTAAACTGGGATGTCTAAAAACCAAACAGATAATATTTTCTCCTTTTGAATTTCACTACTGTTCTAGCTTATGCACACTTTATTTGTCTCTATATTTTTATTCCATATATCCCTTTCCCTCTCTGAATCACAGATAGTCTACCATCAGCAGTAGTGCTTCTGTAAATCACTGCAGCTCAACATATCTATTCCTGGCACAGGTGGTGTCAAAGCATTCTTCCTAATAGGCTGAATTTTAGTTTAATTCTATCATCATATATATCCAAATTATTTACTGTCTGGGTTGAATGTACATGAAGTTTTATTTTTTAGAGCCTGATTAGCAAGAGAGGTTAGCAAATGTGATACTGATCTGCAAGAAGGGCTGGAAGAAAATCTGGGAAACTACACGTCTGTCAGTTTGACCTCGGTTTTGGGGAGGGAACAGATCATCTTGAGTGCCGTCATATGGCACACGCTGGGGACCACCAGGGGATCAGGCCAAGGCAGCATGGGTTCATGAACGGTCCTGCTTGACCAGCCTGATCTGCTTCTATGGCAAGGTGTTAGTTGGTGGATAAGGGAAAGGCTGTGGATGTGTCCACCTAGACTGTAGTAAAGACTTTGACACTGTTTCCCACAGCATTTCTTCATTTTTCCTAAAGAAACTGGTTGCTCATGGCTTGCATGCCTGCGCTGTTCATTGGGTTAAAAACTGGCAGGATGGGCAGGCCCAGAGAGCATTTAATGGAGTTACATCCAGCTGTTGGCTGGTCCCTAGGTGGGGTTCCCCAGGGCTCAGCGTTGGGGTCAGTTGTGTTTAATATCTTTATCGATCCTCTGGATGAGGGGATCAAGTGCACCCTCACTGAGTTCACAGATGGCACTAAGTTGGTTGGGAGTGTTGATCTGCTGGAGGGTAGGAACGGTCAGCAGAGGGATCTGGACAGGCTGGATCCATGGGCCATGGCCAGTTGTATGAGGTTCAATAAGACAGGTACCTCAGGTTTGTTTAGGTGCTTTTGGAGTTCTGGCTGCTGTGGTAGTACTCAGTAACAGCCCAGTCCTCCCACATGGGCCAGCTTTTTGGCCAGAATAGCAAGGTGTCTGTCGGTCAGAATCTACAATGCTTTGCCTTTCTGTGAAGGTTTGCTTTACAAATTAAATATGCCTCTCTGAGATGAGCTTATTCTGTTTTAGGAATGTGCTACTTCTTCGAGGGTGGGTTTGTTCCCGTTAAAATTTGATTATGGCCCTAATCTCTCACTGTCAGATGATATGCTCTCACTCAAATCCTTTAAGGTTTTATTTTACAAACTACATCTGCAGACTTGCTGTTGTCCTCTTTTACAAAAGTAAAAATATGAGTCTAGAGAAAAGGAAAATGTCCTTTTTTTGTCTTTCTAAGAAGCGATTAAAAAGTCTAGAACAGAAAGTGAACTTCATCCAGTAGAGTGAAGTGCCTGCCTTGTTTTGGGCTTCACATCAGTACTGCTAATGACAGCAAACTGATTGATCTTTTCAAGCATGCACACTTGGAAAAATGAAATACGTCTCATTTTGGTTTAATCCACTAGAAAAGTCAGTCATGCAAGAACAATTTCTGTCCAGATCAGTAGACAGAACAAGCTTTTTTAATTCTTTAATTAATTTTTTCTTATTTAAATCATTATATTTAATGGAATTACCACCTCATTTGTATTCCCAGAAAGAGTGATGTTTGTTGCTGCCCTCAATCTCTGTGAAGAAAAATAATCCTGTTTTAAATCAAACACTTGTTTATATGATCTAATAGAAAACACCAGGCACTATATCAAATTCAAATGGAAAACAGATGTATTAAATTGACAGTAAAAATAAATTTGTCACAGCTATAAATGCTTATTGAGATATATGTTTATATACATATGTGTGTGTACATATATAATTCCCTCTTTTTTGGGGCTTGGTGGAGAGGACAGGAAAAGAACATTCCTTTAGAGAACGTCACCAAAGGGATGCAGTGTAATTGCTTCAGATTTTAAATGATCTGTTAAGAGAGTATGGAAACAGAAACTAGGCACATATGGAGTTTAAATTTAAGGGTTTGAAGATTTAATTTCAGGGTTGGAGAGTTTTAATTTTTTTAAGTAGTCCAAAATATGATTTGCAAAATTTTTCAAACTACAAAGAATGCGGTAAACATTTTTCCCAAGTGCTTGGGGAAAGATATTGCATTGAAATGACACAAGTCATTCTCTTTTGGGAAAGAAGCACCTCTACAAGGCTTCATAGCTAGCTGTCAGCTAGCCATTTTTTATTTTAGATGATGACCAAAAACTTGCAGTGGATGGACTTGTAAGTCTTCATTTCCACAGCCACCTTTCCTTCATGAACACGCTCCTATAAACAGGTCTCAAATGCTTTACACACATTGAAAAGTAACTGTCAAATTAATCCAGTCCTGAAGCAGAGATATGTCCTTTCCTGTCCTCTGTCAGGTTCCAGCTCAGTCTTTTAGTATCAGCGGGTTTCTTTTTTTTCTACCTGTGCAATGAAATTTGATCACCTTTAAAAAAGCTGGGGCATGCTATACCTTTCTTCCACTCCTCCGAAAATTTAGATAGCTTCTCTTTGATTTGCCATGCCTAGAATTTTTTCTGTTCCCTTCAGAGCACATCTGACATTATGCAGCAGGTTGACTAAAGGTTTTAAAACCTGGTGTGTCCGACATGGAATACAGCTTACGTGACAGAGGATGTGTGAGTGGTGCCCCTAGTGTCTAAGCCCTCACAACACAGGGCAGTAGGAATCCTGGTACAGGTGAAGCTTCCTGATGTGGGACTTTTCACTAGGGGAGCTACCCAGCAGCGTCTGAGCCTTAGAGGTGCTTCTGCACCCATCTCTGCTGAGCCATAAATCCAGCTAGTTCTGCTGCAGTGCCAATAAAGATTCAGCTCTTGATTTTCACCCACTGCCACCCATGTGGATTAATAGAGCAACATCTCTTGGTCATGGGTGGTCATCCATGTATCATCAAAACTGCATTTCCCTGATGCTGATTTTCATAATCTAGTCTTTTCCTGGGTCATTATTAGCTGCAATACAGGCTCTTGTGTTAGGAAATCTGGAATTATGTTCTGAATTTCATGTCATTTTTAATGTTTAAAATTTTGGGATGCAGGGAATCATGTACAGTGTAAGTGAGCATTGATGTAAGTATCAGTAGTGATCTACAAAATGCATATTGGAGAATATGGTTCACTCTAAGATTATTGATTATATATCTGGATGATGTTAATACTTTACTGGTACATGAAGAGAGATTGTGTAGTGGCAGTTATGTAATTGGTTCTAAAACCCCTGAATTTCCATCTTTTTAGGGGATAATTACCTATTTAGAAATGCATCTGCATGTCCAGTGTTTATCATGAGTCTGTGCACACTGGAATAATCAAGAAGAGTTAGAGAAATTTTAGAATACTATCTTCTTAACTACATATGGAGCACAAATTTTTTTTCCTGAGGATGGTCTAGTGAAAAAGTAGTGACACACTCTCACAAATTGGAAAAGAGCAGAGACACCCCTGCACAAACAGACCTGTCAGCAGCTTCCTGGTTAGTCCAGGGTCTTTTCCCCCCTGTTTCTTGGTGGAGTTCAGCTCAGATACTAAGTGGGCGCTTTGAAGAAACCTTGAACATTCTGGTTGCATGTTCAGTACTTATTGGTTCTGAAATCTGAATCATTAGTCCTAAATCCAAATGCTGCATACTGCTCTTGTAATGTATCTTTCATAAGGAAATGAAGGCATGTGAAGTGGTGTGCCCAAGGATGCAGACAGGGTCATGAAGGAAGTGCAGGAGACTGATTCCTGACCCCTCATGTTAAAACACAAGTAGCAGACAATGAATTACAAACACATGAGCCACTGCACAATATCCTTTTAGATTGATATTTAAAATAATAATGCGAAAGAAAAATTCCAGACATCTTTCCTGTCTGCCGATTATACTCCCTCACTTCCTCTAAATCCTAGCACTTTCTTCTTGTTGATTTTATTTCAGTATATTCTACCTATTTCTCTAACCTGATCTTCTTTCTTGATTAGCTTTATTTCATCTCCACTAGCTTCAGTGTACTACATCCTTTTACAGCTATCTCACTGCTTTCCTTCATGATCCCAGTTATCCTGGGATGTCAGTGACCCTTTGGCATATTTAAGAATTTGACATTTGAGGAATAGGTAAATAAGGAGTGGGGAGGAGGGGAGGTGAGACAATCACAGTACCAGCCTGTCAGAGCTCAAGAAATGTTTGGACAATGCTCTCAGGCACATGGTGTGATTCTTGGGTTTGTTCTGTGTTGGGCCAGGAACTGAACTTTGATGATCCTTGTAGGTCCCTTCTAACTCAAGATATTCTATGTTTCTATTATTCTAATACTGCGAACTTGAATATCTTTTAACAATTCTTGTTATATAACGTCATAAACCAGCAAATAGATTATTGTCACCTTGGACTTTCCCTACCTCCTTGATCTACACCATTCTGTTATCTTCAATTGAGATTAGCCCTCTATATTTGTTCCAGGTTTAGGCTTCTAGTGCATTTAATAGTAATTAATAAATAACATTTTTCACTCGTAGCTAATGCTAATTAAGCATAGTAAAGATGTCATGACTACATGCAGATGGATCAGGAATATAGAGTTTGTGAGCTTCTCTTGTTTTCTTAGTCTGGCTCTTATCCACAGTTGGAAGCAGGCAGAAGAAGACACTCAACATAAATCCAGATGTGCACAAACAGAACATCTGTTTCAAGTATGCATAACATGCATGCCCTTATTTAAGGGCAGTTGACCACTCAAGGTTTCTGTCTATGACTTATGTTTTATTAGTTCTCCTTCTATAGATTTTGCAGGCAGCAAGCCTCTTCAAAGAAAAGAGTTCTTATACAGAGGGGAAAGCATCCACAGAAAACAAAATACATGGAGAAATTTGTACGAGTGAGGGAGATCTTTCTGTAGTTGAACCAGTAAAAGCCAGCATGACTTAGAGTGGGAGCTTCTTTTTAAGAGGAGTGTCTCACATGCTGTGTCAGTCCTAGTCTGTGTTGAACTTGAGCATAAAGACACCTTTTGAAAAGTGTCATGGAATAAAAGGGAAATTGTGTCTGTCAGAAATTCAACCTTATTATCTCTATAGACAAAGTTATTATTTAAAAGCAGTAGTGTTAAACAAACTGGGTGGAAGTTGATAACCAAGATCAATAATAATTTTCTGAAGTTATTTATCTGGAAACCATTGATCCCATTACACTATTGTTGCAAAAATCACTGAATGATTTTTATTAATGGCATCAGCTTGTGTAAAGTTCAGCTGGCTCGTTCATGTTCTACTCCTACACTGTCATAAAGCCACTGCCCTTGACCTCTTATCAACAATTCTGTTATCAGAGCATACCTTTCTCTTAACAGTGCCAGTTGCACTATTTGCTGTAGCTGTTATTTTAATTTTTATTACTCCTTTATCTGTTACGCTGGAAAACAGAGGCATATTGCTATTCAGGAGGAGCTTCTGTATGAGTCGTGTTGTTACAATGGTGCACACATAAGAGGTGTAGAGGAGTTGATTGTTATCCTCTTTGGCTATGCCATAATATTAAAACACAACAAAAAAACCACCCACCAAATAAATAAGTCTAGCTTTGAAAAGCTGCTAAAGCAGTGGATATATAACTGCTAAAGCAGTTATAATATGTAGTGTTTAAATTTCCAGAAAACCATAAATGTTCCCAATGTGTTCAGAATTTTTTCCTCCTGATAACATGTTATAGAGAAACTTTCAAAGTAATCTCTCTGGAAAATAAACAGGTATTGTTAATTATTGGTCCAGCTCGGGAATTTGATGATATATGGATACAGAACTTTGAAATATTGACAGGATGTTATAGCTTAATTTCTGTTTGCACCATTAAATTCAAAACATGGGAAAACTCTGTGTGAAAGAAAATAAAGATGGCAATTCTAAATTACTGTGTGTATTGAATCTGTAGCTATGTAGTTGTATTTTAGCTATTGTCTGTACCTCTTAGGTATATTTTATATTTAGTTTTCAACAAGGTGAAAATTATAGAATACATTTGCTTAAACTGAGGTTTGTACTTAATAATTTTGAGTTGTGTCTATACCATTTTCTTTATCAGTATTCAGTAAAATATAGTATTCATACAATTAGTATGCTGCAGAGTACAAGAGAATGTCTGTCTTTTGAAGATCAGAGGTGATTCATGTTCTGCTTCTCAAAGACAAGTCGAATGAGAGACAAAGATTAATCCTAGTGTTTCCATTGTTAAACCTCAGTTTTCATATTATGCTACTTTAGCAAGAGTACTCAGCACTGTGTATTTCATATCCAAAAATTGCATTAACTCATGTTTTAGCAAATAAACAGGAGTTTAAAATAAAATCCTCTAGGATCTTTCATTGTTTTGAAATCTGAAGGGCTCAATGATCCTTTAAACCTGTAAACACTAATAAAGAGACCATTGTCACTAAATAAAATTCATCTTTGTGGAAATAGCATGCTGCAGAGTTCCTCACTGGTAAGAAATGCTATTTAGTGAACCAGCCTTACCTCTGGTATAGCTGCAATGCCCTAGCACTCCAATCAGTCATCAATTTAGCTAATACCTTGGAAATTAATAAATGTTCATGAAACAGTGAGTTGAATGCGTCCCAGCTCCTTGCTTGAATAGCCTTTCTTTGTCATTTCTGTAGACTGTTGCCTTGTTTAACATTTAAGGTTATGTTAGGTCAATTCTTAATACAATTGTGTATTTGGCAAGAGTAGATGAGGATTAATTAGTAATGTTTGCAGAAGACTTTGAAAATATGAAGTGCTGTAGGGACATAAATGAATGTCTTCTTTTCTCTGGTCTAGGAATAGGTGGTGCCTGCAGAATGCTATTCTCATACTTGCGAAGCATTAGCTTTCCGTAGATCTTACCATAAGTAAATTCTGAGTTTTAAACTTAAGCGTTTATGCTTTTAATCAGTGATTCATAACTCTTCTGAGGCTATTTTTAAGTGGCCTCCAAAATATTCAGATAAGTAGTTGGTTTACAGCAAGCTACACATGTGAAATTCATAAAAGGGCTCAAACAGCCAGTGTAAATATGGTAAGGAGTCCTGAAATAAAGATCTGTGAATCCACTGGATACATTTATAACAGGGAGTTTGGCATTTGTCAGACGACATACAGGTCTTCAGAAGTATCAGATTATTTATGAAGCAGATATTATGCAATTTATGAGTTTTCTCACACTGACTTGCAAATGTTGTATCTTCTCTGAAGAGGAGGCTTCCCGCTGTTCCTTCCTCTGTACGAGGCTTGTTGTGAGCTATAACCAGCTGAGGTGCTGGTAAGATAGGGGTAGGTGTCAGAATTGGTGTCCAAGGGAGCTATGGAAACGTCTTCAAAGCATCATCTCTAGCACTTTAAGTGAACTAGACTTGCACTGTGGTTTCAAGGTGAAAGACCATTGTGCCCAACGTTTCATCCCCCACACTTTTACTTTTTCCAAAATTTAGAATATACGTTGATATTTTCAGCAGTGCTTCTCTGTACCAGATAGTAAGTTTTCACATCTAAAAGTACCTAAAAAAAGCAAATGATGGATTGCACAGTGGACATTTTCCCGTCTTCCTTCACACTAGCTTCAATAATTCTGGCTTGTAATTCTTGGAGATGAGATATGAGACTTCAGCTGATGACAGCAACAGACAAAAATTTAGAGGCAGAGCAATTCCTTCAAACAGATGTTTCCCAGAACAACTGATAACACTTCAACTTTCAAGTGATACCTCTTCTTGAAATCTCTCTAATTACAAGAAAAAAAGATACAATGTCATACAACGTCAGGTGGGAAGTAAAACTTTTTTCATCTTTAGTATTTGATTATTTATCATTTACAGCCTGTGTTTAAACAAATATTATTTTTTCCAACCCTCTGTTTTGACAAAAGGTGTGGATGTCTTCTCTGTTTTTGTTTTTGTTTACTAACCCAACCATTTGCTTGCAATTTTGGATTTTCCTTCCTAACGTCTTTTGACATCTTACTATTTTCTGCTTTCTTTAGAAGTAAATATACCCTATTTTTGGGCTAGGGCACCGTTAAAATTTGCAGCTCAGGTTATATTATGGTTATGTCTTTTTTTATTTTTAAGATTTTTTTTTTTAAAAAAGCACAAAACAATTGTAGGGTGAGAGAAGTGTAGGGCACTTCAGGCTCCTGATATTTCAAAGTTTAAAAAAAAGTGTAAAAAGCTAAAGTGGAAAAGCAAAACTTTAAATCACTTATGGATTTCTCAGAACAAGGAACTCTGATCCTACCTATGTATCCAATATTTTGTTGCTGTATGCAACGAATATCCTGTTAGTGGTAAAAAAGCTAATTTGATGTTTCTTTCATTTTCTCATTTCATTCTAAAGAAATCTGCAGTAATTTCTAGCTCTTTTTTGTACTCTGTTGCTTGGTTCATTTCTCCTCACCTATAATGCAAACTCTTTTTTACCCACAAATTGTTTTTTTTCTCTGAGCTCAGGGATGAAAATATTGATAACTGTGAGGACCAAGGATGAATGTTCAATGGGGTCAATCTCTCTTCATAAGCATTAAAAAAATTAGAGCTTTGTCTATAGGGGCAGGGGCTCAGAAGTTCCACTGTTCCCATTAAACTGAAAACCATTCACTACTTAATAACATTGCATTAACCTAGAAAAGGCTAGCAGTTCATGGCTAGCCCTGATTCTCTGTTGTACTACATATTTGCTGCCTCCTGTCTTTGAGAAACTGCAAGTGGAGTGTCTTCCATCTGTATCCAACGTCCTATTTAAAATAAGACAGAATACCTAGCCATAATGTAAATTCTCTTTTTTCAAAATCTTACCTCCACAGTCGTACTAAAAGTTCTACACAACTATCCCTGGTATTTTTTGGTTTTAGCTGGAGTTTCATATATAGAAGCTTGACCTAGATTTGACAGATGTGTGTTCTACTCTTAAAAATTTTTGACAGAGGTTCCTACAAATATTGCTGACTTACAGAAAGTTGTGAAAATTATTGTATGAACATACTTTTAAGACTTTTCTCTTTTTTAGATCCCTTTGAGATTGAATCCATGCTGCTCTTGAATGGGAGATTGAATAATGAAGTTGATGTCAAGCGTGAGCATTAGTCCTGCTCAACAATGACTTATCCTGGGGGTGTAGGGGGAGGAAGCAATAAAACCAATGTAGGTGTACTCCCAGTTCTTTACTTAGCTTTCTCACTTTTGTAAATACAGTGGCATTCTCTGTTAAGGGCTTAGACACCAATATAATTATTACCATAAAGCTTATCCCACTTCAATCCTTCCTGTAGTTTATGAGTTTTTCTGTCCCAAAGTTTTAGATTATGTTGCACTATTCTAGGTCAACTGTTTTCCGAATTCAGTCTTCCCTGTGTACCAGTGCCTTTTTGTGACTCCTGTCTTTAACGCCAGAGCTGTTTGCTTATCTCTGCCTGTACTTAATGCTAAACTTGTGCTTTTGTTGCATTTAAATCTTATGCTGCAATATATTTATGCTAAACTGATGTAAAGGTGATAAGCTTTTCCAAGCCCATTTGGAGGATAAATGTTGATCTCATGTTTTCACTGTCACTTTGCCTTGCTAGGTGTTTCCTTTACCAATCTGATTTTCACAATCCTACCACTTCTGTAGACTCTTTCCTATATCATAGCCATATCATAGCCAGTCTATTTCTGCTTTTGTGGGTGTAACCTTGCACAAGTATTTGTTTGTAACATGTAAAACAAACCTTTGTTGAGCTATACATTGGCATTTTTTAAAAGATGGTTGTTGCTCAGAAAAAGACTTTTTTTCCTAATCTCTGGCTCTTTTCTGACAGTTAGGAGGATCAGTGTTTAGATTACTTCCAGAGAGGGGACAGCCAGCCCTTTCTGCAATGACTGGAAAATGTCAAGGGGTCATCTGAGAGTGCATTCACTGTTTGAGCCCAGCAGGAATGTGTTGAGTGGTTTTTGTTGGCTTTTGGTTTAGTTCTTTAAAACTTTTCCTTCATCAAGCTCATCACAACCTGTGAAAAACTAAGGTGTTGCAGAATGGTTAAAAATGGCTATGAACCTTAATAATAAAATGTTTATGAAGCTTAGTATTGGAAACACTGGGAGTTTCTACACCTGAGTCTTAACCTGAAATACCCCCAAGGCCAATAGGAAGCTTCTCCGAATTGCAGTCACCCTTCCATTCTGATTTCATATCTGATACAACTGGCCCTACTGGTCAACTGCCTTGATCACTGAAGTGGCAATCAGTGTTTAAGTGAAGAGACATTGAATAAAGGAGGCTGAGGCTGTTTTTCAGTGGTGTTACCTAAAAATGCTTTTTTTTTCCCCCCCTTCATTCCAATTGGTTATTCTTCAGTGAGGGAATGGCACCATGGCAGTATTACACTTCATCCCTAGCCTGACTGGTATGGCAAAAGAGTGAAAATATAAGGTTCATAACAAAGGCTGCATTTTTTTCTTTCCAAAGCAAAGAGAGAACAGAGGAAGGAAAGCTGTGAACTTGACTGATGCTTTTGCTGCCTACATTCTTTGAAAACTGGGAGAGACAGTGTTTTCTGCGTAGTTTCAGATCCCTGAAGCAGACAGGGATCTTTTGAGTCTTGCTCAATAACATGAAGTCAGTCAGTTGCAAATGCAGAACTGGCATCTTGTTCCCAGCCTTCTGGCATGCTCAGAAAGTTTCGGGAGCTGCCAGTGTAGAAAGAGGTGGTGATTAAAACTGAAAGCCTGAGTGGAAGAAAGCTGCTGCATGCTGCTTCCTCTTCATAAAAGCTTTTCAATACATATACAGGCACATGCAGGGCTTGAATTGCCATAGAGACTGTAAAGCTAGTAGTGAAGACCACAGATGTCCAGGTTGTAGAAATTGGTGTAAGTCCATTGATATTTTTATTCTCATATTTATCTCAATAGGGATAATTTCATATTACCGGGGTATTTGATCACAAGTCACTGTTACAGAATCCTGACAGGGTCACTTCCATATTTTAAGACGTGTAATAGATTACCTGTACAATATACCTTGTTTACGGAGTATAAAAAGGGATGAAGTCTATTCTAGCTTACAGTTTGCACTGTCCTGATGAAATTTTGGGGAATACAGGTCATGTACAAAAATGCCATCTCTAGGAAATCCTATTTGCCTCTTATTTTGGTTTTGCTTTTTCTCTCCAACCAGCAGCAATTTGTCTAAATGAAAGGCTATGCAGGAGATTCCAGGAACCGATTCACATGGCCCTGTTGGAAATCATGGTCAAAACTGCTAGCTGTTAATAATGTGGCTTGTATCTCACTGGGATGTCCTAGGAAGTGGATTAGCATTGCTCTAAACATCATCAGGGATAAAAACCAGGAAGCTCACTCTAGAAAAGAGTGCCAGTATCTTAGTATAAACTCCTATAAAGAGCTTCAGGCAAGACTTGCTCATAATAAATATACCAGTATTGAATCTGAGGGACTCTAAATTCAGTTTGCAAGATTGCCAACACATGTTGAAGTTCTTCCCAGGGCCTGGCACTGCTGTAACTTCCCTCCAAAGCAACAAAACAGTAGTGGGCTGGAGAAAAGCTTTAAATCTGGATTCAATTTCTGGCAAATGAAACTAATTTGTCTTTTTGAAAGCTTTCTCCTCTTATATACCAAAGGACAAAGAAGTAAAAATCTGATTGTTTCTCGATTAGCCTAGAGATTATTTTGTTTAGGGTAAGGAAATGTGCTGTCCTGTATTTAATGAGCTTCTTCAAAAGAAGAGAAAAATTGTCCAAGGGACCTCATGCTTTGAAAAAACACACATTTTGGACTGTCAAAAAACCCCGTACTTCTACATTGCTATGGCCAGTTTTGGTTCAAGTGCACAAAGGAAACATCCCCAAATGAGTAATTTCGTTGTCCTGTGGTGGTTTTTGCCTGCTTATCCAGTGCATGCATTACTGTGGCTTTTAGACTATAATTTCAACTTGCATTTTTCATAGGGAAACCATAATTCATGCTCTATTCCGTATGGATTTTTGATGTCAGCATAATACTTGTGGGTGATGAAGCTGCAGGTGAATTACACAAGGCATGTGCAAGCCAGTAAAACCATTGCCTTAAATCACAACACCATGTAATTTGTATATTCAGCATAGGGAAACTATATTAAGAATGACTTTTGAAAAGTAAAATATTTATGACTATTTTGCATATCTTTCCATCTTAAGTAAGATATCCTAGCTGCTCAGGCTCCAACAAGACAGAAAATCCCCACTTTGAAGTCCTCAGTCTGGAGACACTCAAGAGTTAATGGCAGGTGCTCTGTGTTTGGTTGGGAAGCTCTCACGTTCCCAAAATTTGGTAGCATTTAGGTGTGTATAAATGGAAGCAATTATTCCAGGGCAATAATTAATTTTGCTCCACAGTGAATTGCATAAAGGTTGCTTTAAATGTGATGAAAGGCATTTTAAGTAATCTCTGATCTCTTTGCTGCTCATCCCCAGCCCTACCTGTCAGTGTGGAATGGCAAGCTGTCCCCTTGACAGAAATCCTATGAAAGGACATCTGTGCTGTGTGACAATGTCATATGGAAGGATTACTGGTTTAATAGAGTTGAGTTTTGTTCTTGCTCAAACAGATGCATCTGTCAGTCAGGCTAAAAAGAAAGGAACCATGTTTTACAGCAATAATTGTCACTTTGAAATTTCCATGCAAATACAGTAATAAGAGGAACAAAAAATTATAAACAATTTCTTCCAAAAATATGGTTCATGTAGCTGTTGAAAAACAAACAGCAGAAACTGCACTTGGAGTATCGCATGCATGATGGTAACCAAGTATGAAAGGAAAATGTTAGTACAACAGATACATTCTAGGCTGTATCTTGGACACCTTCTAAGCACAGCTTGAAAAACTGTGTTTAAAAGATCGCTTTCCAATATGGCATCTCCCCATTTTTTTCCAAGCTATTTTTACCTCCTTCACTTTTCTATTTCCTTTCCTGATTTCCAAACCAATCCTTTCTTTGGATCCTTCCTCTTTATATGTATATGTGTATATGTGTGTGTGCATATTTGTGTGTAGGCACAATTTTTTTTTAATGAACTGAAGGGAAAAAAAATATGCTTTTACCACTAAGGAATTGTGTGATTTCTGATTTTTTTTGTCTATGCTAAATATTTCATTTCAATACTTACAATATTACATGTCCTTAGGGGAGGGTATGATGACTGTCTCATGCAGATGAAGACCTTGTGTGTGGTAAAAGGCTGGTTTGTAGCCAGGTCTTTTGCTCAACTGAACTTAATATCAAGACCATAATATTAAGGAGCTGGATACTTAGAAACATTCATATAAACACAGTGATAGTGGAAAACAGATGCCTCAGCATCTACTGCAGCTGAGAATGTTCTCTTTTTTTTTTTTGAGGGGGGATGAAAAAGAAAGTTTCCATGGTTTTAAGATAGGCATGTTTTTGGTGAAGTATATCAAAGTTTGCCTCAAATAATCTGTAGCTGTTACTTATATCTGCCAAGGAGAGCTATAAATTCAGCCTTGACATGGTTTCAATAGTGTGAACCTCCAGATCTGCTCTAATCCCGAGATTAGATACTGAAGTGCTGCTTCAATTGTGCAGTATTATCACGTACTATCACTTGGCCCTATTTCAAACTGTAGTTTTATTGACAATACTTTCAAAGCTGTTGCTAAGTTGTGAGCACTCTGCTTTATCTAATGCTGCTTTTACAACTCCAGCTAGGTATACTTTCCTGCGGGAGCACTATGCTAATAATAATCACCAGAAAAAACAATGATCTGTATTTAACCTTTTTTCATACAGGAGACTCTGTTCTATTCACAGAGCTTATTGCATCTTTAACAATTTAGACTGATTTTTCATTATGCCCTCTTGTTACTGTCACTTCTACCTGGCCAGTTCTTCAAAGCAATCCTAAAAAACTCTATATTTATATCATAGAAATTATCAGTCTAAATTTAACTCGTGTTGTTGGGTGACTCTTATTCCTTTCCCAAATGTCATGATCCATTACTACCTTCAGTCATAGGACTTTTCCACAAAGCGTTGTTAAATGGGTCTGTTTCAATTCCTAGGAGTTGTGTAAGGATTACGTGCAAAATACAGCTGAATAAAATAACAGATGCATCCATTAAGAAAGGCAGACTAGAGAGCAAACTCATGTTATATGTGCCTCCTGTCAAAAATTAAGGGGACACGTTAATAATTCCTGTGCCATCTCTAGAGCAGAAAACTGCAATTGGTTGAATCCTTTGGGATGCAAAGGGACTAAGATGGATTTTGAGAACCTGCCTGGAAGAGACACTGTAAGAAAGCAACTGCCCATCCTAATGTCCGGTGTGAATGGCTGCCAAAGCAGCTGCTGACAAAGCTGTGTTTATTTTGGGAAGGTCTGTTAGCTGTTGTGCCGCCAATGTGCTGAATAGGTTACAGGGAAAAGCAGTGCTGCTCGGTGTGGGGGATATGACACAGATGATCACTTCAAAAGAGAAATGTGGCTGCACAACTGCTCCTTTGAAGCCTTGGTGGCAGCTCCATTTCTTTCTCTGTCACACACCTACATGGTTAACCTGGAGGAGGTCAGCAGTCACCTCTGCTACTGCTCACTCGCCTCCTTTTTTCCTTTCTTCTATATCTGGTCTACAAGACTTCAGGGTAGGGACCACTGCCCGTTTCATTTGTAGAGACTGTAATATAATTGGTTCTGTGTTTTACATACATACTGTGAATTAACAGCATGAAAATAGAGTTGAATACTGGGAAATCTTGAACCATCACTGCTGTTCTCATAACTCACCAGTAGGATGGAACACAGCCCTTAGACTTCATGCAGATGATGAAGTCTGCACAGATGTGTGCTCTGACAACAACAAAAGATTTTAACTGTAATGAAGAGTACTGATGCTGCATTTTCCTCTGTCCAACATAGAAATGTAAATACTGATTCATAAAAATTACATTTACAGCTGAACCTCTCCCATGTTTTTAAAGGCCAGAAGTCGAAAACCATACAATGTTCACTAGCATCGTTATGCCTCTGCTCCATTCACGGTCAATTTGCAAAATGTGATTTTTTTTATTGCAAGCTTAAGTTACAAGTAAATGCTTAGGAACTCAACTTTTAAAATCATTATGTTTTCACTCTAGATTACCACTCATTGACATATGTGGTATTGTTTAATGAGACTTTAAGAAAGTAGTTTTTCTCCTTAAACATAATAACTGGAAGTATTTATTTTTAATAATAGTTTAAACCCGCAGCAGCAACTGAGAAGTCTGCTGTGTTCCTAAATTTATCCTCTCTGCTCTCCTGCTTGTTGAGAACGTTGTCAATATGCATAACCTCTTATGATACACACTGGATTGTTTAGTGTACTCAAGACAAAACCAGTTTTATTTACCTGATTTCCCTCTTCTTGTGAATAATTGAATTTATCATATATCTTAGTGAATCTTTCTGTATCCTTGAGTTTGCAATCCTATTGCTGTGCTACTGCACCACAATTTAGTGCACTATCCAGTAAAAGCTTTTCAGAGTAATTGGTTCTGTTCAAACAGTCTATTCTATATTTTCTATAAAATTTCTTTAAAACAAAGAAACGCAAAAAGAGTATGTAAAATTACATCGCATATCAGTGAACAATAGTCCTTTGCCTTATCTGTTCATGTAGTATAAATCCTGTGAACACTTGTTTATACATTTACACCCAAATAAATGTAGAAGACTCTTATCTTAGAGTCTTGAGCAGCCAGTTTTTATACATATAAAAGCTCTCTTTCTTTTATGGGAAACATGGATCATAGCCAACAGCATAGCTTTGCTTCACTTCATCTCATGGTTAGGGCATACAGTTATATTGCCTTACACCCATACTGGGATAAAAATGTTTTGTAGGAAGAATGAGGATTTCCCTCTGAACATAAAGACTGAATTTCATGAGGAGTATAGGTGCCTTTCAGATCTGAGAGTTAGCCATCTATGAGGTATATATTGAGATTCATATATATATATATATATTTGGATTTGAGTGAGCTTATGCATGTGCTTTTTCTTTATGCATGTAAAGGTTTGATTATACCCTTCAAATAGATGGTTTTGCTCCTTACTTACATTGCACTGTGCTTTTACCAGGCTTTCTGTGGGCTGTTCAATATTGCCAGCTATGATACTCATCTGGTTTCAAGTTGATCCAATTTACAGGTTTGAATTTGCAGGACTTGACTGTCTAAGGATGCTATGCCATGTGAAACAAGTCATTGGATTTTTTTAGTTGTTGGAAGGATAACAGAAGATAACTGTGTGGCTGATACCTATGGTTCCGGGGCCTCAGGTTCAAAAATGTCTGTAGAACACTGGCTGGCAGACAAAAAATACTCCTGGCAATCCAGACCATCTGATAGAGGTAGAGGTGCAACCTAATATCTTTCCATTGTGAACTTTGACACTGAAAGGCAGTGTTTGATGAGAAAAGGTTTTGTCTGTGTTCTGCAGAATGCTTCTGCTGTAATCTGATTTGGGGCTGAAAAGGCTGCAAACAAAAAGAGTATTTTCACAGGTAGGGCAGATGAGCTATGACTGCCCAGGAGGTGACCTGTGCATAACCTTAATGGCCTATATGATCATAATGACAGCTATAGATGGCTGCAGTTACCTCAGAAAAGCTCATAACTCAATCTCTTTCCTGTAGTATGACAAGCATCTACAGACTAGATCTCTTGTGATTCCATTAAGTTATACTGTGAAGGTGTAGTTGTACTATAGACTTCTGCTAAATTGTTTTGTAGTAAGTGGGACTAAAACGTGTGTCTAAACCTAAGCCCCTTCTTTGTTTCCTGAGTTGCGCTGTTATAGTTGTTGAGTTTTGTGGGATTTTGCTGCTGCTGCAAGAACTCGCAATGCACTGTCTGTTCAAATGTGTCAGTTTAAACTGTGGTAGGTGTAAAAGTGTCATGGAGGGAGCAGAACAGCTGAGGAACTCATGAAAAATTTTCTCAAATACTCAAGTCTATCAAGAGTTAAAAAAAGGTAACATTGCTTGTTGAGTAAAATAATAAAGCTGAAGAGTTTGACAGCAAAATTTACTGTTATTACATCAAATGAAAAAATAGAAGTTTGCATTAGTTTTCCAAGTGGAAAACAGGAATATGGGGCTCTGTGCTGGCATGATGAAAAGGATTGTCAAGGAGAAGCTTTTTGCTACAGAGGAAGAAGGCAAGAATGAAGTCAGACTTGCAATAGCATGTTTTCCTGAAAGACTCGGGGAAGTGGCCTGAAGTGGGGATTATGAGCCAAAGCTGAGAGAGAGATAAGGGAAGGATAAAAGAGTATGTGTGTGTGTCTCTGTGTGTGTGTGCATGTAGTACAGAGGATTGGAAAGAGAACGGAGAACCAATTTCCTGCTCCCAGTCCTTGGCTGGAACTTACAAGCAGGTACAAAGATGTCTTGCTTTGAGAAAACCTGATACAGAGGTGCTAGCAGAGTAAAACAATGTACAACTGCTATGTCTAAAGGGAACAAGCAATTGCTGAAATAAATCTCTCCCCTTTATCAGTTAGAGTCACTGAAAAATAAGAGGTTTTATAGCTGGATGTAGTGCAAAGGACTTAATGTAGAGCCCATATGACTGAATTTCACAAAGTAACATAGGTATCAAAATCACTGTCTGTAATAAGGACTCATTAAAGAAAGGCCTTTGGCTCAAAAAGCGTGTTTTGTGAGGGGATGCTGGAAATTTCTAGTTACACCCGGAAACAATGGGAATAATAGCAACATGAGGTTCTGAGAAGGGAAGTAATGAGTTTCACCATAATTCCACTGAAGCTCTAACAAGCATGTGAGCATTGCAGGCTATGCAACCTTTGTAGGATTGTTCTTAATTAGAGGAGTAGATCTGCAAGCTCACTTCCAGCCAGATCAGTGAATCCCAAAAGAACACAACACAGTAAAATAAGGACCTGTTCCTGTGAACACTTCCCAACAGACTGGTCATACCTGTTTTCCTGACACAAAACTCAATATTGCATTTGGTAGGTCCCAAAATGGAAACCTCAACATCTCCACATCATCATTCAAGGTGTCACTAGATGGGTTTTTTTAGAGGCCGTTGTTTTAGATATTCTTTAATTATAAATTATTAACAACATAATTAGACTGTTGAACACAAAAGAAAAGCAACTATTTGCAAGTTATTTCAAAACCTGTATCAACATGTTTACAACACAATAGCCCTAGAAGAAAGGATCTCCATGGTTTGGAAAGCAATATTAGCTCAGCCAGTCATTAGATGTATCATAGGGCCAAGAATAGCTCCATCATCATCCTTCTGTCAGCATGTGAAGGGATAGGATTTCACAAAGTCACACAAGAACTTCAGTCAGAAAAAAATAAAAGCAGCTTAAGCAAGAAAAGCCAATGAAGGAAGCTTCGGGAGCACTTGGCAAGATTTCTACTTTCAGGGGAAATTTTTCTTTTTATTTCATTGTCATAGTCCATCATGAATACAACAATATACAGTTAGCAATTATTGTGAGCCTCCGCTGTAAGGGATGTCTACAGGAAGGATGCTTTGTTGGCTTTTTAAAGACAGCCTCAGATGACACCCTTGTAACATGCAGCTCCTCTGCAGGCCACCCCCCCTTCTGCTAGATCTCCTTTTGACCTCTTTTCAAGGACGCGCCCTGACACAGCACAGATGCATCATTTTCATTTGCTAGTATTGCACATCCACCTCCTGCACATGCAAGTGCCTGGATATGATGAAGGCACAGGAATCCTGGATTCCATGCATACAGTCAAATCAATCTGGGGAGAGACTGAGCGTTTGTTGTATGCCAATTTTAGATTGAATACCAACATTAAATTTTGTGTGAAACTGAAACAAGGAATGGCTGATATGAAGTTGCAGTCGTTTTTAACTCTTGGTCATGTCACCAGATTGGAGCATCTTGTGCCAGCTCCCTCAATAACCACATTCTTTCTTCTGCTTACCCTTTCTCAGTAATGAAGATACTGAAAAGAGATCAGAGTTGATTTACTCTGGCTTGTGTCTTCTCTCCACTGAAAGGGAACTTTCTAGCTTACCTTCTTCTTTCACTTGTTCCTGCCCCTGAGCAGCCTTGGAACTTAAAATGACATGCATCAATTCCCTCCATTTAAAAAGTATTATGAAACTCTGCTTGAGAGAGGAGAAGGTGGTTGGTTTGGTTTGGTTTGGTTTGGTTTAGTTTGGTTTGGTTTGGTTTGATTTGGTTTGGTTTGGTTTGGTTTGGTGGTTTTTTTGTTACTCTGAATTTCTCCTATCAGTAAAAGCAGTAAACTAAAAGAATGTTGAATGTGGTGAAGTAGAATGTAGTTTTGAGTACCCTATAGCTGTTTAGGTGTTGGTTACCTATAGTTCCTCTAAAAATATGATTAACCTATGAGCTTCATGCTACAGTTATAGCTTTGGAATCTGACTACAGCTTTTAATGGCATTTCTTCCTCACAGATATATAATGGTACCTCTTCTGTTTTACTTTTCAAAGTCTCTGTCAGGACTACATGGCTTTTTGGGCTTTGGTCTATAATTTTAGTTCAGAAATTACAAATTGATTTAGAGACTCCAATATCCATCTGTATATTTTTAGGTGTTTACTAGCTGAAGTCTGAGTGCTGTAACACAATAAGTAACCTACTTACCCTTCAACTTTATTGCTTCAAAAAATGGCTAGTGCTCCAGTTTGTGGGATGTTGCATAACACGGGACTCCCATGTATGATTTATAACATTGACCTCACAGTCTGTGCTGGTTAATGTCAGTCCTAGACTGCTGCTTTATATCAGCAACTATCAAGCTTATTCCTTATCAATAAATAAGAAATGCCAAATACTTTCATTTAGTTTCTCAAAAAATGTTGTACTGTTTTTTATTTTGAACTATAGGTATTAATATGATTATCTATTAATCAGGGAAGGAAGAAAACAAAGGAAGTGACTCCGTTTTCATAGTGCTTATTCTCATTGGCAAGACCTCTTTTTCCTTTCTGCCCCCACATATCTTCATTTGAGGCTGAATTCATTCCAGGCAGATGTGAGGACTCATTGATGGTGGCTTGTATTTTTCCAGTTCATGAAGTTATCCTGTGTCCATCTGACCTTCTGCACAAGTTAAAGCAGTTATTGAAGCCTTGCAGAGTCAGGGTTTGGGGTGAAAGATGGTCCGTTTTCCTCCCACCTTAGAAAGCTCTTCCTGCAGCCAACTTTGCATCTGCAAACATACCCTGGGTCCTTTGGAGGCAAGCAGGGGAAAGACTTCCTTGTGGCCAGATGCTGGGTTAGCACATCATCAATTCAGCTTCAATGCATGACAAACAGAGGTGCAAGATGAGCTGTGCTTGAAGGAGCTCCTCTTAGCCCAGCCATGGCGGTGACTGTGGGGTGGCCTCCTGACATCTGGTATCTGCCCATGCGCTTGCAGGCACTTACTGATGTTATGCATGTTCCTGCTCCAATGTCAGCAGGGCTCTTCTCATAATACAGTTTCATGGACAGGGTCTGTGCTTCTCTCTTATCTGTCTGTGTGTTTGTCTAAAGCTTTGCTAGCATTGGGAGAGAAGAAGTCACTTCAGGGATGAAGGAAAGATTCTTGTAAAATGAAAAAATTTATTTGGGCTTCTTAATGTTCTCATAAGGTTTATTTTAATATAATACAAATTGCACTTATTTAGTTAAATTATGCTGGAACTTTTCACCATTGGCCAAGTAGGTAATAATAATGTCCTCATTTTTAAATACTTTAGTTTACTACAAGAATTTTATATGTTAGAGCAATGGCATGGTATTCATGGTGTCATTTCAATTACTATTCTAATTTGGACTAAGATCCTTACATTGGGCTATGGTCAAAGATCCTCTTCTAAGTCTGGTTAAATCTTGAACCTCATTTTGTATATTTTTTTCCTTGAAGTTCTCTGAGGGAGCTTCTCTCTGATACTTCTTTTTGAGAAAATTCTCAGTTTTTCAAACAAAATTTGCTGGTCCAACAAATATTATCCAGTTGTCAAAGATAAGGACATTAAATGTGTCATTGTAAGTGGGAGCTGTTGGTAGAGCTTTGCAGAACAAGAGTTATCCCCAAACCCTCACAGCATCCAGTGAATCTTTTTCTTGAATTCATACCACCTAGTTTGTAACTGCAGCTTTTTTTTCTGAAATTCAGTGTGAAATTACATGGTGAAAGGTAATAGTTTTTCTCAGTCTTTTGGGTTCAGTGAGGTGTAATATGAAACTTGGGACTTGTTAGTCACCTAATGTAGACGGCTGAATACATGCAAATTTCCATCTATTTGAACTGTATTGTAAGGCCACTTTTTGTGGTAATATTGTCCCATAGTATCTTTTTATTTGCATAGTGCTTGACCTTCTAAATGTGAGAACATGAGAATCTTCATTACCAGGGCTTTCTAGTGAGCTTCTGTGGTTCAAATGTGATTTTTGTTCACCACCAGAACACAGTTCAAAATTTCATAACAAGAGAAGGGAAAACCAAAGAACTCAAAATGCTGAGAGAATGAGAAAGAAAAGAAGGGGGGGGGGGGGGG
>VZTI01003778.1:1081387-1134782 GCA_013397865.1 Struthidea cinerea | reverse complement strand
TGATTTGGGGGAGGTAGGCCCTGAGCCATCTGTCCTGGCTGAACCTACTTTGGGCTGGGGGATTAGAGTACCTCCAGAATTGTTTTTCAGCCTCAGATACGCTGTAATTTGCTGTCCAATTCTGCCCAATGTGAAGGCAAGGTGTCAAAACCTGCGAAGTGTTTCTGTTGTGCTGTTTTCCATCGGTGTTTCCATCATGGAATTGGTCACTGACAATCTCTCAACAGAATTAATCCAACAGTTTGGATGAGGGTATAGGAATGATTCCTAGAGGCCCATACATTGTTTCTGCTGTTATTGTTCTGTTGCATTAGTTAACTGTACTGCATTATGCCCTGCTACCTTCTGATTATGCATGTTCTTCAGATTAATGATCAGAGAGCTTTCTGGATACTGTAAAGAATCAGTAGTCATTTGCTTTCAAATAGGTAACATGGTCCTTTTTAAGTAAAGGACAGAATGAATCTGCCCTGTTATTCGCTGGTATTCCCTGTTTATTATTTGACCAACTTTAGTGTGAGAGTATTTTATAATGTAATGGAGTAGATCACTAATTAGATTATAATACAAAAGATCAGATCATGAGACTACGTTATGCATCTGGATATATTTATGGTAGACCATAGATCTGTTAATGTGAACTCAAGATACTTGCGCAAACCTCTGCAGAATAGCAGTTATGTCACATTTTCTTCCTGGATTGGTGTCTCATAATTTATTCAGCTAACAAAAAGCATGGAGATGGTGTGTGTAAAGTATGTTAAACTAATGGGCTTGAAGCCTATAGGTTAGTACAGAAAAACAGGAATTACATCAAAATAGAAAAATCTTTTCTATGTGTTCTTCCATGGTATTACAGTTTCTCTACACATAGGGATGTTGCTACATGGTTAGGTAAGCTGTGAATGTATGAAGTATCAGCTATGGTATGTTAGCTTCCCCACACGCACACCTAATAATGAAATTAGTTCCAGGTCAGAGGGATTATCCCACTTTCAAAACAGAGTAAAAAGTGCTGCAGGAAGCTGCCTACACAGGAAATGTGTATGTATTGCTGACAACATGGGAAAGTCACACTGAATTCCCGCAGAGCAAGTTCCTCGTGGAAACAAAGGTGTAGAGAATAGGCTCTTTGCAGCAAAAAACTGTTTTTTTCCTGTGAATTAGAGGGAGCATCTAGCAAAGATTTGCATGCCATTGACTGCTTACCTTTTTCCTTTTACTCTTCCTAAGTTATGTTTCTATTATTTTTGTCATGTATATACAAGTATTGTATTTCGTATCAGCAGTAAAATAATTTCATTCAGAAGCCTTTCACAGTGCAAGATTACTGGAGTTGGCTGTGAGATTAGAGCATTACCTACAAATGTGTGCTTTACTGTCACTGGTAATAATATGCAAGCATGGCTTAAAACTGAAAGCAAACATTCACAAATTATCCAGTAGATACAGACTAAAGCTAGTTACTCAAGTTGATCTTCATTTATTTGTACAAAAAGGATTTCTTAGAGCTTCAGTTTTCAGCAGTAAAGAAGGGAAATATATGTGTGTGTAGCTAAATACATATTTAAAACATATACATTTAAATTTTGTGTATCTATATATGGCATTTTTATATATGAAAACCATGTCTCTACATAAAAATATACGTATCACTCAAATATGAGAAAGGTCAAAACAAACGTAAATATAAATCTGCACTACTTGTTCACCCTTTAGTATGAGAGTTTAGTGCAAAATCAGTGTTAAAACCTTTCTAAATTTCATACTGGCTTTGTAAGGATGTCTGTGACTAGGAGATGATGCAAAGCAGTGTAGAATCAGACTCCTGGTAGGATTTCATTCAACTGGTTTTTAGTCTTTAAATGATACTCCTTGTCATTACTGTTGTCATTCACAGTTTCCACCTTCAAAGCACAGGTCATTTAGACTGGTTGTGTCTTGTTGCATAAAAGCCATATTCTAATAATAAACCTTCGTCCCATAGCAGTGTCTTTCTCTGATGAGACTGAAATACTCATTTACAGATTTCGCCAAACCTGTTTGATTCATGGGGGGGGCTGTGACCTGGCAGTGAAATGTTTGACAAAGGACATAATTCATTCAAGAGCCCACGTAGCTTTTATTTAGAAATGCTTGGTTTTGAAAGGAATTAAAAGGACCAAACCTTCCTAAATCATTTTTAAAGTACCTCATGATGCACTGCTTTTTTAATGTACAGAAAAGTCTTCATTTTTGTTTATATGCTAACTTCATTAGTTTGTCCAGAAAAAGGTCAGGCTGCTTCTCTAAATTTGATATATCAGCTACCTCCAGCACAAATAGTATTTACTGATTTTTTTTCAGCCTAAACTGAAACTTGATAATTTGCTTGTATTCTTTATTGACTGGATTTTTTTTAAATAATGTATTCCTATTTAAATAATAAATTTTAAGTATCATACCATTTACTGGCACAAATACACTAAAGCCATTGGCAGAACTTGTTTCTGTGAGATAGTTCACATGACACCAGCAATTTGCCTTATCTGGATACTTTTTGAAACTAGCCAGACTCTCAGAGCAAAATCAGCAAAAATGAGAAGTCTACACAAAGATACTGTTACCACTCCCATATCTGGCATTTTAATAGATATGTAAATTGTGAATTGTAGAAAAAACTACACGCAGAAATAAATTCATTCACCTAAAGAAATTAGTTGTAATAAACACTTAGGAATGAGAGAGAAAGAGAGCTTGTGAATCACCTCATTAAAAGTAATATCGCTTCTTAACTCAGATCTTAATTGCATTATAAGAAAATGTGTTGCCAGTAAGATAAAATTAATTGTCAGGCCTGAATCAGTTGATCTTTTACATTTACAGACATTTCAAAACAGACTTAACAAAGTAGTATTTCACAGCATTTTTTTTTCAAATATGAACAAAAGCCTGTGCAGAGGAAGGATGACCATTTTATCTTTGTAGTGAAAAAGCTCATAGATTTGTTTTTAGACATGGTGCATATGGTAAGGTAGCCGAAAATTTTCCCCAGGTGCCAGGTTGTGCATGGTTCTGAGGCAGAAGGAAGAATTTTGTTAGAGGAAATACTATGGTAAATGCATGAAACACTTTACTATAATAAAGACGAGGGGGAGGGTGAAGGGAGGAGAGAGAGAAATGTAAAGCTAAATGTCTCTGTCTCCTAAACACTCACAGAAGTGCTGTTTGAAATTGAGCAGGAATGGGCAAGCCCCGCATTCCTCCTGTGGTCATAGTGCTTCCCACTCTTCTAATGCACTCCAGTAGACTTGCAGAGTTCAGCTGCCACTGCAGAGCTCACATCTGGTATGGAGAGCATGCTTTAATAATCCTAGAAATAATTTAGAAATACCTACTTGTCTTGGAAGCAGTTCTCCTTTGAGACAGGAGGCCATATTGACCTACAGTGAGGCCCTGCTGTGCACCACGATCGATTTTCAGTGCACAAGTACCATGTCAGACACGTTGCAGCTACTGTGCATCCCCTGTGCACCTGTGGGGGAGTTCGGAATTCCAGTTCTTAAACCTGCAGGTTGCCAAGCAGGATTGTTCTCCGGAGTCCTGGAGATGCTGGGTTCTGCATTTGTACAGAAAGCTGATCTGCAGTAAACCCAGTCTCCACCTACCGCGTTCAACGATTTGCGTGCCTGTGTGTTCATATGCTAATTTGGGGGTGTATCACAGAAATATAGAATGGCTTGGGTTGGAAGGGTCCTTAAAGATCAGCTGGATGCAGCATTCCAGGTGGGGTCTCATGAGAGCTGAGTAGAGGGGGAGCCCTCGCCCTGCTGCCCACAGTGCTCTGGATGAAGCCCAGGACGCAGCTGGCTTTCTGGGCCACGAGTGCACGTCGCTGGGGCAGGTTGAGCTTCTTGTCAAACAACACCCTCAGGTCTTCCCCCAAGCGCACGTGTAAGGTCTAATTTATGCTTGAGTATTGCAGACAATAAGATTCTTTTGCCTTCCTAATTTCTCACTGAAGTCTTTCTCAATGAAGGTCTGATTCTCCCCATGCTGAACAAAAACTTCAGCTTAGCTCAAAACTGTGCTCGTAGGTTTCATTTCTAGGAGGGGAAGTAGAACCACATTCTGTCTATGTTCCCTGGAGTTTCTCTGTCGCCAGCTGAGGCCTGGACGTCTTTAAATCAAAATTATATGATTATTAGTACTTTCATGTTTGTTTTTCTGGTTTGTACACTTAAGTGAAGATGAAATACTGAATATAGTCATCCCACATATAGCTGAGAACCAATTAATTCATACATTTGTTTTCTTTTTGTTATTAATTCCTGCTCAAGTCACAAATTATCTGATTCGAAGATAGATTCATTTTTTTCTGGCCTAAATCTGAAGAGTTTCTGAGCTATATGTTTTGTATCAGTTTATTCCTGCCTATGATAAAAATGCAGATTTTAGTAGGCATCTAAAGTCAATGAATAATAAAGATTCTAGCAGAAGAAAAGTGTATTGTGCAATCTAAAATTACTGTGCCATATTCTTCCACAGATCCTCCACCAGAATTAGTGGAGCTTCTTAAGTACAATTGAAGAAGAAGGAACTGATTCTTAACTTATGAAATCAGAAATCTTAATATATTTTGCCAGATTTTAGAAAGTATGTTAAAAAAAAAAAAATACAGTTTCGAGAGTGTCCTTTTCAGGTTTGATAAATAACTTCTGGCCACTGTGCCAGAGCAGTGTTTCAAAAAGCTTCTGACAGGCCTATGGTACTTACGATGAAAATAAATAAAAACATTTTGCAAGGCCTAAAAGTCAGGGCAGCAAGTTTTTACAGCATTAGACCCTAAATTAGAATGATTCCACATTTAAGAAAGAATACATCTGGTAGACAGAAAAAAACCCTGCATATATATTTACCCAGGAAGACATAAATGGAGCTTAAGATTATTTGTAGGCCAGTGACGGAGAGTTGGAAGTATGAAGGTTTGGCTTTTCCTTATACTTAGAATAAGACAGTTCAGAATGGACGGCTGAATTGAGCTAATGAAAAGTATGCATTCAAACCTCCCATGTGCCAAGGGGAGGAAGGAATTTTGCTGGCTGACTTGCTGAACAACAGGGCCATAGCTGCACCTGTGGGACGCTTTCGTGAGGGGTGTGAGAATGGCTGTGGAATGTACATCACAGCTCAGGACACATGGAAGCAGGACGCTGAAAGGATGGCTTGCACTTGTGTAGCGAAATTAGACCTGTCTCAAGCTGTCTGAGGGTAATTTAGGAGAAATTGTGATCCTTCAGAACCTGTGGATTTGGATTTCTACTGGAATCTTGTCTGGTAAAGATTTAAACTTGAGAAGGAGCCAGAGCGCAGTCCTTAAACCTTCCTCTTTCTCCAAATCAGTGTGGAGACTTGGCTTTGTTACATACCAAGGTCATTTTTCTACTGCTAATGTGCAGTGATGTGAGAACTGCACACTCAGATCACTGCCCACTGGATGGCCTTTGCGCAGTGGAATTTTCCTCCAAAATGGTTTTACAGAAAAACAGATGATGCCTCTCTAGACATATTCTGTGTGACTCTTTCTATTATTGTCACCTCTAGATTGGTATTTGTGGTTGTAACTGGCCTGGAGAGGACTGCTGGAGAAAGAGTCAGACTGATAGTTAATGTTACTCATAGGTAATTATATTGTTACATGTGCTTACAATTCTTACCTTTCCAGATATTAAAAAAACAAACCAAAAAAAAACCACTAAAATGCCTTTGTCTCCTCCCAATTAAATTGAATAAAAGTCTAATTTCATGGAGTTGTATAAAAAAAGGAAAATATATAGGGTTTTGTATACCTTCTGTCAATCAGTACTGGTTGAAAAATTATTCCCCTATTCCTCTCAGCTTTTTCTTTATCTATCACCTTTAAATCAATGACCTATACCTACAGAAATCACTTGTATCCTCTAGCAGATAACAAGACTGTTTCTTTATCATGTTGCATCAAATCACAATTATTTAAATTCTTACCATGAGTCTCTTATGTCTATGTACAACTTCACTAAAAATTTCTTACCACAACAAACCCAAAAATTCTGAAGAAATGTGTTTGCAATAGATAACTTCTGTTGAACTCTATCAATTGTTGTAGTTTAAAACTGTGTAAAAAATCATAATTTATGACTGTCTGTGACATAAATCAGAACAGAAAGTTCTATTATTCAGCCATTCAGCATTAAAAGTTATTGCATTTCTTATATTTTTCATGCTGAAACATTACAAGGCTGTCTCTGTTAATTGTGGCAAACAGTGCTTGACTTCAGTTGTTTGGGGAGAATGGTACCACCTGAAATTCAATATGATAAATTAGTCTCATCTTAAGGACTCTGTATAATTATCCATGTATTTAGAGATGCAGTACGTAATTTCAGGAGGAAATTCTTAGAGGTTTTTGTTCTAAGAGAAAAAAATCTATAAATAAAGATTAAATGGATATCAGATGATGAGAGTTCAAGTCCATGAGTAAATATTATACATACACATGCTTTTTTGTAACTTGCATGCTACTACAGGATACAGAACCATTTAATAGCCATTTGGGGAGAAAGCTGACTATTTTAATAAAAAGAATGCTTTACATGTTAGATTGACAGACCTGAAATTCTTCTGTTTGTATTCTGAATTATTAATGTGAGTATATAGAAACTAATCCCACATGCTTGCTCATGTAGAAGCTCTCTCTGTGTTATGCTGCTGTGTTTAAATGACTTCTCGTTAACAAAGCATTATTTTGATTACCTATTCTGTTAGGTGATTTTGTCCCGTGTTTTTCTGTGCTTCAGTGCTTTCTGTGCTGCTATTTTGTAGCTTTCAGTTATCCTTTCAGGACAACTGCCTCTGCCGCTACCATTCTGCAGTCACAAAACCCATCATAAAAGCTAATATGCATTTAAAATATAAACATACAATTCTAGATGAAAGGATTGTGAAACAGATAAACAGAGGCAGATGGCGCAGACTTAATTAATAAAAAATACAAACAGGAAAATAAATCTGCGGCATTGATTTAATGCCTAATTTAATTAAGAAAAAAAACTTGGAGTTTAGTTACTGCCAGGAAATTATATACTATGTTGTTTCTGTTTGGGGATAAATGTTTTGTATAAACTTTATATCTTTTTTTTTTTTAACCTGACTCATTCTGACTGACTTCCAAGAAATTTTGCCCATTGCAAGGTACAAAATTCAAGAAAAAGCAAGGAATGAGGCTCAGGTCGCTAGGTTAGATGTACAGAGCTGGGTTTGAGGTTGAGCTCTCAAGTACCAGGCTAATGCCTTAGTTGTCATGCTGCTGAATCTTTAACTAGTGGATCTTATGTCTCAGTTTGACCAGACATTTAGCATCATACTAAGGAACCCTCCCCACTGAAAATGTTTTTGAACTTAGTGGATAAACATATGGATCACAGAGTTGTTTTCCCAAATGGACATATTTCTAAAGGGTGGGAGAGAAAAAAAAATGCTTTTCATTAAAAAAAGAAATAATGCTAATTGCAAGTCTAACCAATTTATTAGATATATTCACAAATGACTAGAACCGGTTAAAAGACGTTAAAAAGAAAAATTTGGAAAGGTGTCAAGCAAAAAAAAATATGGAGTTCTTGACTCATTGCTTGGGATTTTATTATTTATTGCTTCTTTCTTTTTGCAAATAAAAATCTGAGGACTGTATATGCATAAAGCAATGATATGGCGTCAGCAATGATATAACTTGTACAAGTTCAAAGTTATTTAACCCATATGGAATAGTTTGATTTTGAAATTTAATCAATTTTCTAAACTGATAATTAAAATCCTATTCTAAGTGATATATTCTCTGGAGATAGTGTATTGTTGGTTCTATTACAATGTTGGAGTTTATCTCGTGAGATTTTTCTCCATTGCTCCTACATGCACAGTGTCATGAGACCAATATTGGAACTGAGTCAATTTTTGTTTCATGCAGGACTTCACTGACCATAAAACAAAAATAAAAGAGAGAACACGTTGGGATCACACAGGAGAGATGAGTCTGTGGAATGAAGACCACTATAAATTCAGGTCATTTGTTGGGAAGTTCGGAACTATTCATTTGGGGAAAGACTAGTAAGGAGATAAGTGTGTGATTATGCTTGTGGTTTCAGAATTATATAATTGTTTAGGGTGCTTTAGCTTTCTGAAAAAGAGCTTAACATTGACAGCCCCAAACAGAAGAAAACAAAGAGAAATAGTTCTCCTGTTATTGTTGAATCAAAGAAATTTTACTGCTTTTTCTTCAATAAATTAAAAAATTCTTTTAAGTCAAGCTGAGATTAATTTCCTTTTTTTTGCATCTTTTAGCCAGAGAAGCAAAAAAATCAGCTGTTGTTAGACCCTCTTCAATGTGTCACACAGGCCATTGGAGACTGGTAGGAAAGACATCAGCTCACATGCAACTTTGCCACACTGAAATCTGCTAAAACAGCCCCCCTGCTCACTCTCAAGGGCCTGGGAGTGACGTGGGGACATCAGCCCTGTCTGACCCAGGTTGCAGGCAAGCTCCACTTGCAGGATGCCCTGCAGACACTGTGGGGTCATGGGGCTGGAGGGTGGAGGTGTGACGTCTCCAGCCTCCAGTCATCCAGCTGCTCATGGTTTTTCAAGCACTGGTTATGTTGATTGAGAGCAGTCCCAGGGTGACAGCAACATTCTTATCGTTCTGCTTTCTGCTTCCATTTGCCACACAAAAAGGGCTGGAGCTGCTTTCCTTGAGTTGCTGATGTCTCGTCACCACCGTCAGTCTGTCTTCCTGGCTGAGTGAGGGCAGATTTCTGGCTCTGGGAGCATTTTCAGGAGGGCATGTGTTCCCTGCCACTTCCTCCTTCAACTGTATATCCTCTGTTTATCACTGTGTGTGTATGTGCAAGAAGAGGGTGAGATCTTCTCCTTGGTATATGCTTAGGTACTCTGTGATTTGACAGGTAAATAATTTTGCAGAATCGCTATTAAAAAGTTCAATAGTCCTCTCACAACTTTATTTAAATAATTTTATCACTATCATGAATACCATTCTGGTCCAATCTATAGCCATCAGGGAACAAAATCTTTTTTTTCTAACAGCTATTATGAATTAGTGTTGTAGACTAGGCCAAGTAACTCAAAATACTTCAAATATTATAGAAAGTCTTTCCACTACTAATGTTCCATATGGGTTATCTGTTGCTTTTATATGCCTTTCCAATATTTTATACATTGTCTGTTACTCATTCTGTATAAAAAGAAAAATACAAAAATTCTCTTTTCATCTGCCACATTTAAAACTATATTTGAAGAGAATCTCCCTTGTGTTGTTCTACTGTTTTATATTGGAACCATACTCCTGTAGTATAGGTACTGATTATTATCAGATTATGGAACAAAATTTAAAGTGGAAAAATAATTTGGTTTTTCTGCTGAGCTGAAAGAAGTGGCATTAATATCTTTCCACCAGGATTTGTTCTTGTTTACTGAAGCAAAACAAATTTCAGAAATGGAACTAAAAATCTAAATTAGAATGACTTCAAGGGAATTAAAAGAGATGCTAAAATAACATTTAATTTAATTTAATAATGAAAATATTTTATTCTGGTATTTTCTAATTTTTTTTACTGCATTTAAATGAAATAGTACTTTATCATTTGTCAAATAGGAGATGAGGAATGCAGTGTGGTCATTTGTGCAGATATTTATAGGACAATATACATATGGGAGTGAGCCTTACTTGCCACCTTCTACGTAAGCTAATGTTCATTTAGCAATCTTCGCAGTATAAACTGCTCACAAGAAGACTGTCACATTCCTCATCTACAGCATTCTTAAAAATTTCTCTTGCTGTCAGACTGTTTTAGGTTTTTAATACGTGCACAAAATCTTACAGACTTGTAAATCTCCTAAAACATTCACATGAATAATGCAGAAGTTAAAATTCACATGGGTGAGAAGTTTCACAGATAAGAGACCATCTACTAAAAAAGCATGTGGTTGCCCTGTGAGTGCAATTGGAGTTGTAAACATTATCTGGTAAAAGTGAGGTGTCCTGGGGCTGCAGTAAGTAAAGCCTGTTACATCTTCTGGTATTAATCATAATAAGTGTTTTATCTTTGGCTGTCATGTTTAGTTTCTGCATGCAATTTACCTCTCAGGCAAGCTGTTCACGGTATCGGCCAAGCTTATCTCTGAACTTATGGTCTTCAAGTACCTAAATGTATTTCCACCAGAGTTCCCACAGTTAATGTGACAAAAGCCAACATAAGTGCTATTTTAAAACCACACTGCATCCCTCTACAGAAAAACAGTGTTGCTTGTATTCTGATCACTGCTACCAAATAAAGCTTAACTGCCTTTACTAGACATACACTCTACTGCAATTTTATTATGACCTATTTTCGATTGACTTTCTATACACACATATTTTATCTTGACTCCAATGTCCCTCACACGTTATCTCCTATCCTCCAAAGTGCCTTTACTGCCGCAGGACTTCCACATACAAAGCATGTTATTATCTGTCTCCAGAGGTATGTTTAGTAGGATGCAAAAGCATGAAGGAAACACATGGTCCCTTGTCCCAAAAAACCTACAAAAAACCAAAACAATCAGATTGCTTCAGGAGATCCAGCAATAGATCTCTGAGAAGAAGGAAGATGAAGAAAATACCTTGAACAGTTTTGTGAGTAGCTCTATTTGCATGATGATTCCAAAATGATACGGAGAAAGTGGTCAAAGATTAGACAGCTCTTAATATTCTACTCTGCATGACCCTATCTCACTGCAATACTCCCATGATCTGCTAATAATCCTTTATAATTAAGCTTCCAGCCTAATATTAAAATGTAATCCACATGAACACTAGTCAGAGCATACAGCAAGAAGTGAAGTGGTTGCCACTTTGAGTTGTGCATGGCAGGCACTATGCAGTTTTAATTTAAAAGCTTTAAAACATTTGGCCCTTGATGTAAAGACAAATTAAGTTTCACTTCTGATATACACAAATACAGTACAGCACCAGACCTGCTGCAGTGACTCTTTGCCTGCACAATCCTTACCAAAAGAGTATGGAAACACTTTTTCTCTGAAAATGGAGACTTGCTTGATAGCTACTTTGACATTTACACAGAGCATGAATGCCAAACAGATTTTGTAGCAGTCCATAAAATAAATATCCCAGCTTCATAGTTGGTAAAATTTGAATTTGGCCCTCTGGGTTGGGTTTTATATACAGCCTATAGGAGTGCGTCATAGTAATCACCACTGTTTTCTCTTTGCGCTGTAAGTATGAGAACTCAGCTGAAGTTAGTGTTACAACAAATGTAACAAGATGCAATGATTTACTCTATTCCATTTTTACTTGTTATGGCAGATTCTCTGTTTTCTTAAACCCTTAAAACACTTTGTAAATAGTTTTCCGTGGTGTGACTGGGATATTTTGCACATTAAAATCAATGGTTCCCTTTCCTTCTTTTTTTCCCTTACACCTCTACATCAGAATCTTCCTACAAAAATATTTGTATTCTGAACAATTTACTTTTTGCTCTGAAAAGAAAAAAAGAAAGGAAAAACAAACAAAAAAAACCAAAACAAAACACAAAAAAACCCCACAAAAATCAAAAACCCAGTCCAACATACTTGACTAATGTAAGAGAAGCAACTTTTTCACAGTGGAGGTAAATATTTGCATGTGTCACTGCCTTTAGTCGAAAAGATTTTTAAGCTATTACCATGTGACTGGAGAACATAAAGTGGAAACTCACCTGCAGCATTAAGCACCCAGAAGAGTTCAAGGAAAAGTGCAATGGGAATATTAGTTCATACTAAATTTTTTATTGGCTTTTTCAAATAGAAAAGGGCGGGTTTAGCTTTTGTGAGTTAAGCTAGTGTAAGCCTGTTGCGAACCATGGAACACATAGTTTTTCCATCTGAATAATAAAGGAAAAGACTGTAGCTGAAAATGTTGATAGTATTTCTCATTTCTTTCATGAAGCTTTGCTGATGAGCTACGAATGTTTTCCGCTGATCGCATATGGTGGAATTCTAAACATCTAATTAGAGTCCAGAGAGCTGGCTAAGAACTGCCAGTGATATTAATATCTAATATATATTGCTTTAATTAGCCAAATCCGTAGGTCAACATTAACACCAATTTTCCATTCCTGGAATACTTCATTACAGAATTTGACACTCCAGTTTCTACAGCTGCCAGGCAGCCTCCATGAATGGCCAGGGCAAACTGAGGCAAGAGTGTGAAGGGCATGAGAATGGATATTGCTTTGAGCAGAAAGATGGGTTGCCAAACATTGTCCACGTGTCATTGTAGAGTGGAATTGCTTTCCAATTTTGGAAGGAACAAGTTGTGACAAGAGAAGCTTTGTGTCATCAATGGTGAGATTGCCAGAAAGGGTGGAAAGGACATTTCAGAATAGAAAGGCACAACAGAGACCACTTGCAGCAACTATTGAGGTCAGTTTTAGTGCTTTAAAGTCACTGTTACTTTTCCTATAATCCAGTTTCCTTTGATTTCAGGAATAATGGTATTCATTTCTGTCAGCTGTCCTGGCCATTCTCCCTCCCAGCTTTCTGTGCACCTTCTCATTGGCAGAGTATGGGAAAATAAAAAGTCCTTGACTTAGAGCAAGCAATACTGAAGAACAACTAAAATTATCAACATGTTATCAACATTATTCTCACATTCTAACCCAATACTGCCACCAGCTACTAGGAATAAAATTAACTCTATTCCAGAAAAAAACAGGACACCAGGAACATATTTGTAATTGGTTTCTAAGTAATTAGAATTAAGCAACTTGAAAAATGTGGAGAGTCATATTTCCAAGAACAGATATAGATCTATAATATCATTTCAAAGTAGCACAATTGAACAAACAAAAAAAGGGGCTGGGTATACATAAAACATAAACTAATTTAAATAATAATAATAATAACCCTTATTTGCTTATTAAGTGCAATCTTTGTGGTTCTTATGAAGTATCGCTTGATAAAGATACTACAGTCATTGAAAACTTGATCAAAGTTTAAAGACCATGGCTAGTATATGTGTTGGGGGAGTTAATAAAGTATTAGCATTTCCTTAAATTGTAAGTAACCTCTGACTAGGATGCTAACTTGCTCTGATTATATTATTTATGTAAATCATATTAACAGAAAGAGCTGGATTAGTAACTAGCTTAGAGAAGAAAACAATAAATGCTTGAGGCAGTAAATTTATTTACCTGGCATTAATCCTCATCTTAAAACATTTGTGATTATACCTTGTAGCACAGTCAAAAAAAAAGGAAGTAGCAATCAAAAAGTTTGTAGTGGAGAAGGCAAGAGGGCTTGGCGTAAGTAACAGTGAGGTTAGCTATTGGTGGTCTGGAAGATGATTTGGTTTTGGAGCAGTTTCCCACATTTTTGTGCTCATGTACTGGATTACGCTGCAAGGTACCAGAAGGAGCAGGCTCTGATGATTCTTAAACCCTATGTGGGTATGAAGTACTAAAAGAAAAGGGAACAAGGAAAGTGTTTCTTTTTTTTCCATGTGGTAACTATTCAATCTACCTTGTCATAGTAACTAAGAAACCTGTAACTATTCCTACAGACAGAAGTGAAAGCATTGGGAGTTTGCTAGAATAAGGACTGGATAATTCCTTTACAGAGACCTAAACATCAGACTTAATTCTGACAAGCCAAAATGACTGCTATTATGGCCCTCAACTCTAGAGTGATTCCTAGTTACAGGCCATGATTGTCCTGGCTTTGTATTTAGTTTAGGGTGGCAGACCTGCCAGGGAGAAAAAATGGTTAAAAAGTCTACATTTTTGTTACAAGAGCTAGAGAAGGAAGTGTTTCAGCTGACCCATGAAAACTATTGCTCTTTGTATTACCCTAGCAAATTGTAAGAGATGGGAAAGGAGGAGAGCTAGACAAAGCAGGAGAGCTCCACAGCCTGTGTGAACATGGGCGCAGGCAGACCCTGACGCTTGTGCTTGCAGCCGGTCGTGAGGATGCCGTGCAGAGGCACAAGGGCTGCGTTAGTGTGGGCCAGTGCCTCCGCTGGGCACAGCGTTGTTGTGATGGGGCCATGCAGTATCCAAACCAGCTCAGTGCAGTGATTATCCGGCAGTACTCAACATCCCTGCTGGAGCACTACCACACGCAGAGCTTTTGGGAAGCACTTTTCCTCTTGTGTGGCTGCCTCAGTTCATTTTGAGAGGCTGCATCATGAGCATTATTGGCTGGTGCAGATGTTCTGCTCCACATAAAGAGGATGTAGAAACATGATGGAGCTGAATTGCAACTCTGTGCACACTGTGATGGCACTGAGAGTAGAAATATTTCAGGCTTTAGATTTGACTTTACAAGTCAGTTGTGTTAATTTTCCTTTTTATTGAAATTATGACTTTTCTGCCATACGGATTCTCCACACACAAAAATGTTTAATGCAAAACACTGTTTTTTCCTCTTCCAAAACTTTAGAAATTTCAGGAAAAAAAAGACATGTCTGAGCACTGGTTCATACTGGGATGAAGAGCTCAAGTTACTGGGAATGGGGTGTGGCTAAGCAGGAGATGAGGAATGACAAAAAGATTGTAGGGGATCAGATAATTATGAGCTGCCTCCTAGGTAAAAAGCTTGAACTGAAAATTGTTAATGTTATGCTTGATCCTGCAAGCTTAACTTCCTTTTTTTATCAGTTTACTTGCTGATGTATACATATTTATATGTAGGGTCCTACCAGATTCGTCTGACAAGTACACTTAAATCTAAATTTCAGTCTGACTCTGCACTTGATAAATTATATTAAAAATATACTCAGGACTATATCTGAGTATATACTGAGCACTGAAATTTTTTTAGGTCTTTTTAAGTATTCTAAAGTGTTACTTAGTTCATAGTTTCTGAATACATGTGCTGAGATTTGGTGCAGAATTTCTGTTTTGACTTTCACAGTACAAAAAATTTTCACAAAATTTTCTACAGATTTTGTTGCCAGCCCCTTGTAGAGATCTCCTTCCAATCTGTCTTTGGGGAAACCACTCTAAGATAGGGGTGTTGTTTATTTTTAAGCTTTTGAAACTTACCTTTTGCTCAGTACTTGAACTAGTGAAAATTAAATCAGCAGGTCTTCCTCTTACTTCTATAGATTTCAGACCAGGCTCTAAGTGCTATTTCAATCCTATAAAGTTTGTGCCCTTTTCCCCTTCAGATGTCTTGACCAAAATGAAAATCCAAATAACAATGAAATTACTTTTAGTGCTTCTCCTCTGCCTGTCTTACTCCCCCTTTCGCCCAATATCAAAAGGTTAATGAACCGAGCCTACATTGTTTAGATTTTGTACCAAGTACAAAGAAATATGTTGTGTATAGCTGATAAGTGGCATGATCAATAATAGGGAAACATTTTCCAGCTGGTGTTATATAAGGAAAAATTATCAACAAAGAACCTGGCATTGTCAACGTTGGTTTGTAATATATTGATAAGTTACAGATTAGTCACTGCATTTTAAACAGTTGTAATGTTGACCACTGAACCGTGTATATTTGGACCATCAAACATGCTAAAACTCCATTTCTGAGTGCAGTGGCAGACCTTTAAGATGTGCCTAATGAACTTCTCCATAGCATAAACTTAGTAGCTTTCTAACAGTCCTTTTTCAAACATTGCTTGCTATTATGAACCTAATTCAAAACAGTAAGTACAAAAGCAAAGAGGTGTTTCAGCTTAAAAGCAGGCATTTTCTAGGTGGCTGAGGTATGGTTCTTTTTAAACACATTTGCTCAGTGTCTCTGAAGGGCAAATGCTATTTGGCAATCATGTCTTGTGGCACTCTGTTTTGACTGACAAACTATCTGACTGCTGTTTTCTAAAAATTCTGATGCTGGGGGCATTTAACAGAGCCTAAGAACATTTGCAGAATGTCAGTCAATTAAAATTATTTTTAGGAGGAAACAATACGTTGCAGGAGATCCTATGGATGTAACACTGAAATTTGTTATGGAACTGTGTTGAATTTATTTTGCATCAGTATTTGACCTGTAATTTGTGTAGACAAAATAGAAAGCACAAGCACATACACACTCTGTTGTGTATCGATTAATTGCCCAGAAGGATTCAGGTGTTCTAGACAATGAGCAAAATCTTGGTCCTAGAAAAGTTAATGTGAGTTTCATTATGTACTTCTGGAGTCAGGGTTTTATCAAAACAAAAATGAAAAGGATTTTTGTATCTAGGCTGATTTTCCAAAATCCATTCACAATTACTTTGGACTAGTAATGAATAAATTATATGGAAAAATGCATTTATAGAGAAGAAAAGTAAAACTTCTGATTTTGAGCAAAATTATCTGATGGAGAGGTAAGATACTCGTTTTAAACTACTGCCTTCTCCCTAACAAAAGTTGTCAACTCCCCAAAGACAAACTGCTGCCTGAGACCTTAATGAACTTTTCTGTCAGCAAAATAACTGTTGTTTTGAGAAGAGTTGGGAAGGGAAAAGCATAGATAGTGAAAAACCATTTGCTTTAGTTACTTTTTCAGAGCAATTTATTTTAGAAGTAACTCATTTTTTTGCCAGTATTTGTTTCTGTATTACTTACAGAATACAGGGCTTGTGGGGATCTAAAAATTGCAATGAGGGCAAATTTAAAAGCTTATTAAGAATTAACACTTCTGTATATAAAAAGTAGGGAAAACGTTAGAATGAGTAACACATCTAGAAAGAGTGTGATTTTAAAACTATCTCTGCATTTAAAAGCAGCAAGAGTATTTTAAGCATCTCTGGAATCTGTAGCATTTATAAGATCTATTTATTAGCTGCCACAAGCATAACACTTCTAAGAATGAATAAAACCATTTAAACATTTTCCAGGACTCCTGAGACCAAGATGTGTGCCTTGCATGTATATGTAAAGCATAAATGTGAATGTGTGTAAGTGAGTAGGAGGGAAGAACAATTTTCCCTTCTTCCTCTCAAGAGAATGCCTGAAATTTAATTGAGGTAAAATAAATGTTCTTATCAGAAGGCGCAATGGACCTTCCCAGTTGTTTGTGGCAGAGTTCAGGAGCCCTCCCCATGGCTTACTCTACCTTCCCCCACTTCAGATATTAACCTGGACATCATGCCTTCCAAACATTAAATGAGCTGTGCGATGTTTTATTACATTTCTCATGTGGCTGAGCTTAGTGTGGCTTTTAAACGTTCCTCGGTATGCCGTGCTTACGCAAGTTATTTTCTGCTGTGGATTGTTGATGCTGCAGCAGCAGATAGAGTGATGTGCCTTGAATTCCAATGAGGAGAAGGCGTTGGTTTATTTGGGTTTTTTGAGTACAGAGTGAGTATCTTGCAAAGATTTGTAACTCAGATTTTTCTCTACTTCAGGCTTAAAGCATTAGAATTATTTTTAAGTGCTGATGGGAAATAATTCTATGTCTTTAGAAAGTAAAGTAATTTAAAATGTCATTATTTGTAAAGTATGTTATTTATGAAAATCTCTTTTAGCTAGTCATTTTATTACATTCAGTGTGGATCTCCACAAAGTAAAGCTAGTTTTTATGAAGCTGATATTTATGAAAAGGGACAAAAGCAATGGGTATAAATTTTACCATCGTGAAGTTGAACTGTTACTAAATTAGATTTGCTTTCATTGCACTAAATTATTTCTGATCTTGTTCTGACAATTAGATAAAATTTATAAGCAATGAGGTGGTCAACTGAAGCGATGTGTATATTTTCTCAAACTCCTTTAGGGGATTAAAACCTTTCAGTGTGTTCTATCCATCTGCTTATTTAGTGCTTGTATTATTGGAAGCAATCCTTTCCTCTTCCAGCAGTGATGCTTAGATCCCTAGTTCTTAAGGGTTGTGTATGAAACAGATTTTAAGGGATCCAGCCCTGATTAGAACAGTTAGCCTGTTAACGTTCTATGTATTTACAGTGGATTATTTGAAGGGAAGCAGGGGTTAAGTCAGCAGGTCTCTCGGCTTCCCCAGGGGTTAACCTGGCAGCCTGTTTGGCACACACAGGAGGGCTGACAGGTAGCAGGATTTGTCTAAGCAGTGTGCATGAGAGCCAACAAGGAAAACTGAATGCTCTGGATTAGTTTTGGATTATGTTGTCAGAGTGAAGCCTGACGGACAAACTGCAGAGGAATAAAATGCAATCTGTTTGGGGAAAGAGACAACGTGCATAGCTTTCATTTTTCAAGAAATGACAAGAAAAATCATTAATAATTTGTAAATCCATGTCCATTAACTTTTCTCTTTGTTATCCCAAGACAGTCTTTTTAACATGATTTTGCCACTGTTCTATATCTGTTCTTTCTTGTGACAGATGGCACAATAAATATAAAATTGCAATAGTATAGTACAAACCAAAGGGAACATTATCTAGAAATCATAGCACTTGGAATTGCTTAATGTGGAATATTGGGGGTGGGAAGAGGTTGTGTTTTTTCTCCGTCTTTTTGTGCTGAAGGATAAATTTGAATATAATTTATATATTTTCCTATGTTACAGTCTCCTTACTGTGTTCATAATTTACTTCAAAATATTGGAAGCAGCATTCCATTTTTTTCCCCATTAAAACAACTGGATTACCAATATTATTAGCACTGTTTTCCTTCATCTGGTTATTCCATTCTTTTACTGCTCAAGTACTTTAAGTACCTAATATCTTAGAAAAAAGAAAAAACATGTTAAAAACAAACCAAACTATAAAACAAAAAAATCCAACTTTTTTTTTTCTACTTGGTAGAATTCCAACATTTTTCATTAAAGTAGTGTTTATCCTTCCAAATGTCACTTAGTTTGTTAAAAATTACTTCTTTGACAATAGAATAGCTCTTGCCAATGAACTTCAGTCAGATTTGATTTTCAGAAGGTTACTTGGAGGGGGGATGGTGGTGGCGTCTTTGGCAATTCCTCTTTTATAATAAAAAAAAAGAAGACTCCAAATGAAAGCTAACAAATAAGCCCTTAAGGACCAGATAGAGTCAGGGAAAGACTGTAAAAAGGTATTGCAGACTTAGTCTTTGTTAGTCAAGTATACAGAGTTGTTCAGTTTTTTTGCACAGTGTCTTTTTTTTTACTAAAATGCCAAAAGCCTTTTATGTTATCCTTAATTAAAGAAAAAGTGGTTCATCAGTTACAACTGTTTGGATTATGCTCTTGCTGTGGTGTTAGCAGAGAAAAACAATTTCATAAATGTATCAATACTAGAATAGTAATAGTACAGCAAAATACTTCTTATTCATGTGATTTTTTTTTTTCTGCTGATGGATTATCCAAATGTAGTATTGATTCATTTGGTTTAGGAAGAATGGTCTGTGAATTTACCTTGGTCTATTTATATCTGCATGCAGATTTTGTGGCTATTCAGTATATCAAATTTAAAGTCAGGTTCATTTTTGATGAGCATATGAAATGTACATTAAGTTTCTGTCTCCTAATTAGTGATATAAGAAAGATTTTGATGCTAACATTTCCAGATCCATTATATTTCCCTAAAATGTGCTCTATATATGAAAGCAGTCTTATTAGCTGTTTCATTTACTCAGTTCTTGAAAAGTAGGTAGAAAAAAAACATATGAGGAACTGCTGTAGCTGACTTTTACTTATCACTGTAGAATTTGCTTTTTCTTATTAACTCAGCTTTGGCTAAAAGTAATGTATTTTCCCTTGCTGCAGTGAGGTCATCTGCATACATGACATCACAGAATCTCTATTAAATTATGAAGTGTAATTTCCATAGGAAGTTGTTCTGATTAAAATGGATAAATTTTTTTTTTGTGCAACTTAACTTATAATTTCCAGTTGGCTGGTAGCAGCCTTGTTTAATAAGGGCAAAACAGAGGAATATTTTTGGGTTCATAATAAACCCTTTGTAGAAAATTTCTGGAGAGTATCTCTTGGCTGAAGGAATGGGAAAGAAGGAACTTCTGTCCATTGGCTCCCATGCCGCAGTCTTATCCCCTCAGTTTAAAATAGCGCAGTGGATGACGTAACACAACGTCACTGTTTTAATGTTAGATGTTACATAAGTGTGTGTGTGCATATGTGCATCAGCCTATCCGTAAAATAATCTCAGGGTATTTATCTTCTGTATAATGCTTTCCAAGTATTAGTTGGCTAGCTGGGAGTCTGAGTAAGAGGTAAAAATACTTCTTATAGAGTAAAATGTTTATGCAAAATCATGCCGAGTCCCTCCACCTCCTGTATGCTGTTGGCTGACTCTTTAGGTCTTTAGAACTGCTTCCTTAATAGGAAACAACAGCACAGAGTAGAATTCAAGCTGGATTCATTTGGGCCATATAGCATGTCAAATTTCAACCCATTAAATATTCTTTTAATATTAAGCATGTGCTTCATTGCTTGTCTGACTCAGCATGGCTAGATTTGGTCCTGGAAGCACTGTTGTTGCTGCATTTTATTCTGAATGGATAAAAGACTTGTAGAATCCGTATAATCTCTCTGGGCTTCTCTTTGCCCTTGAAAATAGTATTTCATAGAAGTTTCAGAGATTGAAAAATATTCTTTGATATTTTTTTCTGGATAAGACTTAAATTATTTAATTTTATGTAATTGTCAGTGCTTATAACTAATCAAACCTTTCAAAAGTAGTTGTATTTCCATCTCTAAACTTTTAATCCACATGAAAGTTTTAGTGGCATTATAAACCTTTCTTCTAGTTATGGCTGTTCAGCAAGCAGACTTCTACAAATGCTTATTAACTATTTTGAAATGACCAAATGTCAAGACTGGGATGGCAGTGTAGTTTTGTTTGTTTTACCTTAAAGATAAAAGTGTCTGGCAGAGAGTGCTAGAGTGGCAAAGAATGTGTTTAAAAGGAAAAAAAAAATTGTAAATGGTTTGCTTTTTAACCAGTTGTCCACAACGACGCGCTTGAATTTCTTGCCTCCTTTTCCACCAAGATAAGTACTGCAAGTTCAAATTTTTCAACAATGCATATTATAAACTTTGTTTATATACAAAAGAGCTAAGATAATTCACTTGTTTATTATTCTGTTTCTGTGGACACTCACAATATCCATATTCACATTCTGAGGTCTTTGAACTAGTGATATTTGTCATGCTGCATGTTTCAAAATTAGCTTACAAACTTCTATGTAATCTGTAGTCCAGAGGTTATTTCATTTACTGCTGAACTAGAGTGAAAACTCATCAATTGTGCACATTTATTGGGACTTAAGAGCAAAGAAAACTGCAGAAATATATAGGGTTATATGTAGTATAACATCTGGAAGAATTTCATTATCAGCTGCTCACAGTTATGTAAAGCAACATCTAATGGTGAATGAAAGTCAAGACTTCAGTAGCAGTTTACTGAGAAAAGACATAATTTCCACTAGCACAGCATTTTGCAGTATATGTTAAATTAATCAGTAAAGAATACTACCTAAGTGATGGCCAGCAGGAGCTGCATCTTGCTCCAATTTGTCCTTCCTGAAGACAGGGCTATTCCAGGTTTGCATAAAACTTCTCAGAACTGATGGGAATCACATTAGATTTTGCTATGGCTGCAAATCGTCATTCCATGGGAATGCAAACAAGAGAAATACTGTTAATTCTGTTACTCAGCTCTTAAGCCTGTCCACTTTTCTCCAAATCGCCTGACCAAACTTGGATTAGTCATTTCTTCCTTTGTCGTGAATTTATGGGAAGTTACAGAGTACAACAAAAAACTTCAGAATGCTCCTCTTCATGACATTAAGTAATAGCAGCTTTAGGAAAGCTTTAATATCCTGTTTCCTTTTCATACAGGAAAAGTTAGACAATAACACATAGAAATAACTGAAATAATAAATGATCAAGGAGCATACAGTTTTAATGGAATAAATCCATAAAACTATTGCATATATCTTCCTGTTCTAGGGCAATAAAAGTCTGCATGACTTATTTTTCAGGTGTACACACAAAACCCCCCTACCAAGGTACTGAAAAATATGACCTCAATACTGTTAGCTCTGCTTTAACAAGTAGTGGTGCAAGGACTAAGCAAAACACCTGTTTTCCTTTCATTGATTAGTTGTATATCGCATTTTAGGCTGCAGCGCTCATCCTTGATTTTGTGAGGCTTAAATTCATTGTTGGTTTCAAACCTCTCCTCAAAAGATAGATGTCTCCCAGCACTCAGTTCACATTGTAACTCAGTCTCCTGCTGACTGCGGGGATGTCCCTTTAGGCAATTCCTAATTAGGCATAAGAACTGCAGCTACAGTCCTATTCTGCTGTGGAGTGGGTTGCATGCAAAGGCTCTTTTTATCTCTACTTGCATATCGTAAACAGGGTGATCAGATATTCTGGTTTGTCTAGCACAGCAGGGTCTGTGCTGGTATTTCAAGGATTGCTCTCTGGATGCAGTTTTTGTCTGGGTTATTATTATTAGGGATGTTGACTTTTACCAGTTAGTTGCACTTGCAGTACCACAGCAAGAGCTGATGCATTCCCAGGGCTTGGTAAGGAGAGGAGCCTACATGAAGAGCCAAGAGCTGTGCACTCACAAATGAAGTAGTGCAGTGTCCCTTCTTGTGCTCTCCCTATTAGGTTCCATGGCCTACTGAGAGATGAGTTTTCAGCATGTAACACTACAGCCTTGTGCTCGTTTCTTATAAATTTATTTTTAATCTGACTTCCCAAGCAAAAGCCAGAGGCACTCTCTCAACAGCCACCTCAGAGTTGTGTAGTCTCAGAATTAGCGTTGGGAGCCATAGAGGAAGTGGAAGAGTGTTTTGTGTGTATTTGATGCCAGCACAGGTTCTGAGTCCCAGTTCTGGTAAGAACCACAACCCTAAGGGTGATGCAAGCTGAAAAGATCTCATCTTTGAGACTCCAGTGCTTTCCAAGGTGGTAAGTGAGAGATAGCACAGTTCTATCTATGAAAAGAGCAGATATGAAATTGTAGAGACAAAAATAGCACGAACTAAAAGAATGACTTAGTATGGCAGGGAGAGAGTTCTTGTCTCTCTCCTTTCACTGTACTCTTTGAAAAGAAAAAAGTGATCACCAAAACACTTTTTCATCGAGGTCACAATTTTTTCCTGACTCAGCTCAAAAAAAACCCCCTTTAGAATACAATCTTGAAATATCACATTGAAACATGTTACAGGAAAGAGCTCTCCATTGTTCACACACAAATTGACGCTGCAAGGCTCCTCTGGGCTACAACCAGAAGATTTTTCTGGTTTTGAATTTTCCTTTGAATTTTAAATGTTAAATCTCACTTATTTCCCAAACATTTTCATCTTTATTATCTTCTTCCTGATACTGAACTCATAGTGTGCTTTCTTCCAATCTTCCAATTTCTGTATCTAAACATAAACACACAGTATATATTTAGTTTATAGAAGTTCGCAAGTTGTAAGAGTGCATGGTGTAAGATTGCATGCAAGAGTGCATCTCTACTTCCTCCCTTAGCCTTGTGGTATTTCCCAATATATGTAGGCCTGTGAGATATTGAGAGAGAGATCAGTGTTTCAGTATTAGCTTTTTTATACATATTGTAGTCTTCCTACATTTACGGGTCATCCAAACTCTACTTAAGCAGTGACATCCAGTGCATAGGTTTGAGACATCTTGCAAGGTTAATTCTGTCATTACTGTGTTGACATGAGGCATGTTACAGCTTTCAACTGAAAATGTTACTTGTAATCTTTTAATCCCAAATTAGGTCAACATTTTATCAAGTTAATCTAACATGAAGATTAATTAGGCTAGTTAACACACGCACTGAGGTTATTTGTTTTGAGTCTACATTTAATCAAGGAGTTAGTCCTTAATACAATAGACAGCCTCTCCCCTGCCCCCTAACCCAAGCTACAGCTCATTCCATCATTTTGATATCATGCACAGTTTAGGACATAAAATTAGGAAAAGGAAAAACTGGATTTCTTATTCAATCCACCTACAATCCCTTTTAGTATGAGAGAGATGGATTTTCAAAAATTGTATACTTTTGCAAAGCTAAATCCATCATGGATTTTTTTTTCAGGAAAAAATGCCATTAATATTACAATGCTTTGAAATTTGTTTTTACATAACTCCACAGCATTCTGAGATAATTCTTCATCTAAAAATTATCAGCATTTGAAACACAGAAGATGCATTATGTTTTCTAAAGCAAGATTGATGCTACCATTAAAACCTTAAGGCTACAAAATGCAGAATGGTGGAAAAAAGAAAGTTGAGATAAATGTGCCAGGCAAAATGGAAATTTTATCAAGAGAGTTCTTGGGTCTGCATTGGAGTTTGTCTCAAAATCAGACTCTCTCAACAGCTAAAACTGTCTGCTAGAGCACTCACCTGAGACGTAAGAGCCCTGGTTTGGAGTACAGCTACTGTTTTGCTGTTTTGCAGCAGATTTCTGACTCAGTCTCTGAGTCTCAGGTAAATTTTAGTAAAGAGCAGACAACTAAAGACCACAAGGAAAAGGAACTTTGTCCACTTTGTAGAGTATTTACCATTCTGAAAATTGTTTCCCAGCACCTTTCAATTTTGTGGGTACACCTCTACCGTTAAGAAAATCTGTATTGGACAGTAGTGAAAGAAAGTAGTATTTTCCCTAGGGCAGGATGCCTTTTAATAATAAATTTTATTTCTACTAGGACTCTTGAAATTACCGGCTGCCTTCATGCAGTCTTTTATTTTTGTTACCCAAAAAACTTGTTGCTCTTGTGGTCTTTTTAAAAGTAAGAACAATGGCATAAGCAGAATGGAATAAAGAACTTGGCTGCTTTCTTTCTGTAACATTTTCGTGCTATATCCCTTCTAATATCCCTTATTACATCCTTTATAACTTTATCTCTTAGTATAGTTACTCTCAAATTAAATATCAAAAAGGAGGAAAGAGAAGGCAGTTTGTATAGAGGGAGGTGGCATAAATCTGCTAACAGGGGTCATTAGACCGGACAAATGCCTTTCTCCCCTGAGTTTCCTAGATAAGGAGAACCTATCTAGTAGTTAAAAATTCCAAGAGTCATTCTGGATAGCATTACCGACCCCCCTGGGTGTTGCGGCAGAGTTCATGCCCTGTTTCATCAAATACTCAGTGACATTCACCAGGGGCCATGCTAATTATAGGGATTTAGCAGACAATGTCTAAGAACATTTCATCACAAAATAGCATGTCTTTGTCTACAAGTATTGGTTTGCTGATGTGCTAAGTTAGCAAAAAACTGGAGGTAAAATGATTCTGCAGTTTGTTAGTGTATCTTTATAGCAACATTAATCAACATATTGAAATGTTAAGGTACAATCTCCCCTGCGTTTAGTGCCGGCAGTACTGTGCTGTTTTGCAATTACATGGAGGAGAAAGGATCAAGGTAGCTTAAAAAACCATGGATTATACATTAGTTCAATGTCTTCTAACCCAATTGTTTTAATGAGCTACATGGTTGATTCACTATAAAACATTTGTCTTTTACTTATGCCAGACCACTTCAGTAGTCTCTCGACTGAAATCAGGTGGGAGGGGAGGGTGTCAAATAAAGGATGCAAATCAACTTCCATTTTGCTTCACTGCAGGTTGAATTGCTATTTGATTCTCAGAGAGCAAAGCTTTTGATTACAGAGTGAAGTCCCTTATTCGGGTCTAAGTGCAGAAACAAACATAAGCAGAGGCACAAGTCAGCTTACCTGAGTGAAAGGCATAGGCTTTCCTTGCACAATGCACAGGGGCAGGGTCTCTCAGAAAGTTGTAAAATAGCCAACTTCTGAACAGTGAGTAGCCTACTCTACTCACCTCAAAAGACTGTGAAGAAAAATACGTTTTATAACCCTCCATATAGAGAGGGGCTTAGTCCCAGAGGTCACATTGCCATTGTCACTGAAAGCCTTTCTGGGATGTAGGTACATGACTCACTTGCAAAATGTTGTCAGTGTTAGTGTGGTGTCTTCAGTGTTTGGGTCCCACTCTGGCTCAGTCATTGCAGCACAGTCCCTACCCGTATTTTAACTCTATTTTTGAAAGGGAATAATTCCAGCAGAAAATATGCGTTGCCCCACTCACAGCGGCTTATGGCATGATGCTTTCTGTACAGTCCAGGTAGCTGATGGACAGGAGGGTCACACCAGTACCACTCTGATTCTAAGAATAGCCCAAGTGGAGTGTCCTGTACAAAATGTGTATCGCAAATTTAGTTCTCCGTCAGATCCATAAGGGGATTTATAGAAGAGAGTTTATTAACATAGTTCAAAGGATTGTAGGGATCGTACAAAACCTAATCTAATTTTCTGTTTCCTGCATATCATATAGTTTGTACGTACTGCACTTAGTTTTTATATTGTGGAATAACTTGAAATTAGCAATCAATATCTCTCTCTGACACACGTATTTCTATGTATACATTAAAATACATTAAAACTTATTCATCAATTTACAGTACTTATTATTGCCTTGTTAAGCATTTATGTATGGAGGTGACAACTGTCAGACAGGATGGACTCAGTTGCACAGGCACAGTACAGTACAGACATTATAAAATGACCATTCCTACTTGTTAATGGGAGCAATCACAAGTAATTACTTGGTTAATAAAAATTTTGGAGTGGACTTCAGTGGACTTTAAGAGGACATAAAATTAGCTTCTATGAAAACATAAGGATATTCAGGACTCCTGGAAATTAACTCAACTACTTAAGCACCTTGGGAGAATAACTTCAGGCTGGAAAAAATCCATCAGATATATTAATGATGATAGAAATACTAGTGAGATAAATAGGCACAAATGATGAAGCAGAAGAGTTTGAATTGATAAATAGCTAGTGAGACAGTCACCAAAACCTGGCGCACAGCATAGAAATCACCTATCATTGAATTTCAGAAATGTTTAACTTTACTAGTAGATATGTCTTGATCATCAGGAGGATATTGCTGTTTCCTCCTACTCTCCCCATCCCCCTTCACTTTCTTCTCATTTATTTTTCCTGTTATTAACATATTTTCTAAAATGAGGTTCTTCTCATTTGCCTATTTATTCTTTTCTGAGAGTGGTTTGTAAGAAGAGGCATTTATCTCATGCTCTATGGTGTAGCATTTGTTTGCAGAGCTGCACGGGGAACACTGATCTCCAAGATATGACTCTGCACTGGGGTGCACAGTCAAAGTGTTTCAAGCCATTGTGACACTTCCTATATCTTCCTTGCAGCTTCCCTAAAGGGTCTTTATGTCTTCTCGTTCTCCAAAACAAAGAACCTGTTGTTCTTACATGGTAAGATATATAAGTGATAAAGGATTTGGTAGTGGATGGGAAGGAGAGCTTCTGGAGCCAGCTCTCACCCTTCTGCATTCACAGAGGATACAACCCAAAACCAGCTTTTATTTACTTAGTCTATTTTATGGTGCCTGACACATGTAAGTTTGAGTTACATAACCATATAATTTTTGTAAGTATCTTCTACATTTTTATCCTTTTGATTAGATGGTTGGAAATAGGAGATATTTAGTTGCATGACAACTGAAATCCCCACTGTACTTATTTCTCTAGCCTCCTTTTTAAAAATCTGCTTGCAATATCCTATTACTGCAATTTCTTTTCTTTTTAACTGTGAGGGAAAGGCAGAACACTTCTAGCGAGCTCACTGAGAGCTGTCAGATAAATACATTGGCAGACATTTTCATGTTTAATGGCTCCATGAAGTGTTACTGGCAATTCTAATCATTTAAGTTTTTGCAGATACGCTCAAACACAGACTATGCAAGGTCAGATCACATAATCACACCAGGTGTCAGTTTCCAAAGTTGTTTGTTGTTTGAGTTTTGGTTTGGATTTTTGTTTCCTTTTTTTTTTTTTTTTTTTTTTTTTTTTTTTTTTTTTTTTTTTTTTTTTTTTAAATTAAAAAACCTCCTTATGAGCATATTTGGAGATGTAAGTGCTTATTACAGGTTAATGTGATTTTTAGTTTTTTAATGCAAATTTTTATGCAGTGAAAATGCTAAAATGCTAAGTGTCCCTGAGGTGTGGAAGTGATTTCTAAATTATGATGCTGAGAAGTCATTGCTTTAGTTAATAAATCAGAGAGTGGTTTGAAGACATACAGATTTATATTATTTGTATTTCCTCCTAATATATTTCACTGTTGTTGTCTACAGAGAGCAGAGACTTTGATCAGTTTGTAAGTGATTATTTTCCTCTGGTGAGAAATGAACCTTGTATATAAAGTTTTCTTCCTGGAGATGGTCCTAAGGAGAGCACCCATCTTGTTGTTACGAGAGTCCTAGGGAGGCTGCATCAGTTATGCTCCAATACAAATAGCCTGGCACACAGAAGCCTGTGTAAAGGGAATGTATACAGGTTTATGAATGGGATTTTTCTAAAACCTTCTGAAGTTAAAAGGAGCGCAAAATTCATATTTAAAAAAACAGTGAGAGGAAAAATTATAGAAAGAAAAAAAAAGCGGGGGGATAATTTCCAAAGCCTTTTTTCTGTGGGTATTTGTAAAGGATAGAACCATTTCAAATGCTCACTCACCTACAGGATGTAGAGTTCTTTTTTCCAAACTAACTTATTGCTTCAGTATATGTGTGCTTAATGGGCTTTTGTGACATGGAAGTGCTACAGGGACTCATTGTCTTCATCTCTTCCTGCTGTCCTTTAAGTCAATATTAGTTTGTAGCGAAGTGTGCCACAGTGCAATTAATTTGTCCTTCAAAGAATTCAGATTAATAAATCAGTCTCTTTCTCCCTCTCCTCCTCTCTTTTTCTGCACGCTTCATGGTGCGGTAAACATTTGCGACAGCCAAAACTCAAAAGGCTGAAAGATCTAATTCGGAAAGGGCTCCCCAAACAGGATGCTTATCTTAAACATACAAATTTATCCAAACCTTTGCAAGTTTACCTTTTTCCATGTGCCATTATTTTCTTTCCACCTCATTCAGACTATGCTCCTTACCTTCATACTTTTTTTTAATAGTTCTTTTTGTTTAACATGGATGAAATAATTATTTTCAAAACTCCTCCAGTCTTCATTGTACTGAGCAAAATGCAAACAATTTCTAGATTCATTAAATCTCAGATAAATACTTCCCTGCCTCTCTGTAACTTCCAGTAGTCCTCTTTAACTCTCTGTTTTGCTGAAATGTTTCCCCACATATCAGGGAGGCTAACAATCTCCTCTGCACAGGCTACTGTCTTCAGATCTTGTTAATTCTTGGGAAGCCCAGGGAGACACCGAGTGTCAGGTTGTGAATGAAGTAGGCTACCAGAGAAGGCGACAGGTCGGAGAAGTGCACCTCATTCGTCACATCGCACTTTAAGATCAAGGCATATATCAGGTCAGGTAACTCACTAGGTCAGGTTGGGGGCTATGGATTCTCTTGAGGTTTGCAAGGTAGAAAGGAGAAGAATGGAATTGGAAGTATTGAAGAAAAAAAAAAAAAGCTGGGGAAAAAAGAACAGATGCATCTCAAAGGACAGAGGGAAAAGATCTGAAACCAGGAAGAACCAAGTTTCTCAGAACTTTTTCAGAAATCCTTGACTCTTTCTCTGATCTCTACCTTCATCTGTAAGCCCTTATTTTTCAGACTCCCTCAGGTCTTTCCTATGACTCCAGAGAAACTTTCATCCTCTTTTAAGTCTAATTCTCCTTCTGCAACAGGGGGACATAACAGTAGGGAGAAGGTGTTGCCATCACTTCTTCTCTCCTGCCTTACTTAGAAATGAAATAGTTTCTTTCATACCTTTTGTTCTTCCTGCCCCTTCTACCAGGAGTACTAACAATTTTCTTCAGGCAGTAGCAAATAAGACATAAGGAACATACTACTGCATTAAATTTCTAAGTTTCAGGGTTCCCAGGTTTGCTTTGGTTTGATCTGGGGGGGAAGGGAGGGTCTTGTTTTGAGGACTAGATTACCAGCATTTCGGAATGCAAAGATGGAAGTTATTCCAGTTTGAATCCACTTCTCGGGCTGATACTGTGGAGTAAGTAGTAAGTGATAATAGTAGCAAGTCTTACAAATGCTCTGCAGTTGGTGCTGCATCCTGATGAAATATACCTGGTGAAACCTCCCACTCCACCAAATGAATTTTTGATGTGTGTGATTATTACCAGACTGGAATGGTTTTCAGCCTTTCATACAAACTCACAGAATATTCTGGATTGGAAGGGACCCACAAGGATCATCAAGTCCAACTCTAAAGTGAATGCCCTGTAAGGGGTTCAAACCCACAACCATGGTGTTATTAGTACTGTGCTCTAACCAACCGAACTCATCTCAGGTGTTTCTATCTGTACTGGAAGGAGAATAAAACATCTCTCTAAATGAAGTATTGCATGCTCATTACAGTAGTGTCTTGACGATAGAGATTCAGACCTCTTTAGGAAGAGGGAATACCAAATTCCAGTTACCACATCCTGAATATTTTACCAAAAGCTCTAGAGAAAACCCAGAAGCACAAAAATACTGCTATGTAAGTACAAACAGAACTCTTCCGCTTGGAAAGAAACAGTTACTACATGATCAGAACTGCAACTTTTAGAAGTGTTTTATTTTTGTAGAGATTTTGCACCCAAAATGGAAGGATTGTATTTCAGTGACTGCTTACAAAACAAAGGATGTGAAAAATCCATAAGCCCCAAACCATGTTAATCAGTTTCCTGTATCAGTGTCCTGTACTCAAACAACTTAAACTTAGGTCTTCAAAGAGTTCTTGGAGATTTCAACTTTAAGGAGTGGTGGTCAAACACTATAGCACCCTATTCACTGCCTGAAGAAAACAATATTTTTTATTCACAGAATCACAGAATCCCTTTGCTTGGAAAAAATCTGGACCATAAAGTCCAACTGTTAACCCAGCACTGTCAAGCCCACCACTAAACCATGACCGCAAGTGCCCCACACATGTCTTTTAAATACCTCCAGGGTTGATGACTATGACTTCCCTGGGCAGCCTGTTCCAGTGCTTAACACATCTCTTGAAGAAATAATTCCTGACATGAGATTCATTCATCGTAAACTCAGAGATTACATCCTTGAACATTAGGCCTCTTTGAAAGTGCTGTGCTTGTAGCTTTGTGCTTTTTGTGCTCTTCTTGATATAACAGAAATAGGGAAATTACTAAATAAATGGAGAATATAATAATATTCTAGATTCTAGAGGTTAACTTGGGAACTCACACTCTTTATAGAATCACAGAATGGGTCAGGTTGGAAGGGACCACAGTGGGTCATCTGGTCCAACCTCCCTGCTCAAGCAAGGTTATCCTAGAGGACATGGCACATGATTGTGTCCAGGTTGTTTCACTAAATAGCAAAAAATATGTAACATGGAAACTGTAAAAGGGAAAAAAATATAAGAAGGTTCTCTTTCCAATAGCTCTGCAAAAATGTAATCATTAAAAAGAGAACATTATATATTTACTAACAATTTTTTCTCTTGTAAATGCAAAACCAGTTAATGGCCCCATCCTACTTTTGTCAGAGTGCCAAAGTCCTAATTTTTTTATACTCTCTGCTCAAAGTGAATAGACAAAGTCAGGACATAGAACTTCATAAAACAACATCCATATCCCTTTATATATGTGTAAGCCCTTAAAACAAAAACGCAGTCATAGTTATCAGACTATTTCTTACAGGTATTAACATTCATATATATCAAGTGAGTAAAGCATATATAAATCATGAGTGAACACCTCAGTCCCACCGTCATGGTTTAATCCAGGTCTTAAGCTTCTGAGGGAAGAGAAATATTCTCTCAAAGGTTATTTCCATATCTGTCAGTCTCCTACATAGATGACATTACAGGTGGTAAAATATGCTCTTCTGAGCAGGCAAAATAAAGGGGGGTCCTGTTAGAAAGTTAGCTGGCAAAGTTCAAAAATTTGCGGCAGAACAAACATTGCAAACACTGTTAAGCGAAATAAAAATTCTCTGCAAGTTCACACATTTTATGGTAACTTGTTTATTAATTAGTAATGTGAAATACCAGTTACTCAAAGTACCAAATTTTATTTTAATTATCCCTAAAAATTGAATGAAGGATCCAGAAACACTTCCCTATGATGGAGGCGAAAAAGGAATTGAAATGAAAGAGGAAGTAGGGGGGAAAATGTAGTGCAAGTTCAAAGTGAACTTGTGGCAAGCCATCAGTTGGGGATTTAGGAAAAAGAAATGTGGTAACTAAGCTTGCTACTAGGGCTGGATGAAAGCTGAATTTTTGTTCATTTGATAATATTGTTATTATGTTGTTGTTTTTTCCTGAGGTAAGATGAAAAAGCAAAATAGCAAACATCCTTTTCACAAAACGATGTTCAAAAATAATTAAAAATATTCATGTGTTTAGTCAATCTATCATTACTATTTATCACGATGAATCATTGCAGTGTCTCCCTCTCTTTCTCTCTTTCTAAAGTGTTTGTTTTATAATTGTCAAAAACATCTTGACAGGAAGTTCTACAACCAGCATTTAGAATTGAATCTCCTTCTTTTGGGATTGTCTTTCTCTTCAATATTTAAGACATTTTAGATGGGAATTGTTGATAGGAAAACTTATTGATCCATTGTATGTAACTGTGAAAGAAAAATACATAGCTCTAGTAGTCACACACTATTTGCTGTTAATTATACCACGTAAATTAGTTCTGGAGTATAGACATCTGATCTTGAAATAGGGAATTTATTTACCCATGTTTAAAAGCTAGGTAACCCCCTAGTAAATATAACACCATTTAAAAACCCAGTTAAAGGGGATTTTCTGACTGGAAGTTGCTAGCCTTATTGGCAAGACATAGTACTACAATGCTTACAATTCCTGAAGCAAACAAGGTAATTTTTTTCCTAGCTGCATATCCCAGTCAAGCTGAGATCAAACATCATGATTATTTTTGGCAAAAGAATCTCTGAAGCTTATGGAATTATTCTAAAATATTACTTATTGTTTGGCTTCTTGGGACTTTGCACTGTTTCTACTCAGTACTTAGCTGGAACCACTCTCCAGGAATTTCACTAGAAGGTTTCGTTGCCAGTTTAATCTCTATTTCTTTCTTTTTTCTTGTTTTCCTGTGATCCTATTTTTAACAATAAATTATTTGCCTTTTTTTTATTTTTAATTTGTGTAGCAGAGACTCTATGACCAATTAGAAGAACCACAATTGTTCTTTGTATAGGGATCTACCTGTCTCTTAGGGATGAATATTAATGCCATGTCTGGGAATAAATTCATGTTTCAATTTGCTGCTTTAGGAATTTGGCTGTATTATACAAAACGAGAAATTATTGGGTCCCCTTAAACACAGCCTTAACTAATTCTTAATGTTTAAAGCAAATGTCTTCTTTTTTGTTTCCTTCTGCCATTCCTTTTCTTGTGTTTCAAATCCACAGTATCTGTTAGATAGATTTTTATGGCAGAAGTTAATTAATTTCTCCTCTGGTAAGAGAAAGTAAAAACCTGAGCTTAATTCCTAGTTTGAGCTGTTTACAGTTTATTTGTAGCACCAAACTGAAAAGCTTGTATTTATAACCCGACGGAACTGCAGATAGAATTAAGTTGGGTGAGTTACCATACTGTTTTGATAGTGGACAGTATTTGGTGAAATGGTGGGACAGACTGCGATTTTGCAAGCTACCACATCAAAGCATGGGGCTTTCCTCTTCACTGTTAAAAAGGAACTGATGGGAGCTGGAGAATGATAGACAGTATTCTTAATTCAGGCCTTTGAAAGTTGGATAGTCTCAACCTATTAATAAAGGAATATTGTGACCATATGTCTCATCTGTCCAATATTTGGCTTCAAAATCATATGATGCTACATACACACACAGGCTGCATTCATGTATCTGGGAATTGCCAGTGGTCATAAAGCAAGGACATTTTTCTTACTCTAAAATGCCACATCAGAAGAGGCTGACTGCAGCTTAACAATAACTAATTCACTTTTTTATTCTTACAAAAATTGTTGGTGATTGTGGGAGAGATACTCTGCTTTTAGTTCTTTTTAAATGGAATTTTCTATCATCTATATTTACTTTGCTACAATGCTGATCTGTAGCACTACTGAAACATGTCCAATTACAATAGTGAATAGTAATTTATCATAGTCTCATTCCAAAATAAATGAATAGTCAGCTAAAATCCCAAAGGTCAGGGAACAAAGTGAAACAGACCACCTGGTCCTGGGGCTGCATGGGGGGAATGGTCTCAATTAGAGACACTTAAGGTGGGGAAAAGATGTTCCTGAATTGATCACTAGGACATCATGCTTGTGAGGCTTGTGATGTAGATACTGCTAAGATAGGAGATGAAAATTAGTCCTGCCAACGTGAGTTGGTGAATCTGGATAGATTTGTAAGGATACCAAAGAATCTGAACACAATCCAAGTTTTAGATTGTTTCTGTGCAAATTTGCAGCATCTGCTAGAGTTGGTACAAATCCAAAGACTGAACTGAATCCTAGTCTGGTGCCCATTTAATGAACGAAATGAGATGGGATTGACAACAAAAATCTGACTTGGAGGGGAAAAGGATATCTTCTGCCATTAATTTGTACATGCTGTACCAAAGCTGAGCACATAAGCAGGACTGCATTCCACCTTTACAACCCCTCCTTCCTGATTCCAAAACAATGAGGAAATTCTTCCAATTTCTGACATAAACTAATGCAGATTAATTACAGTTCTACCTTTTGGTTTTGTTTCTCACTAGGAAGGTTGTTTTGTGGACAAGCGTTAGCTAAACACATTCTTTAAACACACCATTTCTCTGGCCCTAGCCTGACCTAAATTTTAGCTACAGGGCTGTCTTGCTGATGCTATGCCACTTAAGTGAGCCTTGTGCTGGGGCAAATACCTAGTATCTTTATTCTCCTTCCTAATTTATTGCAGAGTAGATGGCAAGAGAATTAGAGCTTCTGTTTTGGGAACAGAGTGCCTTTGATTTGAAAAATTTCAGAGGGAACCCAACTTAAAGTTATTCATTTCAAGAATGGTTTGTTCCTGGAAGGTGTGTGTGCTGTTCATTGACCAGAGCACAATTCAAATATCAAGTCAGAGTGCGGTTTGAAACGTTTGCTGTCTCACAGGGCTGGACATGCTGGGGTACATGCTGCTAGTTATTATCTGTAATCGAAGTCAGACTTCAGTTGTGCAACTACTGACAGAGAAGTGATCTTTCCTTCCAGCCCTGTATAGCTCTACAGTTAATGCATTAGCCTTGCAAAACCAAGATGATTATCTTGTCTGACCTTACAATCCACATGTGAAATCCTCATACGGCTGAGCTCTTTTTGACTGAATATGCAGCCTAGAAGTGTGGCAAATGGTGGTGGGTGCTCCAGAGCCCATTTCACATTCACCGCACCAATTGGGAGTTTGGCCAAGCCCCAGCCTGACCCAGTGATAGCAGCGCCTGCTGGCTCATTTCCTCCCACCAGTGACAAATTGTCTGTTCTCCTGCCGCTCTTTGCTGATCACACATTGTTGTCTCAGCACAAATGTTACAACTGAATTGCTTGCAAGCCAGATGTGCACTACAGGCTTGCCACCCTGGTTCTATGGAAGAGAAAAAAGTTGTCTCTGAGAACTGGAAGTGCTTTTCACGGATTGGAAAAGCAGTTTCACTTCTGCTAAGAGCGCAAATGTAAAAATGTGTACCAGATTTCAGGGAAAATGGAACTGTCAAAGTTTTCATTGAATAGAAACAAAAATAGTTGTGTGTCAATATTGTCCCAGTACTACATGTGAAATGTGTTTACATGGCGTAATTTTACATAAATATGTAAAAATACTGTAGATTCATATAACATTTTATACTTTGTAGTATGTACAGGCTATAATGGATATATCGCTTTATTTAAACTGATACAAGGTTTATTTAAACCTTGTAGTAAAAACACATATCTTATCTGGAAAAGCACTACTAAAGGGTTAGCTGTCCCTGTCTAGAAATTGCAACATATTCCCAATCTATAACTATACACAATTTTGTTTATTTTGCACTATCTGCCATCTATATCTAATGAAAAGAAGTGATAAATGCTTTGCCTCTGAAATTTTAACACAAATTCATTCTTGTCCCAACAGGAAAGAGAAAATGTTGCACTATATTTTTTTTCCATCATGCACTTTCTTCTTCTTTTATTTTCCTCAACTTTCTCTACTTCATCTCGAAATCATTTTTTTATCTTCCAATCCCCAAAGACATTTTGTCATGTAGCTAATACCAACTTGTCTGTCAGTAGCAGGTGTTGACTTCCATCAGCTTGCAGTTGCTCAAGCAAATGGATTATAATGATGTTTCACAATTTAAGGGTGGAGGGGAGGAGAATGGACAACTCACATGTTGTATTTATATTTTTTAAAGTGTTAAACACGCTCTGTACTATTGAAAATCTATCAGAGTTATAAGTGCACTGAGCTGCTAAAAATCAAGTCCATATATCCATAAAGCTCTGAGACAATATATTCCATACTGATAAGATTCTCTCTCTGGCAGACTTGTATTTGGGGGCAGGAGTGTGGAGAGGGTGCTTTTTTCTTGGAGAAAATTGTTTCTTTTCCAAGTAATGTTGCATTTTTAGAATGACTGAAAACGGTTTTCATAAAGTGAATTTTTTTTCCCAACCCTGTTTTTGGCATGTTTCTAAAGTCCATTTAATACTAGGAATAGTACATACTGGGAACGTCAAAGGGGAGCAGCGTGTCTTCACAGAGGGTACTAGTAAACCATTCTAAATTGATTAGGAAGATGAAGAAATTTAACACATTATAGATAAACTCTATAAAGTGAAATAGTAGCTATAAGAAAAGCTCAAAAAGGCAACCGATATAGTCAGCAAACACAGACTGGAAGGTAGTGGCTGTGATACAGTGATAATAGAATACATATTGTGTAATGCTCAGAGCTAAGTTTTTTCCAGATCATCCTTCAGCTTCATATACCTGTGCAGCTTTAGAGGAGCATACTTGTAGATTGATTGATAGATATGTGTGTATGCACACACACTAAAAAGCGTTTTTTTTTAATATATGTAAAATACAATCATATCTTTAATTGTATGTTGAGTTCCAAGAAGAAAAATTAATACACACATACACAAAAAAAGAAGCTGTTATAAATGCCATGGTGTAGTTGCCATGGTCATTAAAGTTTATTCATGGAAGGCACTTGCTGAAAGCATACATGTTAACTAACTCAGCTCTGCAATTTGCCACGTATTCATAAGCTATTGCTATATACAGTTTTATTTACCTTGAGGAATACTACTGCCAAGGCGAAAAATGAAATCAGCTTTCTTATATGCAGGAATAAAAAAGTGGGCAAAGCCTTCTTTATTTAGTGCTTACAGCAATTTCAGAAAGGAACTCAAAACTGAAATAGACTTGATTTTATGTACAGTGGATCTTAGAGTTATTAAAGTCTGTAAAACAAAAATTCAGAGGCTGAATTTTTGAAATATAAAGAAACTGCTTTTGATTTGATGTGATTTAGATGTTTAAAGCCAACTGTAGCCACATCTGTCGTGGGAATTGAATGTGAAATATTTTCATTACTAATCTGGTGTTGATGGAAATCTTTTATGATTTTGGCATGCCTACTGTCCGATTAAAAAGCATAAATATAGTAAGAAGAATGGATTTATTATTTGTTTCCATTTCCTGGCCTGTCTAAAGTGTCTCTGTGCATCTATTCTATTAATATCATGACAGTATAATTGGGTAACCAAAGATATCTGCCTGATTTTAAAAGCTCTCTAATAATCAAGGTGAGGCCAAATTGCAAACTGTTATGCCCACAGATACTTTGAAGCAAACGAATCTTAAAGTGTGGAATGTGATATCCATATGTTGTTCTAGATTAAATAATCAGCACTGATCTGTCTAGTATAGACATAAATTGTACCTTTGGCAGCAGATCTTGTAAAAAGCATGAAATTTATCTGACAGAATATCCTTTCTCATCAGAACAGCATCCGGTATTTAGGTAGGACAATGGATGTTTAATGCTGGTCTTTTCTATATTTACCAGCCACTTCACCCTGTCTGCTGGTACTCCCACAATAACCATTGCCCAGAAGCAGTGTTTTTACAGATGTTCAAGTGTTTAATCATTTAGCATATGTAAAGCAGAGTTTCTCTTTCCAGAAGTTTACAGTAATAAAGGGAAAATGTGGGAATATTCTTATTTCATAGGATACAATGGAAGTATCTAAAATGCTATAAACCAATCTCATCTCTGCTCTACAAGCAGTGGAGAGCTACTTGACAGCATTTCAGTTAACAGCCATTGCAAGATTTAACATGTGATCATTGTGTTTTTCATGGAAACTTGGCTGAATGTGTCAAATTCCTCTCATTCTCTTACTCTCACTTCCTTTTTTCCATACTTTCATACTGTATATGCCATATCCCATTTCAGGTATTTCTCAAGGATGATCACACTACATGAGCAGCTGTATAATCCAAGGCATCAAAAAATGCCAAGAAATGCTTTGTTTGGAGTATCTTGCTGTTAAAATGGGGCTAGAAGTACTCAATCTCGCCTCCTACCTGCTGAAACAGGAAGTTATGGAAAAGAGGCAAAAGAATGGATTTATTCTTGTTCACAGTAGAAAATCAAAGCAGCACACACTACCTCAAAAGCTGAATCTGATTTATGGGCTTGTTCAGTCTCCCTGAGTTCCTGTTAACTTTGGGGAGTAGGGGGGATAAGATTCATCTACACTTCACAGTGTAGATTCAGCTTCTTTCAGTAAGCAGCTGTCACAGACAGTTTGCTGTTTTGCTCTAAAGTGCAACTGATTGCAAGAGAAATATAAATCTCCATTTTTACCTCCTACTGAGAAACCATGAAAGGGGCCATTTAAAGACACTAATTTATGCAATTTAGGTTTGTGTCACATCCATTTATCAGAAGTCCAGTGTAGTGGAAAAACTTCCCCTCCTGAATTGTTTTCCTGAGACTTATTGAAAGAGGCCTAAAGTACTAGAATGTACTTCAGAGGTTAGTTCTATTTTAGTGACTGAGGCTGACTTCAGATGGGGATGAGATGTGGCATTCTGCCTTGCTTTTACGGCTTTGCCTCCCAGTGTTGGTCTGAGTTAACTCCTCTACGGGTTCCCTTCCTTAAATTTGGCCTTTTCCATTATGAAGCCATGGTATGAAAAAATTACAAAAAGTACGCCACTCATCAGGCACGCCCTGTTGCTGCCATGCTTACATGGATGGTTTTAGTGATGCCATATACAATGTTTTTTAACGTGCTTGTTAATTGTTATCTCAACCAGTAAACGCAAGATGACTAGTTCTATTGTATCCTCTGCCTGCAAAGCGGAGGGCTTGTGTAGGCATGGAATTTGGCCCTACACCAGAATATTTTTTTTTTACTTCTAAAATTATCAGGAAAATGTATGTGTATTTTCTCTGTTTGTGCAATGTCCAACACAGTGAAGCCCCCTTTTCTTTAAGGCCATGTCTTGAGAGAAATATTAAATAGCAATAGAAGTACAAGATCTTCAAAAATTGTATGACCAGTACAAGCATTCTCTCTGCCTGAAAACATTCAGTCGCTCACAGCTAACTGCCTTGACTTTTGGAAATATAATGGAAAAATAGCCTTGTTTTCTGGTTGCTCCATGAGCTGTTGTACTCCAATGGCCCTTTCTCACCTTAATTTCTTCCCTCTCCTATTATGAATCAAATTTTCTTGCTCAGGCTCCATCTTATCTTTGGCTTAAAAATTCAATTCATACCAGAGACTTTGTATAGCTTATATCATTAAGGCCTCTCACAGACTCCACAGCTACATACCGAAGACACAGTAAGATGGGAAAAATAGAAAAACATTCCTGATTGACATGGATGTGAGAATAAGAACACATATTTTCATCTACCGTCACGTTTTTATGAAGTGACAAGGTCTTTTAATATGTTTCCCTCTTCTGCAGTGCAAAGCTGTTCAGAAATTTTCAAGACATGGATGCAATATTTTCCCCTTTTTGCCTAGGAAGTATGATCAAAGACTGCAGCAATAGCTTTTATGTTCCATAATAATGCTCTTGCTAGAATGTGTTTTAATAATTTCCATGCCTATAGAGGTCAGGTTTAGAATACCCATCAGGAAAGCAATTTCCCATCACTTTGAGTAAAAGGCAAAGGTGGCTTTTCCCCCTTGTGAATGGCCCTTTGCTTGTAGATGTCTCAGTGTACCCAAAAGTCTACAGTTCCCTGGTGGAACATGTAGCAGAAAAATGTGGATGCAGGAAAAGGGATAAATAAAAGAAAGTTAAGACAGCACAGGAGCAGGGAGTGCTCAGACAGCTTCTCTGTTGACATATTTAGTACCTCATAGGGGTAACTCCATTACTTCCAGATACCTGTGCTGGAAAATAGCCCATTGTCACCAGCTCTACGTAGAAAAGATCATTTATCTTTTTTAAAGCTCAATATTTCCACACTGCTGGACTTGAGGAGACCACTATTTTGCAGGAGCAAAGTCTGTCAGCATAAGCTTTTCTGATCTTCTCCATCAAATCATACTCCTAGTAATTCCCTCAGGGGAATATGGACTTGGGCAGCTTGCTATGTGATCGCCAGAAGGGGATGGTCTAAGAACCTGTAAAATTCATTCATTTTTAATGAAAACACTGAAATTTAAAATAGTAACTCAGCTGCATGAGCCATGACTCATAGAAGGATGTTTCAGTTTCCTGTTGATTTCTGTACATTTTCACTACTAGAGTAGGTGGTTCTTCTCAATTGCTTGGAGCCAGTGTGGATCTTGGGGAGTGATTATGCATCAGGGAGACGCCTAGAACCACCTCAGGGCAGAGCTCAGCTTGCAAAAGTGACCTCCTGAATCACTTCCTTGTGTTAGACAGCAAGGACCACATCAATCCTCCTGTTGCCCAGAAAGCCCAAGGGATTGCTGTCTCCTTGTCTTAAAATTTGTGTGTAAAGGAATTGGAGTTGTCTTTCCTTGTGGAGAATCAACCCTCTCTTTACACATCATCTGTGAACAGTATTTGTATAACAATTTTGGGAATGGGGATGGTACAGTCTTTTATGGTTTTGTTGGTTCTACTGTCTGCTCTGCAAAACTATACCACAACATTCCTGGGAGCTCTTTCAGAAGCAGGTTGATCCACCTGGGCCTGTACTGAAATACTGTGTGATGGAGATGAGTGGCCACTGACAAGGCCAATGCCATTCCAGAACTGTGCAGCTGCTGCTTTTGGGACTGCCGGTAAAACATGTACTGTCTTGGGAGCGCATGAGCAGCCAGGCCATTGTCTTGACAGCCTTGTGTCTTAGCTCCAGGAAGAGCTGAAGTATTTCTGGCATAGGCTATTAATGGATAAAAAGCATGTGAACTTCATAGATCAGTCTGCTGTGTAGTGTCCCAGGGCAAAGATGAGCAAGAAGCACTTCAGAAAAGAGGGGGAGGGGGGCGGGAAACAATGAATCGAGCCAAGTGGGGTCTGTACCTTATATTTTTACTGGCAGAAACACAGCTACAGTCTTTTGCAAAGCTCCAGAGTTCTCAACTTACTGTGAATAACTCTTGGATCAAGCTATCAAAATGCAGTTTTAAAAACTCAAGAGATTCAAGAGATTCAGGATATGGAAATTATTATGGCATATACCAGACAATCCCAATATTAGTTTTAAAACTTCAGGGTCCTATAAACAGACTCTTCTGCCTTTTTGGTATTTGTACTCTCTAAGTGTCCATGAAAGATATGGGACGTGACTTTAGTGTTTATCTGTCTAAATTCTTATTCCACTTCCGTGATTTCAGTATCACTTGATCACTACACTTTTTAGTAAGCTCTTGTTCTTAAGTAATCATATGTTCCATTTTTTCCGCACTGCATTACCTGTGTTAAAGCATTTTTTCAAAGGAGAAGAAAGGGGTCTGCTGAAAAGCAAAAACATTTTTTGTATAACAATCAAGAAGTAATTGATGTATTAATTTTATTTTATTTAAAGTGAAAAGTTGGGAGGGAAGAAGAAGAAAGCCTCTTTAGCTTTAAAGAACATATGAAATTGTGTTGCTAGAAGTATTTCAATAGAAATATACAGTAGAAGCCAGAAGTAATTGTTAGCAGTAAAGAAAAGTTTCAAATAGGAAACAACCCAGCTCTGTGTTTGCACTCTGTTAAAGCCAAGGAATTTTTTTTCTATATTATTCTTTAAACAAAATGAAAAAAAAATTCATTTAATATATAAATTAAATATTATAAAATTAAATAGCCTGAGAGCCAAATAGCCATCTCGCATATATTTATTCCCACCAGCTCCCTTTTGGCCAGTGGGAATACAGCGGTGTGGGATCAGTTCTTGGTTTGTCAAGGTCAGTCATCTAAACGGTATGTAAAAATCATACATTTGCAAGGAAAGACAATCTCTTAATTGCTAGCAGAGGCTGGTGACATCTGAAAGTGGATAGGCAAAACTGTCGTAGGTCCAAGACCAGAGCCGGTTCAGAGCATCTGGTAAAGATCACAGAGTGTTAAACTTGCGTCTGCCTGTGACACAGAGCCTTGTCTGTTAACTGGAATCCTGCGTATCAAGTTGCACAAACAAATGCGGATTTTAAGATCACTTATAAGGTGGCTACTTTGCAAGCTCCGTTCTCTGTCTTCAACTCTAGTGTAGTATCAAACATTCCAGAGGACAGGTGGCTATTTTATTTGAGCTGCGCAAGGGCAAATACATTACTTGGAGTTTCTCCTTCATGCCTTTCTCTATATGGATATGCATATATTATTCAGCTGCATACAAAGATCATCTGTTTTGTTTATCTGTAAATGGTAAGGATAGTATTGAACAGCAATTATATATTTATCTAAAAAAAGTTCTCACTGTGTTGCAATAAATGTGAGTAATTAGAGCTCTTAGAAGAAATGGCAGGCAAAATTATGAAGCAATGCAAAACACCCTTTTCAGGTTCAAAAAAAATCAATTTAGTAAAGCAAGATATGGACTGATTCTCTGATTGTCGTGACTTTGAAATAGAGCTCTTTTTTAGGTGTAGCAGGTCAAGAAATTCACGTCTTAGTAAGACAACCATTGTATATGTGAATCAGTTTGGCTAACGTTCTTCCTGTTTTCCAAATTTGTGCTTATGTTGGTTATTTTCTACTTAACAGAACCACACAATTTACAGACATTAAAACCTAGTACCTTGTTCAGATTTACTCACCTGCAGGTATAACATATATTCCCTTTGATACTATAGTAAACTGTTGCCAAATTGGAAACTGGGCCCCAACATTGTGTACCAACATTTCCATCCAGTAATAGGGGGTAGCTGTTCAAAAATGCCACATTGCAACATTTTCCTTACCTAAGCCAGCAAGGGATAAGCAAACTGTGTGTGCAGTAATATAACCTCACAAATATATAAAGCCTTTATCAGAGTTCCTGCTGAAGGTCTTTTCTGACAGGCACCAGGGTAGGGTTTCAGCAATTAAACATCTGAAGAGAGGACTCAAGTAATATTATGGGGGTTTGTGCATGTACAGGAGTGGCTGGCTGTGCCCTCAGAAGGGCACAGAGCCTGTGCACCTTCTGTCCTCCTATCAACATTTGAGGTTCCTTTTTGGTGATATAAATTTAGGAGATGAATGTGAGATAATCTAGTTCTACTCTCAGCTCAGACTGGGGAGATTTACCAGACAAAGGTGAAGCCAAAACCTGTAAATAGCTGGCAGAGTGGCAAGTTAAGAGAGCTTCCTCTCTAAACAGGTTGTATCAAACAGAAGCTATTTGTGGCCTTAATTTTTTAGAAGTTAAAAGCTGCTTACTGAAAATCCCTGTCCAGCGCTTTTGTTGCTTTATCAGTTTGTTCTGGAAAAACAATTGTTTAATATGGTGTATGGAGATCAGCTTTGACAGTATTCTGTTAACACAGGTCTCAGGGCAGAAGGCAGCTGAGGCAAAAATGTTGCATAGGAAAAGTTACTTCATAACAGAGTCCTACACAGTAGGTTTTGTAGTTAGATTTATATGCTGAGAAATCAAGTAATCACTGATGTTTCATGCAAGTGTCTCCAAAGCTTGGATTTAACTGGATCATTTCAATTGAGGGACAAGAAACAGAAACGGCTTTCTAAAGCTGGAAAAAACAGGACAGGGTAGGAGCACAGTACAGGAAGAAATTATGTGCCATGCGCATGGCATCTGATTTCAATATGATGACTTTTTCTGCCCTCTTTGAATGTGTATCTGGAGTATGCCATTTGTTTTAATGTCCACGGATTGCCTGGTTATTAAATTAAACGTGACCTCTGCATTTCTATCAACCTTAGAAAGAACTGCTGCTTTTGTAACTTTATAGATGGTTTTGTCAAGTATATTTATAGCCTATTTATTCAAATAGTTCTTATTATCTTCAAAAGATGTTCCAGCAAGTCTGGCACCTTGCAGTAGCTTTGTACCTTTGCTGTAATTTAAATGAAGAGTTTGAAGATGATCGTTCCTTTTCTGCTCTCTGAGATACAATCTTTCTGTCCTTACCCCTATCTATTTCTTCCCTGGTATTCTGGCTGCCAGTTTTAGTTCCTTGGACAGCATTGTGGCCTTTGAAGTCAGAAGAAGAATGTATCTTTCCACATGATCAATAGGCATTTGGCCACCACGTCTCCACAACACTATTTTTAAAAATAATTACAGAAGTTTCTCCTGAGAGAGAGGAAAATAAATTCTTGAATGGCTAGGCATTCATCAGATGAGGCTGAGATAAGCAGATGAAATAGGGGGGCTGGATCAAACTGCTACAGCATTAAATTTTTATGGTTTTACTTTAACATTTTTTGCTAGATGAGTTAACACTTGGCCCATTTCTACTGTATATTTAGGTTTGGGGGTTTTTTACTTTAACATATTCTTTCTTTTCTCAGTTGCTAATAAAAAGTAGTGAAATGCAACATCTCCCCTTACATTGCAGCCTTTTAAGATGTATATTCAAGTGGAAACTGGCACGCAGAATTTAAGCAGACGTATCTTGTCCAGGAAAGTGCTATGGCTCTGACAGCCAAGGATCCACAGGCTCGGCTTGCCAGTCTAGGTCAAACACTAATAGTCAGGAATTTTTAGGGGACTAAGAGGCAAATGCAAACTGGGGGAAGGAGGGGAGGCAGCATGAGAAAAATGAAGATGGGGCTCATTTAAAGAAAAAAATCTCTAGATTGTGTGAGGTTCAGAGTACAGACAGAGCTGGCAGAGAAAGCCTGACTGATGGACAAGTTAGAAAAGATGGGCATATTGTTGATGTGACTGCACAGGCTAATAGGTGGTAAATAGGGAATGAGTTATGTATGTCTACCAAAAAATTATCACAACTGATAGCACACTTCTCCTACTGTGAGTACATGTAGTGATGCACTGAAGAAGCAGATTAATGATGACTGCAATGTATCTTTTTAGAGAGGACTACAACTCGACAAATGTAATAGAGAGATGTATAATGCAGCTGTGACTTGCTTGAAAGGCAGCAAAAATATTTGTTGCATACACCTAATAAAATACACGTACTTTTATTTTTATTAAAAGCATTTAGTTGAAAAAAATGCACTAAGCTTAGATTAGATTTTTCCCATTTCATGTAATTTTCATTTATTTCATTTAATGGAGGCTGGATATATCACATCTTCATACTCTTGCAGATAAAAAATTATGCAGTTTTCCATATAACTGTTTAGTAAAAATAAGGGATCTAGTAATGATTTACTATCAGGGTGAATAAGACTACAGTAAGGACTGTGAAAATATATCGCTGTTTGTAATGAGGAACAAGCACCAGGAATATGTGGGGTAGTGGAATATGGGGAGAAGAAATATGGCAGTCAAGAATGGAACGGAATTGAGGGGAATACTTTTAGTTGGAAGGGACCTACAAGTCCAACTGCCTTGACATCTGGGGGCTGACTACTAGGGGCATTGTCCAAATTTCTTTTAAACACTGATAGGCTTAGGGCTTTGACCACCTCTCTAGGAAGCCTCTTGCAGTGTTTGACCAACTTCTCAGCAAAGAAATAGCTCCTAAAGTCCAGTCTAAACCTCGTCCGATGCTGCTTTGAGCTGTTCCCGTGTGTCCTATCACTGGATCCCAGGAAGAAGAGTTCAGCAACTTCCTCTCCACTCCCACTCCTCAGGAAGGTGCAGAGAGCAATGAGGTCACATCTCAGCCTATTTTTCTCCAAACTGGACAAACCCAAAATCCTTAGTTGCCCCTCCACAGGACATGCCTTCTAGCCCTTTCTCCAGTTTTGGTCCTCTCCTCTGGATATATTTGAGTACCTTAACATCCTTCTTGAACTGTGGGGCCCAGGCTGATTAGGTAGTGATTATTGCACCCTGACAATGCAGATTATGTCTCTTAACTGAATCTCCTTGCCTACTTCAATTATCAATGTAAAGAGTTATGAATATTCACAAAACAAAACCCCAAAACCAAAACAAACAGAAACAAACAAAAAAAAAAAAATCAAAAAAAACCAAACCCAAAACAGTGAAAGTGTGAAAATTGAACCAAAACTTATGGCTAAGAATTTCTCATTCCCGGTACTATTTTTCTTGAGCCGTTATTGTTACTCCTGTATGAGGCAAGCTTATCTAGAGGGAAGTCCTTAAGGCAAATGCTGCCATCTAGAGAGAAGCAGAAAGAAAGTGCACGATCTGAGGGTTTTCATTTACAGACAGCCCCAGGAGAAGCCGGACACAGAATGTCCACAGACTGGACTGCAGTGACAGAGATAGGAGCCTTTGGGATGTCTTTTCAACAGCTGTTGACTGAAAGTATTCAGGTAATTCCAACAGACACTGAGCAAAAAAACACTGAGAAAATCCTGACGAAGGATTTTGAGTGTGTATCAAAGATACTGAACAGGCATTCCACTTCTTAGCCAATTAAAATAATTTCATGTTGCATTTTTTTCTCGGTGTTTCTGTTTTTTCTGTGAAAAGCTGTCACTAAATTTATTTGGTTTAAAGGAAGAAATGCAAAAGAAGCTTGCATTATATGCAATTTATTGTTCATCTGCCTTTTTTTTTTTTTTTTGACATCACAAAGCCTCTGTTTACTCTTCAGCTAGTTTTGAGAATTAGGATTGCAAAATTCAAATAGAAGGACAAACACAAAGAAACCACTGAAAATACCTGAAAGACAAGAAAGAAAAGTGGGGATTTACCTTGTCTCAGTATATTATGTGTGCAGCTATATAAACATCCCAGCATGTTCAAAGACTGAGCTATCCATGTTAAACCTGAATGGCAAAAATGAATTCTTGTAGGTGCTTTCAAAACTCTGCTAGCAATAGCATTTCTCTGGGTATAATGAAGATGACTCATTATGAACTAGTGACTTAGAAGAGCCTGCAAATAATACTGCACATGTTCAACCTTGTTGTGCCCATTCATTTCGCTGAAATTATTTGTACAGTTCACCATAAGTTACTCAGAGTTCCAGTTTGAAATGTTCAAAGGAATAAAAATAAGGTACTTAATTTTTTTTCTGGCAGATGTGTTTCAATGTCAGTGAGTAAAACTCTGTAATGAGCTGACAGGGTCTCTGTGCAGATGATTTTTAGTTTCCACTTTTCTTTAACGTGTTGTGCTGTTAATGGCTATCTGTATGTTGTCTTGCTAGTGATGTGGGTAAGCAGCACGTGAGAAGGAAAATAAGGGAAATTTTTTGCACCCAAACAACGTTTGCAATCTGAGACTTCAGAATAGCTTAGCTGCTTCTCCCTAAGTGGTGTCCTACAAGTGGAAAAGAGCTATGGTAGAGCCCTGATTTTTTCCAGTACGTGCGTATTTGCTGAGATGTGTGTGTACAGGACAGGTGGTTGGTATTTTCATCTGAAAATTGTGAAGCAGATTGAGGCACTTTGAAGAAATACCACTAATAATTCCTTTATTTTAGGTAAATTTGTAACATATATAATGCTAGTAGTTTCTGTGTGCCTTGGGATTTGCGTGATTTCTGGAAAGATGTTTGGTTTTTGTGCGAACTGAAAATGTAGAGATCTTCAGAGCTCTGTAATGAACTCAAACAAAATAATTGCATAAAACAATACTGGTTTTAAATATTATTTGATAAGTGGGACATTTTCCTAGTGTTCGTAATGCATATTGGCATCAGTAGTACCTTCTACCTGGAAACTTTTTCGCCCTTCATATTTCATATCCAAATCCTTTTCTGTAGTACGATTATATTGTAAATTGCTCAAGCATAACCTATACACAACATGACAGAGTCAGAGAAAGGCTAGATCTGCCCTATACCATAAAATATTCAGACATCAAAGAACAGATTCCTTTTTTCGTCACCACACTTCTTCCTGGACTTTTGACACTGACGTTTCTATCCAAAAGCCTTGACACATTAACCTTACTCTTCATTTGTTTTTTCAGTCATGAGGTTCACTGGATTTTAAGCACCAGACATGGGAACTGTTGCAGCCCAAAAGCAATGATTACCAGACATTTTTATTTCATTGGTGAGGAGGCTACAAATTTGAGGCACTACAGGATGCTCAGGCTGTCTCTTTAAATACAGAAAAAACACAGTAAGTTTTAAAACATATTTTCTCTCTGGCTGCCACAGAGGATTAGAGAAAAGAAATATGCATTTCATAGTAATGCAAGGGCATGTTTTGAAGTGACAGTTCCATATGTTACTACTACAACAACAACAACAACAGAGTCGGGGCAGGGGAGGAAATCACAGATGCCTGAAAATTATGGGGTAGCTTGTGAGTTTCCACAAACACGTGAAAACTTTCCAAAGGCAAATTCCAGGCTTTCTTTAAAATGCCCATGAGTGTCTTCTGTTCTCTAGCATATGGTAGTGCCTTTAAAAAACTTCGGCCTTCCAGAATGCCAGTGGTGTAAATAGAATTCTTCGTTCCTGCAGCGGAATATTTTGCTCTTATTTAGGGTTATTTATTTTCTCTGCCAGATCCTCTTTTTGCAGTTCTTCACTGTGGTAGGGTCACATGCTTATTATGACCAGGGAGGTGCATCTTAGAAAAAACAAAGAACAATAGTTACAATAGATTAGGAGTGAGTTTGAAGTAAATAAAATCTAACTGATACATTTGGCAAGGAAAGGCAGGGTCTTCCAGGATTAGAAACCTATCTTAAGGCATGTGCTTTCTGTATTTGGTTTGGGTTTGGGTTTTTTGGCAGTTCGGTGTTCTTTCTTTGTGGGTTTTTTTATTTTGTGTCTCTTAGTGTGTTATTACAATGGTTAGAATTAGGTTTATTACCTCAGAATGAAAAGTACCCATGTCTTCCACTAGTAGAATTTTTATTAGTGGCCATGAGGAGCATGCTGAAACAGCAGGGAAGGAGCTGGACAGGGAATTAGATTTGGGCCTCTGAGCTAGTCCTGATTGCATGGGTGAAATTATTCAGGGGGGGCAGCTATTCAGGATGGGCTTGAGAGACAAGAAGGAAACAGTGCCTGTTAATCTGTGTGGGCATCTTTATTTTGCTCAAAAGTGTCTTTAGATGAAAACTGCACAGTATATGCTACATTTTTTTTCCAAAGCAAACACCAATGGATGAAAGTTGCGTGATTTTGAATGCCTAAGATTCATTCTGTTACAGGATGCAAACTTGGTATCACAAGATGCCAGTGGAAAATTCCCCACCAATTTATTAAACTGCAGCTTCATTATCCATATTTTCAAATGTATTTTAAAACAACTTTCCAGAAAAGCCAGTATGACCTGGAATACAATTTATATTAAAACTTGCACGGAAATGTCTTACTTCTGACATCTCTGGATTGGTGATAGACTGGAGGTGGCACAAATCTAGACACACTATATTCCAAACAAATTCAGAACAAAATTTGATTTAATTGAAATTTTCCAGAAATTAGGAGCTTGGAATTAAATGTGTAGCACATTCTGGTTTAGATAATCATACAACGGTATAAAAATCCCCACAATTTATTTTCTACCACACTCACTGGGCATTTCTTCAACTTTTAAGCAACTTTTTGCTCAAAACAACTGAACATACACAGTGCAAATAGATAAAGGCATGCACAAGTACACGTGTAAACTGGACAATGTGCAACTGCCAAATGCATCTGGTATAGCTGGCAGCAACATCAGTAGGTCTTCTCTCTCTCACCTGTTCCAGAGCAGTTTGCTGTATACATATATCTCTTCCTTTCTTTTCAAGTTAAAAGACAATACATGCAGTTCATTCCTGCAAGTGTCTGTTTAGACTTTAGTAAATGTGGCCTCCTCTTACATTAGCAGTTCTAGGTTATGGTCCCATTGGGGTTTTATTTTTATTCTCTAGTATATTACATTGTAATATATATGTAATATTCTTCCTTTTTTTCCCTTTAAATAAATTGATTCTAGCCCATGCCAGATAAACTTGATCTGTTCATAAGAATGGAACATTTTAAAACAGATGAATGAAATCAAAAGATCCTTTTAACAATGGTTTGTAAATGGATGTTTTACAGGAATGTACTGTTAGTAGCTATATTGTGCACTACGTGCCTTTCTTTGCATATTTATCACAAAATAGCAATCCATGCAAATTCAGTGATACTAAATAGCAATGCAGTGCTGCAAGAACAGTGGTAGTTTGTAGTCACTTTTTCATGCACAATGTGACTGGACCATAATGTAGATTTGAAGTTCTAAGTGAAACTGCAGGGAGAAATGAGTTATTACAGGATCTGGAATCTGGTGAAGACCAGAGATAAAGAAATTTTATTTTGGAACAAGCAGTAAAAAATCCTTACTAGCTGGGACATTGATTTTATTTTGTCTAAAAGATGGCAACCCCAGGATATAAATTCCTAGGACTATTCCAAAGTGCTTGGTTGAATACTGACACATAAGGAAATCTTCCAACAAATCAATGCCAAGAACATCTATCTCATCAGACATAAGCATGCCTTGGTTTATAACCATTTTCTGTGGCATGGTTTGGGCCCAGTTTTTCTGCTGATTTGTTCTACTTTTTATATTGACCCATTTTGTCTGTAGTAGATTCTTGACAAGGGGGGTTTATAACCTACACCATTGTGTCACAGGATTATTCTACTCTGTCAGATAATGATGATCACAGAGTGACCTACCACAAAGGTTGTGATAGGAGTTCTTCCCCTCCCTCTAGAAAATGTGACAAGGAATGAATTGTTGACACGTTTCAAAAGACTCAACTCTTTCTTCTGGAAAAAGAAAAAAAAAAGTTTAGTCAGTAAAATGCAAAAGAATATTCTATTTTCTGCAAACCAATGGGTTTGTCCTGTGTGTTGAACTATGCCCCCAATCACTCCTAAACCATTGTTGTTGCCTGATTTGATTGTCCAGTGACCTATGCTTGGCTTCTGTTTGTGCTGTCTGGGCTTAATGTTTGGTTTCCATCTATCATGATACTACCTTTCTCCTGAATGATAAACTCTGCATTCAGCTAATAGAAAGAGCTATAAAAATTAACCTAGTTAACTTTTATTGGCTTGTTTTGGTCAACTACAAACAGGGTGCAACGAGACGCACCCCTGACCTGAGCACCTTCATCATCAGCTTGTGGCATGTGACACGCCTGCTATATGCCAGATAGTTATAACTGACCTCTAAATGCTGTTTTCAAAAACCCATGCATTAGGCAGTCTTTCACTTGTAGCAAAACTTGAATTGAAAGTGGATGAGCTTTAAATTCCATAGCCTACAAAATAGACCAGGTAGTGTAGCTGTGGAACTTGACATAGCTTCCTATACAGCATGGAAGGATATTTTACAAACCTCAACAAAAAAACTATTTCTCTCTGGACTTACTGTCCATTCTCATCTGGAAGACAAACATTGCATTCACAGAGCAGGACTCGTCTGACCATTCTCAGGTGTCTACATCTAACCTGGTTGCTGCTGGCAGTCTGTGTGCTTAGAGGAAAGTGCAGTGCAAGCCACCTCAGTCTGAAACAGCTGCTGAAATAGATCAGATAAATAATTGTCTGTAACTCTTCACAGACTATACAGAGAAAGTAGGCAGTCTGCTGGGACTCCCATCTCCAGTGTGGTCACCTGAAGTTCAGTGAGCTGGATCCCATTGATTAAACCTTTGTTAGGCCTATCAACACAGCCCTCAAGGTGTATGGCTGCAGTGAAAATGCCTTTAGAGTCTGCCGCATTTTTTCCCTTAATTAAGCAAAGCTGCCTCTTTTTCAGAACATATACCATCATTTTTGTTTTATTCTTTTCCAGACATGGTCACCACATTTTTTAATACATAAATTAGAAGTGCTTTCAGGTTCCTTTATGCTTGCAGAGCAAGACTGGTATGCAAAGAACAGCCTGTGTTCTGTGGATCATTCAACTACCTACACATACCTTAACTTAATGCCTGGCCAGTAAACATAATCTCAGGGTCTGGCCTGTAATAGCCACTGTTTCTCATGCTTCAGAATAGATTTCCTTTCATTTTATATTTTAAATCTTGCTACAGATACTCTCTCCTGATAACTGAATTAAGGAAATAACTAGAGGCAGGGATCCAAGTTTGCCAAAATGCAGACAAACTCCAAATCCTGTCCTACTCTCTTTTTGAGGCAAGAATACCATTGCTGAAAAAAAAAAATTATGTTCCCTAAATATTGTATTCCAGGATTTAGTCCTGAATTGTTCTAATATTTACAAGTATTAATTTAGAGATGGATACAACTGGATCTAAAGATTGAGAAACAAGAGCACAGTTGAAGTTAGTTAAGTGGTAGAAAATGCTGGGTGTCATTAAACATATTTTTAAGAAAGTAGCTAAAAGCAGCTAAAATGATGAATTTAAGCAATCTCTGTGTAAAACATGGTTAATGTATCAGTGCAAATAAATTCACAGCATGTACAGAGAAAAAGCTAATAAGCTGGGTTTAAGTGAGAGGATTTTGCAGCTTTCAGAAATTCTAGGAGACCAATTTAAAAATTATTTCAAAATAGATTTGAAAAATGCTATAATTATTATTCTCATCCAGGTAAATGGACATTAGGTAACTAACTTAGAAATTACTTTTATCTGCCATAGTTTTCACAGACATTTTTCTAGTCTGTGGCGAACTGATGTGTAACTCTGCAGTCATGCATTGTTCAGCAGACTCATAGAGTTAGCATGTTACACAACACAGACTCTTTTAACCTGTCTCAGAAATTAAAAGTAGTCTTTTTAATTCCTCTGTTACAAAGGCAAATATATGTGATTCTTAGGAGTTTATTAAATGAAGGCTTCAATTGCAAAATGAACATGCACACACACAAAATTAATTTGCAGATTTCCATGACTTTGCCTCAGTGTCCTGACATGAATGCATAGAGGAACTCACTTTTCCCACTAAATAACCCTATTCTCCCATTCCCTCCTTCCCCCCCCCCCCCCCCCCCCCCCCCCTCCCC
>VZTI01003778.1:1067560-1081381 GCA_013397865.1 Struthidea cinerea | reverse complement strand
CAGCACTGCCACATGTATCTGTAGTTTGATGGCATCATTCCAGAGAGCGATGAACAGGTCAGATCAGCAACCAACTTTTTATCCATTGACATACAGACTGACTGATGGAAACTTCTAACAACCTTAAGACTTTAAGCCTCAGTACAAGAGTTTACATCAGACCCTTCACAGGAGGGGAAAGCCGTTTAATCCCAGAAACTGTTAAAACTTCCCACAAGACAAAATAAACTACCATGGTATAGTGTTTGTGTATTCTATTTATTATTTCTAAACAATTCACTATGAAAGATAATAAACTTGGATCTCTGTGTGTTTTTTTCTATTTAATCTGGCATTGGTACTTGAGTGATCTGCTTCATATGGCAAGACCTTTATTCTCTGCCACTGATAGATTTTGTTCTGAATGCCTTCACTTGTCAGGTAGTGCTGGGAATCTTGCCCCCTCATTTCACTGCAAAAGGGAGATTTTTAAAACTTGAGTAATTCTTTGTTACAAGTTCAAATTCCAGCTGTCACTTAATTCTAAAATAATTTCAGAGCATATTTCCTGTATTATTACCTTACTACAAATTCCAGTATGAGATTGCAAATTGCGGTGTGTTCGATGAAATAATTTTACAGTATAGCCTGTGAAATCTAAGAAGCCTAAATGCAAACATATTAGGGCAGTGTCTATTACCCATCTCTAGTGACAGATGCAAGCATTATCTTGCATTCTGATTGCCAGTCAGCAGCTACATCCACACTGCTGCCAGCCTATGCGTGGTCCCTGCCTGCAAGGGACAGGATTTTCTTCCAGATGCAAGAAAGGTTTTCAGTACTGTTTCTACAGTGTGCAGGACTTAGATGAAAGCATACAGTTTCCTGAAAGGTACAGCCATTAATGTAGCAGTGTAACTTTTGCTAAAAATGTCATCAGAAGATTATTACATACAGCTGGGGAGTTCATCAATAAATTCAAATTGTTCAGACCTTTTCAAAGCCAGCAAATACGTCTGAACTACAGAACTTTTCAATTTCTTTATTAAACCTATAATTTTGTATGATTATTCATAGCCCACATATTCAAAAAATGCAAAGCACCAAACCCTCTGTGCATTATTTGCATCAGTTTGCTGTTTAATGTGTACTCATATGTCATCATTGGAAATCTAAGCAGGCGTACATCATCATTTGAAGACCAATTTAACAGAACTGTCCCACTCCTGACATCTTAATTCTCACTCTAAAGAAATAAAAATATGCCTTAGATAAAGAATTTGCTGTCCATTTTTAAAGCTTTTTGTTTGTTCATTTTCACTCAGCCTAGGCCTCATTTACCACAGGATTTGTGCAGGATCCTTCTGGAGTGCCTCAGAGTTGTTAAATGACAATCTAAAAGCCGATTTAGGATTAGCTAGCTTAACCAGGTGAACTGAGGGTTTCACTTTGATTGGGTAGAAAAGCCGTAGCTGTGCTTGGAAGTCCATATTGTGATACTGAAGGGCTTTATCAACATCCTGAGAGGAGTGCATTCAGAATAGGTGATGATGCGAATCTCACTAATCAGTGAAGGATTATCTGAGGCTCAGAGCTATACTGCTTCTAATTCCTTCTTCATGACGCTGTTCATGCACTGCAAAATGATCTAGTGCAACACCAGAAGTATAAATATTAGATGAGACTCTTCAGTATCTTAATTAGTGCTTTCTAAGGGAGCAGTTCTTGAATAGTCAGGGGTAATCAGATGTTTTCTAAAAAAACACAAAATCAGAATTGTAGCAGAAATCTATCATGATTTCTAACGTACAGTGATTGACACTGTGTCATACACAACATATATTACCAATTTTAAAAACGGTGTCAGCATCAACGCTGATGCCAAATTATTGACAGGATTTAGTACTTCTAGTCACATCATTACTGTGTTGAAGACAGTGATTCTGCATAATTCTTTCCTCTTACTGAAATATGTGAAATTCTCCATTGATGGATTTCTCATATATGGATTAAGAGTGTGCCAATACCCTGCACATCATTTAAAATAGATTTCTTTATACCCTATAGATGTTTCTTCCACAGAAAAAAAACAAAACAAAAAAGAAAAAAATAAAGGGGGTGGGGGAGAAAAATTAATGAAACACTGAATAAAGTGGGGGCAGTGTTTGTTTGGATTGTTTTTTCTTCCCCTAATAAATTTAACAGAGTATAACAGCCTAGGAAACATGGGATTGATAACAAAACTGAGCAGCCTGGTCTAGTGGGAGGTGTCGCTGCCCATGGCGTTGGGGTTTGGAATGAAATAATCTAACATGTCAATGATTCTATGAATCTATGAAAATTAGTATTTCCTACCACAACTCTGTTGAAAACTTGTGCTTTCACTTCCAGTAAATGACAGGTTTTCTAAATTGGAAGGAAAGCTTATATATGTCTCTTAATGGTAAAACAAGTGTTGCCCCAGTCTGCTTCACTAGACACATTGTCAAAATGACAGAACAAGATACCTTTAATTCTTAGCATCCAATTAGGTCCAATATCTACAAGACCACCAACAGAGTGAGGAATTGCTTTCCAACATTTCTTGCAGTGTTTTATATTCTTCAGTCTCTGTTGCTTCTTACCATCCTCATTTTAGTCTTCTGGTCTCCAAGAAAGGTATTTGAGTCATTCACAGCTCTTACAACATGTTTTTATTAGACTCTTTCTCCTCACCATAATTTTCAAAAACATACAGAGGAAGGGTGAGCTACGAATAAGACCCTGGATCAGTGGACTCCAGAAACAGGTTCCAATGTTGCAGTATAAGACCATTCATAGGATAACTCCATATAGTCAAAATCTTCGTATGAGTAGTACAGGATTTTCATACTACAAATTTTTAGTTGAATTCACTCTTTATGCAAATGAAGCTTAACAAAAGATAAATTTTATAATTTTACCAGACAAATGTCATTACTTATTATCAGAAACATCTATTTAAAGTTCACAGAAAGTAAAATTTTAACTTGTTTCTTTTTGAAGTAGGAGGGATGTTAATTTAAATTTTACTGCTGTTCTTAAAATTGTGTTCATACAGGTGTATTTCTGCTCATCATGGAAAGTACATACTTTCAGTTTGGCTGGCAATATTTCCATTCTAGGAAATAAACATCTTAGAAGTCAGGCATTATAAACACAAGTAATGTATTTCATTTTAATACTGTTTTCAAAACCAGATAGCAATATTTTATCTTCTGCTTTCCATGATACCGAGCAAACATACATCCAGGTAGACTTCAGATACTGTGTCAGAGGACTTCCATTTCTATCACTCCTTAATGATGAATGAGGTGGTTCTTCTAAACAAATAAGCACTTCAGAGACTTACCCTTGACAGGGCTGTTAATCCTGGGAGTCTGCCTTATCATTGTAGAATTCAAGGGCTGAAGTTGTACAGTATCCCTGTACTGCCTGTCTCCTATGCTGCTGCTCTGGCTGAGAGCTGGGGCAGAACTATTTCACATCTTGCATGTAAAGCCATGCTCAGGCCTTCTGTTCTGGTGTACGTGCAGATAGAGAGGCTTATCATCTTAGTAGCCACTGGCCTGCTTTAATATCTGGCTGAATTTCTCATTCAGATGGATGTGTTATCAGCCTGCTTCCACTGGTGTATCGTTTCCTTTGCAGTCTTTCTTCACTGAGTGAAATGAATCTCGGACTATAATACAAAGCTTACCTTGAGTGCTACAGAAACTTAAGGCAAGTCAGATCACACTCTTTTGTCACAAATGAATTAAAGATGTGATGTTCTCTGTCCTTTAGCACAATGGAACATCACAAAATGGCGATTGTGAAGAAATGCAGAAAAGCTCTTGTCTTATGATTTTGCATACCTGACAGCAGCTGTTCTGCTTAATGTCACCATTAAAACTATAAAGCCTCTAAAAAGCAATAGGTACCTGTGTAATTCTGGTGATTAGGCAGAGACTTCGGACCAATTTTCACAGAAGTGAAGCATTCTTCCAAATGTCTTTCATCCTTTCTTTCCACCACCTTTCAAATCCCTTCCACACCACCTGCCATAGAAATCTGGAACACAACCAGGATCATATAAGAATTACAAGCGAATATTTTTTATCTCCATGAGTTTCCTTATCCCTTAAAAGGCTTAGAATAGGCATGCAACTTCAGCTGCTGTTTGAAAATCAAAGCATAATGTGTTTCCAGTTTATAAATTATAAGATATTCAAAATCACAGACTAACATTAAGGAATTGGTTACACTGCTTGATATCTAGAGCTGTTTGTTCCTTTTATCTCTCTTACTTTCCCCTCCTACTGCCTCTTTCCTTTCCTTCTTAAGGATAGAACACAAAGAAAATGTAAATTTTGATGCCTTGGGCCTTGGAAAGATAGGAAGGAAAAAGATAATGCCAAAAAATAAATGAGGGAGATAGGGTGAATAGAGGGTCTCTTTTGATCTGACACCAGTAGTTCTATTCACTAGTTTCATTCCTTGTCCATCAAAAAGATCCCTAATGCAAAGTATTAGCTTTTTACAGGCTTTTCTGAACAGTGGGAACAAAACCAGGTGTGTATACTGTGCTAGCTTTCATTCTAGTCTCTAAAGATCAGCATAAATATTAATTGTCATCAAAGCCATGTGAGAGAGACATTTTAACACCACTTTACAGAGAGGATACTGTGAGGTGCAAATAGTTAACAAGCATAAGGAAGCAGAAGAGCATTCCAGGAATACTGAACAGAAAACGAATGTTCGGGTCTGATCTTCAGAAGCCGTTTTCTTAAGGGGCAGGAAAAGCCCTGCACTCATTGCTAGTAGAAAATATGCATACCATCCCCCTCAGCTGCCTGCACTGAAAAAGACAAATTCTGTTAGATGTAAAAGGTGAAATCCTCACTGGAGTGATGAGTAACTCCCTGACTTAAGCACAGCTGAACTTTTCTTTACATGCTTATTTCTGCTTAGTACATAGTTTGTCAAAGTGAAAAAGAGACTTAGGTTGTAGTTTATTTTTATGGATTTGATAGTGGCAATCCACTATGAAAAGTTCTCTGTTGTCCTTTACTCCAGCTTCATAATCCCACATTACAGTTTGTGCCCTCCTCAGCTGTCCTGAACTGTCTGGAAAGCCAGGATTACAAATCAAGCCACTGAAATTATTTTTATTATATTTTAAATCCTCAGGACTTTTTTAAGTAACATTAGGGGAGAGAAAATTTAGTTGGGAGTGTTTTGTATTTTCTAAACCTAGATGACTTTACTGTTCTGGAATATAACAAATTTGTCAGACAGTTGCAGCAAGTGTTAGAGGTAGGGGTAAACTGGACTGCACTGGTATTCCTGCCAGGTGAAATATGTTTTAAAAGGCCCTGCGAATCAGAAGCATTTGGCTATTTCCATCCCTCCAGTTTACAGTGGGCCTATGTATTTTTATAGGTCCTAGCACAGTGAAAGCTTGGTGCTGATTCAGATGTTAAAACTTCCCTAACAAGCCTTTAGCATTGCAACTGTCTTTAAATTGAGTATTCATACACTTTTCTTTTTTTCAATGGAGTAATGGCATAAAGCTGTGACTTTTTAGGACTTGCTCTATCTGCTGTCAATGACAAAAAATATGTGAGCAGCTATTCTCTTTAAGAGACCCTCTCTCCATAAACCCTTGTGCAATGGGGACATGTTGCTTCTTTCTGATCTTGAAGAAAGGCAACCTACAGTTTTGAGCATGCTATCCTAAGCCTTGTTTTCTGTGCCGTATCTCAGCTGCCTTTATAGCCCTTTATCTTTTAGCTAAGCAAATGCTTGAACATTTGCCATATCCCTGACATGATGTTTCTAAAAGCTATAAATCAGAACTGCAAATTAGACTCAAAGTAGTTTTTGCTGATGAGAATTCTATTTGCTCTCAATAGATATGTACCAATAGAGAGGCAAATACACCCCTCTTGATTGCTCTTATTTTGTCTTCATATATCTATTGATTAGGACATTTATCTAAAGAATAAACAACAGCATCTTGGACAGTGTTATCAAATGTGAGGTAATCACGGCATACAGAGATTTAGTCCTGTTTTCCTAACTTTGTTATCTAGCAAACACATCATTCTCTGTTTAATTCTAGTCTTACCTCTGCAGTAATTAACATTCTTTATTTTATAATAGGTTGTGGGATGTAACTTTTTTGGATCTATTTATCTGCTATATGTAATTGACTAGGGTAAGTGATGATACTTAACTGTCATTTAGTGATTTGGAACATGTGGGAAAGCATTATATTGACTGCATTTTATTATAGGACAAGTATATAAAATTGATTTTTTGTGATACAAGGTTCATGCTCTACATTTAGCACTTTTTATTATAAATGCCTGTTAGTGCTGGTTTACTTTTTTTTTTCATCAGCCAGGCAGAAGATACATTCTTTTTCTCCTTATTTTACAAAGCCAAAGGCTTGACCTGTAGCAAAAGGAGGCAGAACACTAAAGCATTGCATGTCTGGTCTTTGAAAGCCTCAGGGTCTGCTACAGCTCCTATTGAAGTCACTGGGAGTTTTGCCATAGATTTCAATAGGACTGGGAGGAGAGCCTATGTTTATTGTTAACTGAGATATACTGGAGTTCTGTTCACAGTGAAATAGAATGATGGGTCTGAATTGTTTCAGAGGTTTATTGTGTGCAGGCTGCAATTCCAGAGAATGTCTGTTTACAGGAGGAAAAAATTCTGCATTCCTCATACAGTCAGAATTTCCACTGAAGTCAATGAAATCTTTGCCTAAGTAAGGATAAACACTCGCAACCAAAGTAGATGATTTAGTGAAAAACAAGCATGTTACTGAAGTGCCTGTTGGCTGTGTTCCTGTATTTTCTGTCATTTATATTTGAAAAGTTATCCAATACTAATAGGTTTCTGTTACTTACATCCAGTTACTGTTGGTCACTTTACAGCAACTACACACTACCACCTTTCTTACAAGGAGTGTTTGTGTGAAAAGAAAGAGCTGAAGCCCTTTAACTGGTTTCTCATACAAATTCTGGTTGATTTGAAACACGCTGACATACCTTCTCTTCATTTCTAGTTGCTTTCTGTTGATAACCTGACCGTTGTACGAAATCTACAATGTACTTGTAAATTTGTGCATGCCAGGGATCCAAGCCTCTGAGCAGTGAGGATGTCAGGGAGCTTTTTTCCTTCAGACACCTAGGCTACATCAGCTATAGCCTAGTCTCAAGCACTTTTCGTGTATGAGCATGCTGAACCCTCATGTCTCAACAGTTTTATCACTGCAAATTAACTTCTCAGTGCTCTTCCAGGATTATTACTCTGTGACACATGTGCCAAGTACTGCAAAACTGGGCTGCCACAAATTGCCAGTCAAAATTGGAGGGTTTATGAGTAATTCAGTACAAAAACAGAAAATACAAATAGGTGCCTTAAATGAAGCAGAGTAGAATTAGAGGTTAATCTCTCTTCCCTACTAACTCTAAATCTTCAGAGATAGTATAATGCCTCAATTTGCCCCATATATGTATGCAGTAGTGTTTTGAGAACCTTCTTGGTCAGGGGCTTAGTAACACTGATCCCTCTATGCCTTCAGCCTGCATTGGGACCAGTCAAATTCTGCAGCAATAGTAGTACAGTAGGGACCTCCACAGGAGGTGAGGAGTGGGGTGGAATTACTGCCATGTGTTTCGGAGTGTTTCTCAAGCTTACTGGTCTGATGTAAAAGAGAAATGATCTTCCTAAGATACATTTTAACCCTGGGTTTGAAGGCAAAATCAGAATTTGCAGAGAAGAGATGTTTAAAAAAAAATAACAAAACCGAAATTGTGATTTGAAATTGGAGATGATATACTGCATGCTGAGAATAAGAGATGCTAAGAAAACAAACTAGTTAATTTGACATACATTAATTTCCCCACAGTCTGCATTATTCTCTGTCACATATACTGGGAACACAAATCTGCATCTGCATTGATTGGATGAATTTCAAAGACCTTTTACCTGCTCTCTGTTTGTGTTGCCTCATATCTTTATGACATGGAATGAACTGCTTGGCGCCACGTTGCTGTTATCCATTAACCATTCCTGTTTTCCTAATCATCTTAGACTCCATCTTTCTCTGTCCTATCTGTTATTGTCTTCTGCAAAGAGATGTGATGTTCCTGTAGCCTGTTCTGGTTTGCATGACATGATTTGTGTCTCTGCCTACAAGGGTTTCTCTACTGAACCCTGTACATTATCTTCCCCCAGCCCCCCTCCTCTGTAACCAGGAGAAGAGGGTCATACATCTGTAAAATGACAGCACTTATGAAAAATGGGAGTTTGGTACACATGGCTCTCATCAGACACAGACTCATCTTCCATGCCACAGACACTACTTGTTTCCTTGCAATGCAGACTGTAGCTGGAAACACAGGAAACACCTAATAAATTGCCTGACCTATCAAATTAACAAGTCATCAAGAAACTATTTTGGTAATCAATGAGCAAAGCAGAATTGTTTGCTTTCAGGCCGAGAAAGAAGAATGCATGGAGATGGAGCAATTTATTTTCTTCATCTCTCTTCTATAAACAGCATTTGAGTGGATTGTAAGTTTGTTGCAATACATGGAAAAATGTGAGGAATCTATTTTTAGAATTAGGAGAGCTCAGACCTAGACGCATGCATTGGCCTAAGTTTATGGCTGAGTACAGAACTCAAAGAAACTCGGATATGCTCGGATATGTGACAATATAATTATGTCGTCACTATTTCTGGTGAAGGTGGTTTTAGTTCTGATTATAATAAACACATAACAGAAATTAAGTCTTGTGGGTTTAAGCATGGTATGAGTTGAAGTAAGCCTCAGTGTCGTCCCTATGCTCGCAGCCTTGTAGAAAAACTACAAAGTATAAAATTTTCAGCCTTTCTCTAAAGCACCTAATAAAATTAAAATGAGTAATAGACTATGAATGAAGAAGCAGACATTTTTTTCTTCTGCCCAATGTGCCCTGAGAAGTAGAAATAGGTTGCCTCTTACTTCTGGTTAGAAAAGGTAGATGTTGGAACTGCTGAAAATTAAGTCATGGTGCTGGTTGTGCAGGCAACTGCCAAGGATAACTGGAGCATTTACTGCCCAGTTGGGATAATGCAGCAAAGACTGTTCCTGTGAAATAAGAACAGCATATAAACACCAGAGACAGACTGGAAACTTGTGATTTTCGCTTGTAACTGCCAAGGGTGTTGTGCCCAGTGAAGCTTGTATAGGAGACAGTAAGATGTTAAAGCAGGTGCCATTTATGTTGTGAGCTTGGTAGTCGACGTCTGCTTGAATACTCTGTCAAGTTGTGGTCTCAGAAGCAATTGAATTATTTGGAAATTTGTAGAACACCATTAATGTTGCTACCACTGTGACATCCTCTTGCCTTTCTTGGGCATTTTTGTGGTGCTTAACTTCCTGTTTTAATGACAGACCTTTACCAAATCTCCATCACGTTTTTAGAGGCTCCTGGAATATTATGCATCATTTCAACTGATCATTTACTTCATTTACTTCATTATTTTTTCATTAAATTTAAAATCACAAAATCGAAATCCTGATAGGATAGAATAGAGCTCTCTAGGTTATCTGTGGCCCTCATTTTCCATTACCTTCTGACAGGGAGAGGACAGAACAATTGCTATAGAGGAGTAAATGGGAGAATGGAGAAATCCTTCTGACAAAAATTATAAATACATTTTGTTGTGGAAATTCATTATATGACTCTTGTAAATTCTTCTTATTTATTAAAAAAAAAGTTTGCTTTGAAGTTATGCATACTTTTTTCTGTCTAAATTCAGTTCCTTGTCTGTAGTCCCACTTCAGTGAGATGTTTAAGCATATGGACTTTGATAATGAGTTTTATGTTTTAAATCTTTTCTAAATAATTGTGGGGAAATTTTGTTGTTGTACTGTGGTGAAGGGATGCGGGATGGAGTGTGTGCAAATTTCCCACCTCGGTCAGTGTTAGTTTGACTTTGGTGTGCAGAATTCTTTTTGTTAATGTCAGTGAAGTTTGTGAAGATTGTGTGATAAATGTGTATTTTAATGACAATTTTTATGCATACATGTAAGTGTTTTCTTAATGCCAAAAACATATGACAGGGTTCCTCCCCACCATTTTTTATGTAAACTGTGGTCAAACTGAAGAAATTATACCTCATGTGGTTATCATAATAATTAAAATTGGCCAAAATTAGCACTGTGAAACTTGGCACTAAGTTTCAGATGGGATAAGAATATGGGTTACACCGGTGGCTGTTTACAACTGCCTAAATCCAGAAGTACACCAGAGTCAATGACTCATGGTCTCGTTCCTTGTGTGCTGAGCAACGTCTCCAATACGTGTATAGAAAACTTTACAATTGGGCTGTTGCAGAACATGTAAAGAGACAAATGAAAATTTCTGGATATTAATTCATTATTTAATTTTCAAGAGGGAGAAACAGTGAATGAAATGTAACTAATTGGTTAACTATGGCATTTAATTATCTTTTAAACAAAAAAAAAAGTGGATAAGCAGTGAGTTATGGTAATTAAGGTTTCTTTTCCAATACATCCTAAACAAATTGTATCTGATATACCCCAAGACACAATAAAGGACACTGATTAAAGGAATATTTTTTGAAGGCAGCATACCTTCATATTAGGTTTGTTATTAAATTTTAAAAATACTTGTATCACATAAATGCTAGAAACTGTTTCCTCCATCCTCAAACCCTGATTCAAAGATACCACAAATCTTTTAGTATCAGAACACATGCTATTAGGCAATCAAGACTTGATTTTCATCTTTTAATTGTTACTGTTTAATAGAATAAAATCACCTTTTTCATTTTTTAATTCTACAGGAAGCATGAGATATAGTTAATTTTCTTCTTAAAAAATGGCAGAAACCTAATTACTTCTTATATTTGCTCCATATCCTTCCTTAGTTTAGAATTTTTCCTAGCAGGTTCTGTCTGTAACACTAGCAGTAGTTTGTTTATTCATAATTTTAGATTTCAGAAAGACAAATGGCTGTAGATGCACATCTTCCAGTTTCTTAAGGAAGAACTTCTGCCATGTGTCAAGGCATTCAGTTTGCAACTTTGAAAGTCAAGGTTAACCATGTAAACATATGACAGGAGAGCAATGAAAATGTTATTTTGAGCTTAACTTTATTTAATAGTAACTGTAATGGTTGTTTTGCTTTTTTGCATTATGTTAGCACTTTGCTAAATTTAATGGTCCTTGGTGTGGGACTGTTCAGCTCATGGGAGTTATGCGTTTCTCAAGTCAACTTCTGGTTTAACAGATGTTTGTTTTAAGAGTTCCTTAGCAGTATAAATTATAGTGGACGAAATTGCTCATTTAAGGGCATGACAAAGTAACTTTCCGAGCATGCTCTGGTATGTGGAGCAAGCTGGGTAAGTGCAAAAAGCAGCACATGGGTCTCCATGAAAAAAGTCCTCTTTGCTATGTTTTAGAAAAGGACTCTGTCATACAAAAGTTATGCCTCCTGCTAAAGTAGTTGAACCAGCTGCATCCCATGTGCTGAAAACACTCTTGTCTCTTATTTCTCTTGTTCAATTATTGTGTCTATAAATTGCAGTGGGCCACCTGTGCAATGCACTCATCCAGAATAGCCCCAGAGGAAGCATTAACATATCAAGGCTCATAAAGCACAAATCCTTAAATGTAAAAACTGACACTTTCATCCAACTCCAGCCTACATCTATATAGACGTTAAAACAGAAAGGAATAAAGAATATTTTGCTATGCAATTTGAAGGCCCTGCTCTCTCCTTGCAGAGGTCAGCAGCAAAACTCCTCTTGGTTTTAGCTTGGGAACGGGATCAAGGTATAAAAATCAGGAATTCTAGTTGCATATTTTAGAAACTTATTCTGACTTTCACCATCTATCAAGTTTGATGCACCTACTAAAAAAATGAAAGGAAGGCTTCTGTTCTTGACATTAACCATATTTTTATTATTCCCAGTCTAAAAGAATTATATCAGATCTCTCTGGAAATGGAACTGTGGGTTTGGACTGACCAGAGGAAGATCTCCAAATTAGCAAAACTGCTTCTTCCATCTCCAATATTCTGTCTTTAGAAAGGGTTTAAGAATGATTATTCTTTTCTTGACATGTCAAGGATAAACCAACAAATGCTGAGACTGCTTTTTTTAACCTCTGGGCATAGCCAGAATGGATGTAAAGATGGCTCTTTTCCAGTTACTGCAATCTGCAGCACAGGTAACTTCCAACAGGGACAGAGGAAGGTGAGAACAGACATTTTCAATCAACTTCAGCAGTTCTTGAGAAACAACCTTCTTGAGAAACATCCTTCTTGAGAAACATCTTGAGAAAAGAAGCTCTCTGGAGAAGCAATCATCTCTATGCCCTTATCTCCAGTGCATACAAAGTATCGTTGGCAAGCAGATAACAGCAGCAATTGTAGTATAGACAGCATTTCTCTGTTCTTGGCATAGATTGGCAAGGTACCCTCTGCTTCACTTCATTCCATCTCTAAATTTATGTATGCTTTCAGTTAAGATTTTCTCCAGGCCAGTGTATCTTAAGGACCTCTTCTGAGAAGTGTGCTACCACATGCAACAGGGTTGTGCTTTGAAGGAATTGGGTTTGGGTACAGGAACTGCTGAACAAGACTGTCTGTACAGAGGGAAGCAAATCAAGGCAAGTCTCTCGTAAGGTCAGCAAACAACTGGGTGATGCACATTTCCCAAGACAAAAGAAGAATCAAGGCAGATTCCCCATGCTAAAAGCAAATAGGGCTGTTTTGGAGCTGATTGCATACCTAAGAATACAGACCCACCTAATCTCAATTTAGGATTCTGTCTGAACAGCATATTCACATTTCCACATTTTGGACATTTGATGTTTATTGAAGTGGCTGCCTGTTTGACTCAGCCCTTCACAAACCAAGCTATCCTTCCTTACCTTGGTGTTTAACTGTTCGGTTCTCTTTCTTTTTTTACTAATTCCCTAGCTCCAAATCTTAAGACAGTTTCTAACACATCTCCACATTGCAAGCATTTTCCTCTCTGCAGCACAATTAGACCCCTAACCTTCTATTCCCCAAAGCTAAAGAAATGCCAGATTGCCACCAGCACTTCATTATGTTTATGTATTGGTCCCATGAGACTTGAATTTTCTCTGGCTGTCCACATCCCTCTTTTTATTTCCTGTTTGTTGGCATCACACAACTTTCTATTATATCTCTTGATATAACAGTGCTCTTGAAATAGGATATGTATTTTTTAATCAGGTAAAGTTGTTTGCAGTTAGTGATTTTCTCTTTTCCAAAATTGTATCTTCAGTATGAACCACTGTGAATTAGTGACTATTACAAAATCTAAAGAAAGGAGAAAGAAAATAAGAATTCAATAGTCTTAGGCATAGAGACTTGTACTTCATCGTACAAGAAGATTTTTGGGTTTAGATCAGGATCCAGCATAGGTGTGTTCACTGTTACTCACATGAGTAGCCTCTTCAGGACATTACTGAAACCTTACTTTTCAAGTGCACCCTTGCAAAAGCTTTCACATTAAACCTTCCTAACTGCAGATAGAAAACTACCCACAAATGAATACATTTTCCCTGAAGAAGACAGGTCAGTGAAATTCATTCAATAAGGGATTCAAAGTATGTTTCATCAACTTCAATACATAATACTGTTTAATAAACCCTCTGTTTAATGAATCCTACACGAGCATTTACTGTGGCCATGAAGCATGTGACATTACATGTGTGCGGTGATCACAATCTTTATCCTTAACTCTTCCCTGAGAACATAAAAAAAAAAAAAAAAAAAAAA
>VZTI01003778.1:966007-1067516 GCA_013397865.1 Struthidea cinerea | reverse complement strand
ACCAAAAAACCCCCACCAAAAACAAAACAAAACCAAAAAGAAAAAAAAGGTCTTTTCTTATCCTTATATATTAATCCTTATTCTTACTTCATGGTGTAAAAAACAGTGGCCTCAACTATTGATGTTAGGAGGAATTCTGTCATTCCTTTAGTGAATCAGACACTGTTGTCAAATAGAATTGCCTGGCCTTTGAGAGGAACTGTTTCTGCAGATTAGCTTCTAAGAGCCTGCTCAGATCCATTTTCTGTTGTCATTGCATCCTTTGCTTTTAGTATTCACCCTTCTATATATTCCCGATAGATTCTGGTAGCAGGCTCTGGTAGATTTTTTTCACTGACCAGTTCCTATTTCAATTTTTCACCTAGTTAAGAACAGCATAAACAATTAAGCAAAATTGTCCATCTTTATGCAAAATTCAGTGCAGTTCTAATGCCATATTTTTGGCACAAAACTCTGTAATATCCTGTGACCCCTACTAGAACGCAAGGTCAGGCTAAAATGATAATAATGGTCACTTCTGGGCTTAAAATCTATTACTCTGTTTTCATTAGTTGTAAATGCATGAGGTTAGAGGTTTGTGAGCAGACATGGCAATAGAATAACATCCTGTTAGCTCATGCCTGTAGGCTTCTTGGAAGAGTGGGTAGTTCAGCCTTGACCTGACTCAGAGGTAAGAGGAGCCAACACACAGGAGTGGTCTTGATGGAGAGCTCTTCAGCAAAGGGGTTTTCCCATGGGTACACACTAATTCTTTACTACTTTCTTTTTAAAATTCAGCCTATTCTTCATAGCTTATGAGCCCTACAGGTAGAGTTTGAAATTACCAGTTCAGAGCGATCAGGGAAAATGCGCACCTCTCTCTCTGGGGCTTTCCCCTGTGTTGCGTCAGTAGTTGTTTATTTTTGCAATAGTAAGAACCCAGTTTAAAGTTGTCCAAAATTAGGTTTGGAAGTCAGCTCCTGACTTTGGCTATAAAAAGTTCAGATTTTGCCTATGAATATCTTGATTGTGTTTGAAAAACCTGTTGCTTAGCTGAACAGAGCTGCCTTTCTCCTTGAGCACGTAACCACACACCATTTGCAAAATATTTGTACTTATCACGATCATACTTGGAAATGTCTGATTGTTCTAAACTTAGCGCATCAGTTTTTTAAGGAGATTTAGAAATCAAAACAGGCTGAAAATTATCAATGTATTGCAGGGAAAATGCTGTGGAACTACTAACAGAAAGTTTACCGCCCGGGTCAGTGAGATCCTTCTTAAGCAGCTGCAGAAAGAGGAAAGGAAAGGTCTGACACATGGCAGAAAGATGTGTGGTATGAATAGATCCATTTTTAAGGGGAAAGGTGTAAAAAATATTTGTCTCTAGTTTATAACAAAAATGTCCTAGAGAAAATGTGAGACATATTCTCATTTCTGGCATTAGTTCTGTTCATAAAATCTGCTCTTCTGTTTTTCCTGGGAATAAATAATACCAGAGGATGGGTGGAGAATATCAAAGTGGCTTTCTTGATGATTGCATCTAAACTTAATGATTACATTCCTTTTAAGCAAGCAGGTTCCCTGTTTATCTTAATTTCTTCACTTCCCAAAGTTTGACAATGGTATAAAGAGAAACATCAAACTTATCAAATGTGAATTTAAATTTTTTTGTTGGCAACTACTAAAGAAATATTTATGTGAAGGAAAGCAGCTCTTCCTCTCTTTCCCTAGCTTACAGAAATGGAGAAAATAAATAATGTGCTGCCAAAAATGGGGTCAGTTTGGTGGTGCCACCTGCCCGCCTGTTTTAAAGCTTAGTGTCCCAAAGTCAGTCACTTCTTTCCCTCCATTGCCAGTTGTGACAGAACTCCATGTTTAAAGTCAGCTGAATGTTTCCATGAGCTCAGGAAAGGGGAGTGCTTTGAGGGTTCATACTTCAGCACAGTTATGCACTGACAGAGAGCAGTGAAGGCACATGGCAAACCTCAGCCATCTGGGCAGCTGGCAATAGCTCACCACTCTGGAGTGGAACTGTACAATCCCAATGCAAGCAAAGGCAGCCATCTCATATGAAAAGTAATAATAAATTGAGGACAGAGTTTCAGGAAGGAAATGATGACTACTTACAGAGGGAAAAGCCAAACAGAAGTAATGCTGAGACTGTACAGCACAGCAAATTGCCCTCTTTCTGCAGCCACACACATGCTGCTCACACCATTTTCTCTGCACCTGTGGGTGTTTGGAAGGTCAATGAGGAGACAAACAAAAGAGAGGCAATACAAATACAAGCAGCCTTCTCCTTCCAATAACAGAACTCTACATGGGTATTAAAATATACACGAGTCACCTGTATCTTGTATATTAAACCACAGAGGGTAATGTAATGACAAACTGAAAATCTAGAGGTGTCCTTCTGAATTTACTTGTAGAAAAAAACTTCACTGAAAATAGTAAAATAAAACTGATGTAAGATAGTGTAAGATCGGACATCAGGTTCATGCTGACTCTGTGCACTGGGGAATTTGTACGCAAATGTCATTATCATTTTCTGTCAGAATGTTCTTATATTACCCTTTCCAAAAAAATACATCATTGGTGATCACAATCTGGTCTCAGTGAATCATTATGCTACAAAAGTGGCCTCAAGATTTCATTGAGATTATATTCACCAGTCTTTGGATAATTCTCAGGCGGATTCAAATAGAAATAAGGCCAGTTGACTCACTCAACCTTTCCAGTGGATTCTGTTCCGGTATTTCTAATGGTGGGCATTTGAAACCAAGATATAATGCTAAAGTCTGTACGTAAGACTTTGGTCTCTCTTCAAAAGACCTAGAATGAGGAATTTTGAGAGTTAGGGGTTTATTTTGACATAGAAGTAGAATAGACCAATCTCAACCTGATTCACTCCAAATACAGTCTTTCTACTTCAGTGAAATAACAAACTGGATGTACAGTCAGGCTGGGACGAAGGGAAGGTATTTTTCAGTTGGCTCAAGCTGAAATTCAGCTGCAAAAGAGTCATAGCCAAGTCAAGTATTTCAGAACAAGTAGGACTGAACTCTGTCTAGTTTGTGAGATACATACTGACATACAGTAATTATCTACATAGTAATGAAGAGATGCCTTCAATTAATATCATCACTTAAATCCCGGTTCAGATTTATAGCACTTACAAGCCTTTAGGGTTATCTAGATCTTGGGGTAAGACTTGGCCCCACTTAATACATTTCAGAGTTTTTTCATTGTTTCCAGTGAAATTTTCTGTATACAATTTTAGTAAGCTTATAAATCTTCCTTCAAATTGAGATATTTTATCTTTGGTGAATAGTACACAGTGCATATTGTTTATTTGTTCAATAATTACTACATTTTAATGTATTTCAGCTGGCATTGAATTGGTTGTCTCCCTACCCTGAGATACAGCTGTGGGACAGCATGGAGATTGTCCTTGGGAAGATAGCAACATTTCTTCATAAGTCACTCTAAACTCTGAACTGTCCCCCTGTGACCGCTAGCTTCTCTTAGTCACACATGTGCATGGAGATGAATTTGAGACAGAAATGCTCTTTTGTAGCAGAGTGCACCTGCCATTTTCATCATGGACAGCAGCAACTCTGCAGCAAGCAGTAAATCTGTCAGTGGGATCAAGTAGTGGATGGCACCAAAGGTTTCACATCCAGCTATTTTGAGTCAAGCAGCTGAGTGATTTTTTTTTTCCCTCTGAGCTGACATAATGCTATGTTAAGAAAATAAATTCCATTAGTATTTCTCTTGTTCTGTCTAGCCCCCAGTAGGCTTCATATTCTAATTCTTTCATTCTGCGTTTCCAGATTCTATAAATCCAGTTTTTAAAAACAGGTTTCCTCTTTCCCAGAACAATGCCCAAGGATGCCCGTTCAACTTGTTTTTTCTAACTCCACTTGGTTATTGAAGATTGACATAGAAATCAGCGAATTTAAATGTAGTTCACTTAGAAGACATTTAAAACACCTGTATTTCAGAGAATCCGAAGAACTCCAGGCCAGAGACCAGACAGGTGCAAAACCAATAAGGGATCTCACAAACATAAATCTTATGTGACTTCCATCAAACTCCAGTGGCCTCTTTCACTCATCTAAAACCTGCCCATCTATGGCACCAGTCTTAAAAGTTGCAACACGTGATCTTAAGGAAAAAAAGCAAAACACAGAAAAACCTGAGAAAATCATGTCTAATGGTAATAAGTGATAATCACATCAAGATACAAAATTAACCATACTATCAAGCCAGAAATTGTAAATCTAAGCTGCATATGGACACAAACATGCGTTCATGCAGACAGTGTGTGGTAAAAAGGCAGGTCTGAATAGAGTCACTTTACAGATGCTTTTCAAAACACTTTAACTATTTTGGGGGGGGAAAAAAGTGTCTATTTCATGGAGTTGCATTGACTCCTACAAAGGAACAGAGCATCTTTGGATTTGGGCTGCTTAAATTTGTACTCCTGCTTTTTAAACAGGAGTAGAAATTGTGTTAAGTATCACTTGTTGAAAACACTGATCACTGTAAATACAAGAAACTTTTCCAGTCATGTCTTTCACGATATCAGAGTGTAAAGGAGCTTCTCTAGAAACAGAAGGCAGCAAATTTAGAGCCAGTAAAGGTTTTTGGGATTTTTTGGTTTTGGGGTCTTTTGTTGTTGTTTGTTTGGGGGTTTTTTGTTTGGATTTTTTGTTTGGATTTTTTGTTTGGTTGGTTGGTTTTTTATGCAAGACTAAAATGAATCTATGAAACTCCTTTCCATAAGACAGAAACATTGGGGAAAAAAGTGAAAAATTACTTGCATTTGAAAATACATCTGTTTGCAATAGTAAACATTTTTAAAAGACAAAGAAAAAAAGAGAGAGAAAATATTTTAGACATAATTAACTTGCAGAGGTTATGAGGCAGTTTTCTATGGAAGAGACTTCTCTGTGACCCCCCAGTTGGTTCTCCCTTAGAAAGAGTTTTTGGTCTTGACCACTGCTGAGGGAATGGCTCCGGGCAGAACCAACTGCCCAGATTGAGAACTTCTATGTTGTGTCTCACACTTCTCATAATTTTCTTCAAAGGCTTTGGGGACGCACATTCATGAAATGTGTAGAAACTGGATTGTCTCTGCTTTTGGCCTCAAGTTTGAATTTACAAAAGCCTTTCCATTGAATTCCTCGGAAATTTGTTTTCACTGGGATCAGGGTGTGACAACATGTCATTTTTTAAGAATTATATTCTTGCAACAAAATTTGCAAGCTGAATTGTGGCAAAATGAAGTGCTATGTTCAGGCTTTGCATTCCTAAAGTTCCTTTTGTGATCTGGTTGGAAATATACCTGTTTAGCTGGGTGAAAAGCAGTGAAAAGTCCCTGGCAAACTTCAAAGGCAGACAATTAATGACCTCCACAGAAAGTCATGTAGAATCTGCCTGGTTTATATAGACAGTAAAACTTCCTCCTGGTCCTTTTGGTAACAGTGTGAGGAAGTAAAGTCCTATATTTGAATGCTTGTTGAGTCTTCATAGCATCATAGAGTGGTTTGTGTTGGAAGGGACCTTTTAGGATCATCTAGTCCAGCTCCCCTGTAATGAGCAGGGACATCTTCAACTTGATCAGATTGCTCAGATCCCCATCCAGCCTGATCTTGAATGTTTCCAGGGATGAAGCACCCATCCCTTCTCTGGGTAACCTGTTCCAGTGTGTCACCACCCTTATAAGATTTTGATCCTGAGAGGGCAGGAAGAAAGAAAACCATCAGTAAGAGATGCGAAGAAGGTGCTGTGTAAGTATTGTCTGAGTACAGCTTCTCTACACACCCTAAATCTGGGGCTAGACCTCCCATGAGATGCTGATTTGTATTCAAATCTGAAAGGATTCAACTAGTTTTGGACACCCCGTCCATATATGCAAATTTTGAAAAAGAGTGGGAGTTCATACATAGGATAGGAGGTTGAACCCATTGCTAATAAGAACCAATAACAGAGACAATAAACTTTCCTTATGAAGCCTACTATCATCATGCTAATAATTGCATGCACATTTCATCCAGGAAGCTGAATCTTAATCAAATAATAATGGGTATCCTCTTTGAAATGCCTCTTCTTCTTGCTTTGAAGTGCCAGACTGCAACCAGAATACTTCTGCATTTCTTACTTGACATGTTCCCATCTGCTACCATCAAAACTGACTTTCTCTCCCTCACTCTTTTTTCCTCTTCCCTTCCTTCCTACTCTCCCCAAATATATTTTTAAGATGAAGACCAAAGTTTTCTGCACCTGACAGGGCAAAGATTTGTCAACTGCATCGAGCTTTGTGTAAACAGTGCTGCCTCATGGATAAGAAATTTGAAAAGTAGCAAGAAAGATAATCTCCCTTTTATTGGCTTCATTCATATTGAAATGTATGATCAGAGTAAAAGTCTTAATCTTCACCTCACTTTCACAGCTGCTCAGCTAACCTTAGTGTGTATCCCAGCCCTCTGTGAGAAAGCAAGGCCCCTGTGATTGGATTAAAGGGCAAAGAAAGGGAATGTCGTGTTACCCCTTTAGGCAGCCCAGGCTCTCAGAGAGAAGCTCAAATAACAAAAGGTGAGAAATCTGACCCAGCAAAAGTATGGCAGGGTCCATCAGACTTCAGCTGGCTGCACCAGCTACAATGAGGTCACTTTTGACACTCTGTATGAGGTGACTTCTCAATTTGTACTAAATCCTCTCTTTTCTCAACAGAAGGCGGGAAGAGGTCGCTCTGCGCCTTCCTGCTGAGACAAGCCCATCAGTAGCCCAGGAGGATAAGCCAGATCATTCAAGCTTCCCTTGTAAGGCCTCCTGTTAACAATTATCAGCTCCTAAAATGTTAAAGAAAAATATTGACTGCAGTTCACAATATGTATTTATCCAACAAATTGCACAAAGAAATCTTTTCTCTTTTTCTAATGCCTGAACAGTGAAGCTAAGCCCAAGATTTGGTGGCTTCTCCATCACATTTGTTTAGCTTCTTACATCAGAAGTTACTAATAATTAGCTTGTTTGGATTTAAGAGTATTCACAGTCAAAAAATAAAAATCTGGAAATTTGCCATTTTTCTTGATGAAGACATGCAAAGGGGAAAAGGCTCTATGGTAACAAGATCCCATCAAAAGTTATTTCTTTTAAATAATTGCTGTACTTCCCCAAGTGTAAACTGCCCTCACTTAGCAGTAAAGCTCTGGAGAAGGAGTCCTCAAATAACCCACACTGTCTCAGAGGCCCCCCTGCCTCTGGCCAGGTCAGGGCTGGGGGAGGGCAGTCAGAGTGAGGCAAGTCATGGAGAACCAGCTCTAAGGACATACTAGAGAAGAAAGGGCTGTCGTAACCCCCCACAGCTGGATACCCAACTGCAGTATTGATTCATATGTATTTTGATAGGAGACTTTTTGTCAAACTTGTGAAAACATGATAGGAACAACTGTAACCGAAAAACCGTAACAAAATCAAAAGTGGGCTGAGCTTCAGGTGCTTGCAGCAGAAGAGCAACTTGTTTGAAAATATCATGTTCTAAATTAAAATATAATTAAGCAAAAAGAAGAAACATATTTTAGAGAGAAAGCTTACCTCAGCACGTGACACAACTCTGCACTGAGAGGTCAGTGAACTTCTGCATCCATTAAAGTTAGGCTTGATCTCTCCTGTCATTCAGCTTCCCTACAGTATGGTAGAGAGAACTTAAGTAATTAACAAATGTTAAGTCTTGTCCGTAGAATTAATCCTTGACTCAGGCACCTACAAACACTTGATGCTACAAGTCTATCATAGCAAACACAGATTTGGCAGACAGATGCTGCTCTGAATTAATTGCATTGAGGCCAGGCCTTTGGACAGTCTCCAGTGACTAACTCCCTTTTTACCAACCCTTTATAAACCTATCCTTTGTTAGAGCAATCCTCAAGGGTTGAAGAATCACTTCTATTCCAGGTCACCTTTATTTCTGTTGTAAATCAGATCTAGGTAGTACTGTGGTTATGGTGTCCTGTGAATCCCCGTGTGTTCAGCATCCAAAGCAGGATCAGGGTCATGTTGCTGTAGATTAGAACTATCCCCCAGGTACTTTCTTTTGCTGGCAGTTATTGCATTGGTTCTCCAGGGTTTGCAAAAGTGGTTTAAAAACACCTTTTCTCTCCACTTCCTGATCTTGAGTCAAATGTTGGTCAGCTAGACTGAGGGATTAAGTATCAAAGTCTGCTTTTTACATTCATCAGACTTGATGAGGAACTTTTTTTTTAAGTCCTACTGGAAAGAAGTGCAGTCTCTCCTCCAGACCTGCACCTCAGGACTGTACACAGAAAAATACCTAAATTCAGCTACAGAGTTTCCAGGAGGCTGTTGCTGCAGCAGCAGAAATGGAGACGTACTTAGCGACATGTCGATCAGCTCCCTGCTGCTCTTTTGAAAAAAAGAGACCAAGAGCCAGTGTTTATTTTCAAATAGCATTTTTTGCTGAGGTTCTAGAAAGATGGATGAACTGAAACTGACTTTGATTTGGAGCTAATGGCCCAAATCAATCACTATAACTGGCCACTGCCTTACATCAGGTGGAGGCATTGGCTGATGGTGTTTGGGCAACATACAAGCTGACATCCTTATATTTGCTGATGTGTTTACCTCAGCCATAAACCTTTAAGAGATTGGTCTATTGATAGGTGGATTCTCAGTTTACATTTATTACAATAATATATGTGTGAATAACTGTGGAAAATATTTCAAGCCTAAAATGTTATTATAGAATGTAGAGTAATAGGGATCATATATTCTGTACAGTGGGAGAAAAAAAGGCTTGCAGTTGAGCACATATAAATTTGTACCCTTTGCCTTGTGCAAAGCTATAATATTGGCTTTCACGCAGAAATGAATAATAGCTTTATTCACCCTCTCTAGATTGCCCTAACATGCTGCAACTTGATTAAGGGCATGAATTCAGGGCATGAATCTTCCTGATATAGTCAGATTATTAAAATTATCCCAAAAGAGCATGTTTGCTGCTCTGCATGCAAAGATCTTCCATTGTCTGCTTAAGAATACACAAGACAGGTCAAGAGAAGCTTAATTAATATGGAATTAGCACAAGTCAATTTTGGTTTTTTATATTGTCTTGCCCTTTGTGGCCGTAGGGCAGCTGGCAGTTCGAGGAGATCATGCTCATATAAGTGTATTGATCAAACGTTATTAGTTAAAGCTTATTTGTGTGCTATCTTTAGGGTAGCAGAACAGGAATTCTATACAGCACAGAGTGCTAGGCAGAAAAGGCCAACAGGTTTCTGCGTTTTGGCAAGTCTGATTTAAGGCTAATCAGTAGCTGAGCTTTTCAGCAGAGAAAAGGCAAGAAAACAAGGTTTTGGATTAGCTCTGTAGCTACATGAGGCATTTCTTGCCTTGTTTAACACTGCATTGCAATCAAACAGCTTCTTCAACCAAACTACCATGTCTGTGTAAGATCATTTAATATCACTCGGTCATCTGCCAGGTTCCAGTACCTAGTTTGCAGAAATAATTGGGTTTCTTTAATGTCATTTGTTCTCAAATTTATTGGACAAGGACAAGCAAAAACAGGCTATTCGTCTAATTTACTGAGCACTACACTCTTTGAATATCATATTACCATTATGTCTAAGCTCTCAGGAGCCAAACATAGCATTTGCCAAGAACTTATTTCTCATTATTTATCCATATTGCATGACAGCACAGGGATTCAGAAAAGATCATTCTGTCATCTTCACTATTCATTTCTCTTGGTAGTTGTACCAGGTTCATAGTGAGGCAACTGTATTAATCCTCATATTTAATGATGCTGTGCCATGCAAAATTCTCATTGACTTAGTGGATCCCCTGTGGAAGGTACTACACAGCAGAAGGAATCTTTTCTGGAATATGCTTTCTCAGCAGTCCTCCTCCATAGCAGTAAAAATGCAGCACAGCCAAGGACCTTAGAGACAATGAATCCACGCTAATCAAGTCCCTGAACAACTGTTGCAGTTACTTTGTGCCTGTGGAATATTTCCACAAAATCTGTGATAGATGCAAACAGCATATTCTTACATGGCTCTGCATGCAACCTGATGTTCCTCAGGACTTGTACAGTTCCACACTAGCTCAGTTCTTAGATTTGGAAAGATGTGAATTGTACTTCTTTTATTTAGTTTTATGAACAATATCTTCTCTGGGTCATAAACTCTTTGCAACGGGCTTATTCCCATCAGCAGAATCACAATGATTTATGGTTTTAAAGCAGAGTTACTTTTTTCTTTTACCACAACTCTTAATTCAGAAGGAAATATTCACCCACAAAACCTCCAAAGTATTTTAGGCTTCCTGCCATGTGCCTGTTCAGTTGCGCCTGTGTCAATCCAGGTCTTTTGTCTCACCCAGATTTGGATTTTGGAGTTTTTAGAGAATTAGTTGGAAGAACAAGAGAGGAGAATATATCAGTTGGCCCATTTATAATATTCTTCTGGGACAGTAGGAGTGTGACAGCTATCACATGTCTTTCACAATCTGAGAAAACAAACCTGGACAGGTTAAAAAGTCCCCTTAATGTGCATGAACAGATACAAATACACACATGCAAGCACATGCACATGCTTCATCTTTTTGCTCTTTCTCTCAATTCTGCTCTTTACATCACTGCAATTAACATTATGAGCAATAACTGAATTAACTTGACAGTAATCCCAAGCTTAACAATGAACTTCACATCTAAATCAGTTCCATGTCTCTGTTAGTACATGAAATCCATGTGGGGTAGCAGAGAACTGCCATGAGCAAAACCCCACCATCTTAAAATTAAAATCCCTCCACACTCTCATAGAATCATATAGGTTATTTCTTTGCAATCTTTTTGGCAGCTCTGGTTTTGTAAACTGGAAATTTGATCACTGCACATTAAAACACCTTTATCTGTTATGCAAAGGTAGCAAGAAACAGTATTTAGAACAAAATCAATAATTAAACCTCAATGAAGAAGTGGGGCTAGGCAAAAATACTGTCCAAGAATAATCACCCTTCAGTGTAAATTATATAAATTAGGTCAGCTTTAACTTCTAGACATTTGAGGCTGGGCTCTGCAGAGTTCTGTAATGCTTTACTAACACCCACTTTTAAAAGCATTTGTTAAAAACCTCTTGCAAGGTTAAACTCCCTGCAAACTAATTTCAATCATTTTCAAATGACAGCAAATATTCATATACATTTTTATTGTTATAAAATATTTTGTTGATGTATATGATGCTGTGGGAGATGGTTTGATTATTTTCATATCACAGCTGTTCAGAAACATTTCTTTGGATTTTTTTTTTCTACCTTTCAAAGCAATTGACTTCATAATAAGGGCAAAAACTACTTATTCCAAAAAATTCTTTTAACAAAAGACCTGCAATACCCAGAGTGAAATGGAGTAGAGTAAGTCTGAGCCTGAACACGCTAAACTAATTTCTTTGGGTAATCATTGGGATACTGGTTTATATCATAAAGTGTTCTGATTCATTTTCAGGAAACGTGGCTTATTTTTATGTTAATGTTTTTCTTTTCTCCAAAGAGGTTCTATGAATTATCCCAAATAGATTAATGTGCTGACCTTTGATCCCTAGAAACCAGAGGCTGGATTACAGCTGTGCATGCCTTGAGAAGCTCAGCTTTTACCATTCAGTTAAGATGTGAGCAGCAACGTTGAGAGCTGACTGAACCTGACGTTCTAAGGAAACAGCAAAATTAGCACAAGATTTTTCCAAGACTATTTATACATCTTCTGAAATACAGAATAAGGCTGATGGTTGCCTTGAAGAGTATTCACAGAAGAGGCAGATCACTGCTGTAGGAGAATAAAATCCGACAGACATTCTTTAGACTTAGTGAAAGTAATTTTCTTATACTCAGCCCAGCAATATCTTTGCAGAAGCTATTAGCAACTGCAAGTCATCTTTGCTCAAAAGCCACAGGTGCTTTTTCAACAAAATAGGTTGTCCTGTCTCTGTAAGACACCTTGTCCTCATTGATACTCAGCCATGTATACATTCGTTAGTAAGGATTTTGTCTGTCAGTGCTTGGAAAAAAAGTTGAAAACCTAAGTAGGAGAATTGCAGCTTATTGTAACTCAGCTGACATAGACATGGCAATTCCCTTTGCATTCACACAAGCTCTCTGGATCCTGGGCACAAATGCAAAGGGAAAAGTAGTTCCTTTTTCTCTGGAGCAGAAAATAGCATGTGAGTGAGCAGCCTATAAAAATTAAGGAAGAAATAAGGTAAAATTTAGCCATTGGAGTTTGAGAGTGACAAACTACAGCACCTCTTGGGAAACAGGACGAGGAAGGTGAGAAGGAAGAAGTGTTAGGTCTGATATTTGTATCTCCCAGGATTACAGTCCAGCACAGAAGGTTTAAGACAAAAAAATTAGTAAGTCTGCTTTAACAAAAATTAAGATAAAGCTTGATTGCTTATGAGCAAAAAATATGAAAAAATATGTAAAATTTTTGCCACAAAGGTAGGTATGATTGGCGACTTCTCTTGGCAATTTTTTTTTAAAGTTTCCATAATACAATACAGGATTGTGAGCTTCATTGATACCAAAAAATTCTAAACAGCACAGAACTTTAATCCTACAAGCCAAATGAAATCTCAGCAGTCAAAGCCTGTTTGAATTCCTTGCCTCCCTGAACAACATGAGATGAAAATTGTTAAGTCTGGTGTGTTGGTAAATGATTAATTTCCAATAAAATAAAAATTAGAACGTGGTGGTTCTAAGACTCTTCTCATGGCATTTTCAACTTCTCTGAAACCAGAAAGTGTCAAAAGTGTTACAAGAAAACCTGTTCATAGCATATTTGATTTATAGACTCCAAGAGGTTGGGCTGTATTGGGATAATAATTTCATTTTCTGGAAGGTGATCAAAACAAAACTTTCAAACGTTCTGAGGTTCACCCAGTGCTGGAGGGTTGAGTGGTTGCCATGTCTGCCATATGCACTGTATCAGAGCTATTCATCAGCTGTCTTTTTGATATATAGAGTTCATATGATACAGGGAGTTTTAGTCCACATTCATTCGTTTCATTTTACCGTACTAAATGTTCTTCAGGCATTAGAACTAATTTCAAAGGAAAAATTACTTAAGAGTATCACTTAAAAGAAGTTGTACTTATCAATTTCACAAAAAAACCTAAACTCCATTACACACATCTGCATGCTATTGTATAATCATACAACAATGGCAAATACTGGATTAATAAATTAAATATTTCTATCAAATTCAGTAGTTTCTCATATTGTCTCTTGCTCACCAGTAGTGAGCAAGGGTTGTGCACTATATGCCACGGTACATGCTAACACTGAAGAGTGAGAGCAACCCTACCTGCAGAAAAATCATCCTAAACCTGCCTTTCTGTGAGGTGTCTATTCATAGGTGACTCTGTATGATTGCAGTTAGAATTAAGCTATTTTTCTTCCAAACCATGAAGTACAATATATGGAAGGAAGCCTGAAAGAGGGTTCTAGTTCTATGTGTTTTCCTAAGCTAGGAATCCATTTTTATGTGAGTCTCAAGTCTAAGGAGCAAACTCATTATCTTATTCTTTGCATTGTGCTTTTTTTTGGTGGCATTTTCTCTCCCAAAAGAAATAATTTACTTCAATTTTATTTGAAAAAAATTCAAATTAATATCAGGCTTGATGCAGAACTATAGGTAAGCAGTAGGTACGGTATGATTATCAGGTAGACCATGATGACAGAAAATTGTAATGGTTCACACAGGGAAATAAACCAAGATTTTGACTTGGGTTTCAGTGTCTCACACCCAGGTCCACAGCCAGCTTGTGACTAATGTGTGCTTTCTAACCAGGGATTTCATTTTTTCCGCAGCTTACCTGAAACGGTAATGAATTCTTCATACGAAATCTTTCTTCCAGGCTTGTGTGTATTATCAAACCGATCTGATGGTCTGCTCTATCAGAAATTTTAAAAATTATTCTGTGTGGGTAACTAGGAGCCAATGCTGTGCTTGTTGGTGGGAAGCTCAATGAATCTGTTATTACACTCCCATACTATTTGCTGGCCAGAGATCTCAGCGTAAGCAAACAACAGACTGCATTGCAAAGCTTACCATCACATCAGGTAGATGTGATGACAGTATCAAGGAAAGCAGTAAATCTAAAAGACTAATTGGAAGTAGGAGGGAGTTAGAGTTTTTCTAAGTAAGCTGTGTGGCGCATTGGCTGTGTGTACAGTGGGCTTCACAGAATAAACAGAGGCCCAGGAGCCCAGCACTTTGCTATCTTTTCAGTGCAGCATATTCACAGTGTAACTGGTAAGTGATCAAAGTGATGCTTCGACAGATCGAAGTTAAGACAAGAATTGAGCTTTAAGCATCCCTAGATGTGATTTTGAACAGTAGCATAGCTTTGGGATTTGTTTAGAATGTAATTTATTTGCTTGCTTGTTTACTTTCTAGAGGGGTGAGTCTTAAAAGGATTTGTTGGGTTTGTACTGTTCAGGCACCTCAAAGACATAAAACTTGAAACATTGTCTGTTGACTTCCTGTTGGGAAAAACTTCTAATTGTCACGATTCACTAGAGCATGTTCATACAGCCACCAACTCTTATCCAGCTTGGAACCACAAAGGGAACTGAAAAGCACTGTGTTTGCCAGCCTCTTTCCTCTCAAACATGTGTCAAGGGTGTCCAAAGCAGTAAAGGGGAGTGGGGAGCAAGAGAAGTAGGAAGGGAGATCATCAGGTCTGAAGACATGATGCTGCCTTTATGTGTGTTAGAATTCAAATCCAAGTATTTCATATTTGTACAGTCCTTCATTTGTTTTTTTGGATCAGTAAAATATTTAAAATGTACAAACCCTTCCTTAAGCTTCTTTATTTTATGAATCATTTGTAAATAACCTTTGAAATGCATTCGGGTGATGGAAGCCATTTGTTTGTTTGGAAAAGGTAATTTTCCCAAGCTCTGAGAGGAATAGGCAGTCCTTTCTAGCAAATCCTTTAAAACGCTGTGAGAAATTATGGTCTAGATAGCTGGAGTGACCTCTCGTGGTCTTCACAGGAACTGAGGCAATTCACCTCCCCGCTTCCTTACCCTCTTTTTAGCAGATACAGATGAACGACGCTGGTTCTAACTGAAATAAAGATTAGAAGCACAGCTCTATCAGGACAGATAAATGTTAAAATGTAGCTCACAATGTGCTCCGAACTTAATTATATCCGGAAAATACTATTTTAGCCCTTGAGAGTCACTCATCTGTTCTCAACTGCTCCAAGAAAGAAATGCTTTCCAGATATGGTAAGGTGGCTCCCTCCTACTATGTCTCATCTGTATTTTTTTAATGTTGGCTAACAAAAGTGCAGGTCTTTAAAAAAAAGGTTAACATCTTCCTAAGCCACTGGAAATGGGAGCAATCAACCCTTCACAAGGAATCAACGAGTAGTGGTCTAAGTAGCTGAAATATCTCTTACAGATGCCTCCAATACCTGGTTTTTCCAGTCTGTAAACATTTGATGGAAATTTCTCACTGTTATCTAGAACCAGCTGACTCATAGGAATGGGGAAATAGAAGCAATATGGCAGTGAAAGGTATTGGAGGAGGGGGCAGGTTATGACTGTTGCTTAACATGACATAAAGATACATTGATAAGTAATACTTTTTTCAACAGGAATTATTTCCTCTTGTTAAAACCCAAGCACTGCAGACCAGATGTCCTCCGTCACCTCAGGTTGTCCTGTGCCATGTATTGACCAGTGCATTAGATGCCTGGGAAAGTATTTATGATTTATATGTTCCATTTCTTGAGAGGGACAGCTGTTGCACTAGGATCCCTCTGTCTCTTCTTCATGTAGCACGTACACTTCTCTAATTTTAAAAATTAATCAAGATATATAATTTATGAACTGTTTTATATTGTTAGATGTTGTATCTCCGTATATATCTGTATTGAGTAGAGGAGTCTGAACCAAACTACAAGTGTGCACACCCTTTCACTTCCCAAACACTGCCATCAGAGTCCAAACCTAGATTTAAGTTTCTCACTTTGCCCATGTTCCTAAACTCCGTACACCACTGAATAGAGAAACCCCCCTGCCAATCATGGTTCAAGAGCTGAATACTTGAAAACCAGATCATGATCTTAATCAGCTTAGGCCTGACTCTAATATTGATAGCTCTGCTAGATAGAGAAGACAACTACCAGCATCCCTACCCTTCTCAGTGGTAGGGGATAAGGAAAAAAATATCAATAGTCTCTAGAGGCACAAGTAAGTGTCTATTGAATGGCTTTGCATGCATTTTCCCTGCCATCTGTTCTTTTAATCTTCCATATGAATATCACATACTGTAACAGCATCACTGCAATTCTCAGTTCTTTTAAACTTTTATTTTCCCTTTTCTTTTCTATTATTTTGGTGCTGACTGACTTTTCACATATTTCTTCTTTCTGTTCCATGTGATTCTTCCTGTGGCTTTTGTAATGTCTTGGAGTTTTTTTTAGAGATGAAGTTCAGCGTCTGGATACTGAAAATGGATGGTTATTTTGCTTAATAATAAAAAGATCATTTCATTTCATTTCATTATTTATAGCTACCAGACCTATCCAGCTATTTTCCAGACTTCAGTCACACATAGTATATACTAGAAGAGTTCAATTATTTTCTCTCATTTCCATCTCCTACAAAAAGTAAGAAAGTGTCCTACATTCTTTTGACACTAATACAGTAGCTTTTGAGATATGGGTCCAGACATGTCAGATATCTCAGTGAAGAGAACAGGATGTGCTCTTCAATACAACACAGACTGTCTGAACTTACTGCCAAAGCCCATCTGACTTTTTGTATAAGAACTTAAGTTAACAGAATATGTTATTTTAAGTGCACAAGTTCGCTTAAAAATTCTCGTCTCTTCAGCCAAATCCAGCTCTCAGGGTAAAAAAAAAAAATCTGCCCTCAACTCTGAAAGCAAAAGTTGCTTGAATGATATCTCTCTGGGCTTCATTCATGTTCAATATGGTGTCCAACAGGGCAAACCCATGCCATTGAGGTCAATGAAGTTTCAGCTAATACAACTGAGGGGTTGTATGCTGGCTGTTTTCTAGAGCTCCACGTAGGGTCAAAAGCTCTGATGTCCTCTTAGAAGGCATCAGAGGAACATTTGTTAAGAATATGTTTAGTTCAATGTTTTCAGTATTGTCAATAAAACCTGCTTCTAGGATGGTAGCAATTTCAGCCTGCAGTGATCTCCTACAATCTGATATCAACCAGGTAATTCAGGTCTCCTTTATTATTTGAGATCTGGAATAAGGACAGTAGTAACAATTAAGATTCAATACATTCTTGCTATTAACATCCACTATAGATTACAAGTGAAAACACATGTATGCATGGATGCATGAAATGTCTCTGTAGTTGATTTCTGTGGGGTTTTTCTCATTATTATTCTTACAAGCATAAATATTTACAATATTTATCTACCTGCTGAAATAGTCTTATTTCCATGCTTATTTAAATGGACTAGCTTGGCTGCTAGTGGCGCTTATTTGTGGCACTTATTTTTACAGTTGATAGAGGCTTCCAAGAATTTGTTAACTCAAAATGCAATCCAAATGTTTAGCATATAGATGAGAGAAAATATTTTAGGGTCATTGCTTTGCTATCACAAGTCTTCCATTTTGTGTCATTGCCCTATTTTTACTTCCCTCCTGTTTCTTCCATTTTCTTCACTGCTGGGAGGGATTTTATGGCAGAAAATGCGCCTTTGAACATCATCACAGATTCCTTTCACAGACATTGGAAGCAATGAAAAGGAGAGAGAGAGAGAGAGAGAGGAATAAAAGCCAAGCAGTGATGCACCATACTTCTGCTTGCCATTGACTGACCAATGCCCAGCCCATGCCCCAGCAGCAACTGGCACATTGTGGCCAACTCCCCCTCATTTACAGACTGAGCATGATGCTCTATGGCATGGAATATTACTATGGCCAGTTCAGGTCAGCTGTCCTGGCCATGCCGCCTCCCAACTTCTTGTGCACCTCCTCCGTGGAAGAGCATGGGAAACTGAAAAGTTCTTTGACCTAGAGGGAGTACTGCTCAGCAACTATTAAAACATCAGTGTGTTAACAACATTATTCTCACACAAAATCCAAAACCCAGCACTGCACCAGCTACTGAGAAGAAAAGTAACTCTCTCCCAGCTGAAAACAGATCAATTCTGCTTAAGTAAAATAATTTCAAACTCAATATCTTTGCTTTGGGCAATGTTTTACTGTCATTGCTGCCTAAGCCAAGCACAGTTAGTAAGTTTTGCAGGAATCACACCATGTACATACATGCAGGTAATTATCAATGCAAATGAAATGTTAGTTTTTCAATATAGCAGTATAACAACTTATTTATGTTTAACTATTTGAAGACATACCTTTGTGCATAGAGAGAGAATGAGCAGAAGGAGCATAAGAATTTCCATTCTAAACATCCTTTTCCATTTCTTGTATTGTCAAATTTCAAGGTCTGGTTCCTCCTGCCCTGCAGAAACTGCACTTTTAATTCTGAGCTAACACGTCTTACGTATTTCCTCAGAGTGAACTATTAGCAATGTCTAGTGGTCAGAGCTGCAGGAAGGGAATCTAATAAACTCTGATTCTATTCCCACTTTTGGGCTGACTGAATGAGTTTGCAGTCACCTTGCCTGTTTCCCCAACTGTAAAATATTGCTGTCCCGTGCGAAGCAATTTAAGATCTCCCAGTTTTAAAAGTAAGCAAACAGAAAGCTCCCAGCTCACCACTGCTTTAGTTTAATGGAAGAGTAATGGCCCACTTTCTGTAATTACAAAAGCTTTGCAATTCTTTTCTTTGAGTCCTTTTTGATAAGTCTGGTATGTCAAAGTATGAAAGCTGAACAAAAGGTAGAAATCAGGTTCTGTTACCTCTGCTGGTGTTCTGGTGAAATCCGTTGAAGGTTAGAGAGATTTTAAGTACACTGGGCCCATGCCACAAGTTTTAAATTAAAAAACAACGTATTTGAAATTCACTTCTCACTATTATGTGTTATAAAATATGAATGCTAAAGTTGAGTGCTTGCAGAAAAACTTTGAATGTCTTTGGAGACATCATATGTAGTGGACTTCAAATCAAACTTTTTATGACCAACACAAGCTATGCTACTGCTCTGTCTTCAGAGATAACCAGTAGAATTTTTAGTGGCTGTTTCTATTCCTATCATATAGACCAGTGTCATCTTTTCAACTTTTACTTATCTTGTTTACCGCCTTAAACCTAGAAAATTAATGACTCTGCAGAAGAATGTAAGGTGAAAAATTAAGAAATGGTAGAGTTAAGGCAGTCCATAAAACCTTACTTCCATTCTCTAGAATATTTTGCCTCTTTCTCTATTCTCCTATTTATTTTCTAGCTCTTGTTAGGTCTCTGTCTCTGCAAGTGCAATGCTATGAAGCAAAAGGAGTAGGATGTCTAGCAAACTGCACAAGCAACTGGAGAATCTGGAGTTCCGACCCTAGCTGGCTGTGGCGTCTGGATACACATCTAGAATGGCTGGGTACTTATCCATGAACTTCAAACTTGTGTAGGCCACAGTAACTGATAATATATTTGAGATCAGGACTAGGTAGAGCTGTGTTCTGAAAGGCAAGAGGGAAGACTGCTGTACAGGGGGTGGCTGCTCCCCTGTCACAGCGAGATGCTGTATCTACAGGTGCCATCCCCTTCTGAAAGTGCATCTCTGTCTCCTCTCTTCATCCCCACAGTAACTGGAAATGTTGCATGTCAGATCCCATTAAGCAGCCTTTGAACTTGGGGGCAAATCTTTCTTTCACTTTGGTTCTTCAAAGCCCAAAATTTTTTTTGTTTAAAATAAAATCATCCATAGAAAATAAGCCATTCCGGAAACAGCCTTGCTCCCGCTGGAATTAATGGAAATAATCTGTCTGCTAAAAAGTCTGTCTAGAAAAATTCACAGCTGCAAGAATACCTGAATAAGATCAGACTTTGTTGTCCCTTTTTTTCCCCAATGATTTTCATTTCCTTTCTTTCCCAAAGAAACAAAAAGCAGTAAGCAGCTGGATGGACAGACAGACACTTGCTTGAAGTCAAACTTACTTAACTAGATTAAGTGGTAATCTTTTAAGTGTATTGCCAAACATACCACAATAAGATTTGAAATGGCTCTGAAGTGCAAAAAGCTGATGAGATGTGGTAACAGCACACCTCAAAATGTTTCTAAGTGAGCCTAAGACTTAAAAATGTTGCTTTCATCTTACTGGAGAGTGCATGAAATCTCAAAAAAAAAAAAGGCTTTCTTCTTACTGAATATTTCCTCTTTTCTTTCGACTGAAGGCTTTTAATACTAGAAAATTTTTACCTTAGTGAAGAAATTACTGTTTCTTCAAAGTAAATAGGAGTTAAAAATACCTCTAATCTACATGAATTTAAATAAAACACTTCAGACTGAATCATTGATGAATTTCCAAAACAAAAAATTTTCATTTAACTTGTCATATTTTTCTTAGTTTTGGTTATTGATAGCTTCTCCTAGGCATGAAACCCAGCAAAAGTAGAGACAAAGTCTTCCTAGAAATGCTGATATCACTTTTAAACATAATTTCTCTCTTTTTGTGGACATTTCTATTCTCTGCCTGCCTTTATTGACATATCAACTGGGATTGAAGTGCACACAGGTTCAAAATACCTGCCAATATGAATTAGAAAAATGATGTGAGCATCACTGATGTTTAGATGTCAAGGCTGCTTCTGATACTTCAGTAGAAAAATTTTACTTTGGTAAACCAGCCTCACACAAACAAAGAGAGTCAAATTCAGAGATTGGTCTACTCTGATTTTTGCTGCTATGCCATCCATAGTTTTATGGCATTATTTTTCACTTAGCTCCCTAACTCCATCAGACTCCACTTCATTCCTGGACTCAGAGGACACCTACTTTCTGTTTTGTCTGGAAGGCTCTAGGTGGGTGTAGTGTACAGGCTGATAGACTGAAGGAAACACTGAGCTATACTCACCTAGTATGATCTATCATATCTGATTTTATCCATATGGACATCCCTTAAGAAATATACATTTTAGAAAAGGTTGAAGAAGAAAGGATTTTTTTGAATTACCATGATTCCCTTATTGCCTTGTGGAGAGCAGAAAGAAATATTTTATCCCACTTTTACTTGTCTTTATAGTGAAGGTATAATAAAAACTACCTACAGACAGCACCAGTGATTTGTTCACTTACCTGGTGTTCTGAGGAATGAGGCGTGAACTCTTGCAAGTATTACAGCCATGGTTTCTGTTCCTGCCCTATTTTTCACCTCTCTGTGGCAACCTCCAACCCAGGTAAGCCATCTGAGCTGCAGCACCTCAGCACAAATTCCAGCCCTCCAGCCAAAAGCCATTTTCCTTTGACAGTCTAACCAGAAACACCAGAGTGAGCTGAGCACTCTCCCTTCTGCTGCCCAAACTATGGAAATCTAGATGTTGCTTAGGATGTCTCCTTCTTAAACTCATAAAAACTCATCAGTTCATTGATGTCCTAAGTCTCATAGTTACCTATTTGCACTGAACATGCCACTTCTTTTTTCCTTCCATTCTTCACCTTTTTCTTTTTTTTACCATAGACTCAAAGTCTTAGCAGCCTAATGACAGTGATGTTCAGAGTGAACAAAGGAAAAATCATCCCTTTTCTTATCCAAGTCATTATCTGAATAATTCTATTAATATTCCAGGAATGCTGCCCTTATTGCTGTTGTAAATCAGAAAAAAAATGGAGATAAATAGAATGCCCTGAGGTATTTTTACAATGTGCTACTATCAAAAAAAACAAAAGTAATTTTGAAATAGTGTCCACAAACTTGAAGCCCAGAACACATCCCAACTCCCTCTCTTTGGTGGAATTATTTGCCTTTAAAACCATAAGTCTGTTCGTTATTGCAAGGTACCAGCTGCTACAGGGTCAGCCTTCAGGATTTGAAATTCTGCCAGCAACCTGTAGAGGACTTAATTTTATTTAGTAAATTAGCAACAAAAAATCTAACATGCCTACTGAAGTCAGAAATAACAAATGAGAAATCCAGTATATCCAGTCATGTAGACATAGGTCTGATTTCACTACAGTTTGTGCTGCAGGAGCATATCCCCAGTTAGCTTTAAAGTTCATTTTTATAGCATTCAAGTTGTTACACGAGCTCCATCAGGACTCCTTACTGTTCAAAAAGAAAAGGAAGCAGAAAATTTTTCCCATTTGTGTTACAAATGTTATCAAATTCTCTACATTTTTTCATACCGACTCCATTGTGACACAACTAAGTGTCTGCAGGAAAAATCAGAATGAATACTGTATTAAGTAGTTCAGCTTGCTGAAGCCTCTAGAACAATTCCATATAGATTTCTGGGGTGAGGTGATTGTAGGCATTGAAGCGTAGCAAAGAATAAGCAAGAGGGCTGTTAGAGATCAAATCATTAGAAACCAGGTTTTTTGACAGGAATTGTGGTCTTTAGTTCTTGCCTCATTGCTGTCTGGCTGTGAAACCTTAGGGCAAGACTTATGCAGAGTTTTGTGTGTTTGGGTGCAGAAGCTGAATCCAGAACCCTGGCTTGTGCCACAGAACAAGAACCGTGCCCCAAGCAGGTCCCAGGTACACAAATACACTGAGCAGGCAGCAATCCTACCTAGAGAGATGGGAGGGTTGATTCTGTGAGCAATGGAACTGAATCTCCTTAGTGGTGAGAACTGATCCTAGATGTCTAAACTCTAGACAGGGGGTGTGCTTATTGAACTTATTTTTGTGAAGAAATAGATGATGCTACACTCTGTTGAAATGCCTTCTACAAAAAGGCCTTTCCTTTCAGAAATTACAGGTCAAAAATTAAGAAGCTGTGCCAATTAACCAGCAGCTCATAAAGATTTTGATCCTGTTTACTTAACTTTCACTCAACACTTCCTTTTGGTGTCAAAATGCTATTCTGCGCTAGGTTTTAGCTTCCCTATATACTCCCATTGGTAAAATGTGGAAAAATGTCCCAGGTGAAAGTTCAGAGGTTATATTCATGTCTGAAAATTACTTCAAGACCCTCTGCCTGATATGAACACCCCAGGATTTGGGGTTGTTTTTATTCTGCAAGGGTAATTCACATTCCACTTTCAGGGAAATGAGTGATAAAATTCCCATGGATTTTAATTGTGTTGTTGTTTGTCCAGGATCATAAAGTAAGCTATTAATTTACATTTGCTGTTGATAAAGCCTAATCCATTTTCATAAGTTTCAGAAGCAGTCTTTCAGAATGTAGACTAAAGCATATCTTCCAGTGTCTGTTGTCTGAATCAATGAAGTCTTAACTTGGTAAAGGACTTACATGCTGCCTGCAAACCATTTGGAACCCTTCATTTGGAAAGAACTGTCATGTTGCTCAGGCCTGAAAGTATTGTCAGGATAAAATAGCTGAAATACACCACTCTTTTAACCAGGCCAAAGCAGTGCCCCTTCTTATCTAGGAATGTGTTATGGTTATGTCTAATAAACCAATTCAATAAGCACAGGATAAATTTAGATTGTCAGTTAAACAGAGTTATGGTACTTTGCATGTTTAAGTAACAGTAGATGTATGTAGATATAATTGAGAGGAAACCTCAATTTTAGACAGGATGTGCACAAAAAAGGGATTTATATGTAAGTATGAACATACAGTAAATTACACCAGTGAACACTCAGGAAAGATGCCTGTTTACAGGCATGTCAATGCAATATGATTGAAACCAAGAAAATGTTAAGGTGGTTTGAAATGGCATGGGAGGCATTAGTTTAAACAGATGTTTTCCTTAAACTGGAAAGCACGATATGGGCAGTTGTCTTTTATCTGATTGAGAGAAAGATAATGGATTCTCCTTTAATTCACTCCTTTGTATTTGTTTTGATAGGGTACTACAAAAATGTAATCTGCATATTGTGCATCATTAGGAAAAGGGCAATATTTTACAGTCACCTGGATTGTTTGATTTGGAAGGGATTCAAAGATTCTGTGAACTGCACTTATCCTGTAAGTTGGTGGTTTAGACACTACCAAGCATAGATGAACCACAATTGAATTTACTGAGCTTTGGGTTTTGCATTATGTGCAGAGACAATACTCCTTTGACCCTGAAGTCCCACAGTATTTATTTATACAATGGCAAAACTTGGCTTTGAGATCAAATAACTGAGTTCTTTCTACCCCAGTAAATTCACAATCTAGGCTGAGTATGACATCACATTCCTGAGTCTCACTGCTGACCAATTCCACAACATAGTTTTAGTGAAGAATGCTCTTATTCTGAAATGGCTCCCCTTCTGAGTTCACATACACATACTTGCCTAGAATTAAGAATACAGCAAATATTTTAATACTGGGGTTTAACTGTTATTTCTTGAGGATTTTGGAGAGAAACTGTTACTTTGACTCCTCAGTAAGTTAGTTAATCTCACAGAGCAGGTGTAAGGGCCAAGGCCAGTACCACAAAAAAAGGGAGAAGGGCACAGAGAGAAAGTATAAGAATGAATTCTGTCATGCTGCTTGAGGTGCTCTCTGCCTCTTTCTGGGCTGTTAAACAATTTTCACAGTTTCTGTGTCAGAGTTATGGCTATCATATTGGGGATGTGTGCATGTCACGGTTTGGGACAAATTTGAAGAAACGTCCGAATTTGAACGTCCTCTGAAAGAAGGCAGGTTACAGTCGCCCCTCCCCCACCATGTTTGGGAAGAAATTCCTCAGAGGAAAGTGAAGGGAAAAAACTATTCATTTAACAAACACACGGGAAAAGAATAATAATGCTAAATAATAAAACCTCTCACTGTGGAGAGAAACTTGGGAAGATTTTCGAGTCCTTTCTGTGGGTGTGCTCTCTCTCCTCCTCTTCAGAGCTGCGTTTTCGGCACATGCCCCTCTGGGCCAGAGATTTACAGTCTCCCAGGTATGTTCTGGTGTTGCCAAACAGTTCCAGAAGAGAAGGAGCCGAAGTCCCAGGGAAACAAAGGAGTTTAACTATCCCTGTCTCTCTTCTGAGAAAAGGAGCCAGGAAAAGCCGGAAGGTGCTTTTCTCCTCTCTTCAGCAGCAGCAGCTGCTGTCTCTGGGTCCTTGGAGCACAAACTGCTTTAAAAAGTTTGTCTGGCTTTTTTTTTTCCTTCTCTTGCACCCAGTTTTAAAGGCACAGAAAGGCACAGGATTCATGTCTGGGCATAGAGCAATGATAGGGGATGCACATCATAAAGTCACCCCAAGACAGTGTGTGTGGTGTGTGAAAATTGAGTTGTGAAATGAGAGCAACCATAACTGGTCTGTTTAGTACAGGTAGTTGTTCCTTTTACATGAGGTTTCTGTTGTACAGATTACATTAGTAATCATCATTAAATAAGGAAGCTTGGAAAAACTGGCAGTCTATTTACAGATACTTCGGGAAAGGAAAGAAACAATCGATCATAAAAGAAAAATGCAGTGTTTTTCTTAAAAAGCTGTGTGATACTTCCTACATTTTGCACCTGAATTGTGTATATCCAGGTAGTATTAGGAGTTCTGTAAGGTGTGACCACAGTAATTTAGGAACCTTTCAGGTTTGCATTTTTTAAACTTTTGTCCTGAAGCCAGAGGCCAGTAACTTGAATTTTAAAGTGAAAGCTAAGGTTCTCTCACGTTGAGATAGTGCTCTAAAAAGTGATAGGTGTTGCAAGAAAAACTCGAGGAAGCTAGCAATACCACCTCCACCTGATAGAATTTCTTACAATTGCCTACTTCTGACTTGATAGTGACATTGTCTTGTCATAAGGATCCATATTGTAGTGTCTAGAAGGCCTAATAATGCTCACGGTTTCTGCTGTGAGAAAGTATTCTGAAAACTGCTCTAAAGCCTGCTCACAAAATTTATTCTCACTCTGTTTCTACTGGGGGTTACACAAGAAACTTAAAATTGAGCCCTGTTAAATTGAGATGTATGGTCTGTGCGTTAATCTAAACAAATAGAAACATTTGCAGTTTTATCTTGCAGCTGAACCAGATTAAAAAAAATTATTTGTGCTAAGAGGAAGTAAAATCTTTCACCTATCATGTCTGCTTTACTGCTGGTGAGCAAAATGTTTGCAGGGACAGAGGAATTCCTGATTGAATTGGAGGAAATATTTTTAAGCCCGCTCTTCCCAAGTATTAAATAGATATATTAAATAGATTCAGATTTATCAATAGATAAATTAAATAATTTAGTCTTCACAGTGTAAAATTATTAGTGTTGTTGTGGTAGCTGTTTTCCACTCTTAATTAGTCTAATTAGTGGTTAGCAGTTCATGTTGGCCTTCAATCACTTTCCAATGTCTCTTTAGACAGATGTCAGCTACACTCAGATCTTCTCATGGCCCAGAAGGTGGCTTGGCTGTGGAGACAGGGGCTGAAACATAACACTCTTGGATTTGCCACCGAGCTGCAACAGCTACTGTCAGTAAACAGAGCCTGTTTGCCACTCATTCCAGTCTCTTCTGTCAGAAGCCAACACACAATTTGTTGGCCATTGATACGCCCAAATATCTTTTTATCTCTTTATCTCACCAGCTAGGTGGTCGGGGGAGTGCTTCCCCTCAGGGGAAATGTACCTGTTAAGGCAATATTTCTTTTGGCTCTGGTTCCAAGCCACAGGCAGAGGGATTAGAGTCAGTTTTTAATAGTGCTTGTCTTTTTCTCTTACACATGGCAATCACTCCATAGAACCTCATGTGATATGAAACTGAAAGTTGGATTAAAGCATATTTTTGATTCCTGGCCAACCTTTCTGGTCAGAAAGGCACCTTGCTTGAGACAGTGGGTGTATTTATCAGCCAGTGCATGCTTTGGCAGCCGTGTAGTGTAGGCAAATAGTGAGTAATTTCAAAGCAATCCAGGCTTCACCTTCTAGAGAAGATCAGTAAGACCTGTTTTGTGTTTTTGTAGACAATGCAGAGAATTATTTAGCATTGTTCATTTATTTATCAACTTCAAATCTTTAAAGTTTTGACAGATTAGTAACTTCCTCCGGGAATTTTAAATAAACATGATGTATTAACAAACAGACCAAGAGCCTACTTAAATTGTACAAACATATAAAACAGGCTGCCTTGTCTAATGAAAACCTGATAAGAAAAATATCTTTAAAAAAAAAAGGTTGTGTCTCAATTTCTGAGGAAATAATTTATCTTTTTATATCCACTGGAATAACAGACGAATGGAGTCAATCAGAGTTTAAATAAACCCCAATTATGCTCTGCCTGATAATTCGATTTTATCAACACTGTATATATTTACTTATAGCTTCAATTATTCAATATTATAAATATGGTGTGTTTTGACAAACTAGGATTTGGTTTGTCCTTTTTTCGTTTCAGCATAACTTCTGTAGATTAATATAATAAAGAGGAAATATTCTGTGCAGAGGGGTTTGGAATCATAGCTTCAGCAAACCTTATTAGTATTGCAGCTTTGTGAGAGTCTCAGCATCAGAGGTTGTATATTTATGTAAGTTTAATTGGTGCTTAAGAACAAGCTGGATTCACCCAGCCATAGTCACTTAGTCCAATTCATATGCAAAACTGGTGTGGATTTTGGGCCAGATGACCCAATTCTCCACAGCAAAGATTGTTGTTTAGATCAGTTTACTGATGATTTTCAACTCTGATTTTCCAGATGCAGAAACAGGATTGAAAGACCCACTTGCATGTGTTTACTATTGACAGCGTAGAGGGGTGAGCAAAACATCACCATTAAACTACTTCTGTAAATCTTCCAAACTCGTGCTCTGCACATGTAGGCTTCAGCTAGCAAGTGGCTTAGCATTTCTCAGGGGAAAATGAGAAGTGAACTCTCATTCGTACCTTCAGCTTAAAACCTCTGAAACTGCTCTGCGGCTCTACAGGCAGGGGGCAAGTCATGGCTACTGTGGCAGCCTGGGAGGCCACCAAGACTAGCCTGGCAGAGCTCCTCAGTGTGTTTTGCAGGTAACCCCAGAGTCCCCAGAGCTCGTCCTCCCCCTGAGGCAGTGCAGGAAGCCCAGTTCCATCCACTCACCTTCAGCAATCTCTGAGTTCAGGCCTTCAATGCATACTAGCTTTGGCTTTGTTGGCAGTGTTCTGTTTGCACTGATCATATAATATAAAACAGTGGCATGGATTTAAAAACATCCTCTGAGGAATATTATTAGATTTTGACGTGTCTTAACAGGTTTAAGAGGTGTGTTGCATAGGAGCAGAAACAGAAGGTGCAAACCAAAGCAACAAACAATAGCCAACAAAGCCAGTGCTAAACCAAGTGCCAGTAAATATATGGACCAGTTTTTACAGGTAGAAAAGTACAACTGATTCAAGGGGATCCCAAGGTTCAGACAGCAGAATGAAATGTCTTTTCATTTTATTTGTCAGAACAGTTTATCGCTTTAATAAAATAAATATTTCTGTATTTCATGAGTAAATCTACAAGAAAAAAATGAGAGGTAGTACTCGTTCATGATAGATATTGCATTTTTGATCCCACCAAGATCGACTACGTTATATGAAGATATACATTCCTAACACTGAATTGCTTTTGAAAATGAGATGATAATTTCTTCTTTTTTTTTTAATATAAAAGTTTCTTCTCTTCCATACCTACTGTCATAAATCAGCTACTGAAAAAATCTTCGTTTAGAGGAGACATTTTGTATTTTGAAAGCTTTATTGGAGAAATATTGGAATGCTGTGCCTTTAAAATATATTTTTCAGACAAACAGTAAAACTATGCAATTCATTTTATGCTGAATTCATAGTTCTGCTGTTTAAGCAGTCACGCTATGTTTACATCAATATTACGGAAGGAACATGAAGGAAGTGAACATTTCATTCTTTAAAATTATTGCATTGAAACTGCAGAAGATACAGAAATAGTACGTGTAGGGCTTGAGGTAAGGGCTAAGTAGAGTGCTGTTTTGCTACCAGCATTAATTTGAATAATATTTGGTTTAAGTCTAATAGCTGTGAATTTTTTTCTATAGTCAAAACAGCCAGCTTCTATTTTAGTTCAATCTGTTTCATAGAGATGTCTTATTTATTTTGGAAAAAGAAATTGCAAATTATAGGCACTGAAGGATTTTTAATTCCTTGAATCTTCCTTACAATGGAAAGCCTTCAACAATGATTTCTTCCTTTTTTAAAAAACTGTACCTGTTATCATTCAACATACTACTAAAACCCTAGTGTTTGTTTTGGTTTATATGTTTCATTTTGGAACAGACTGCGTCATTTTTGGAGAGAATTAGCTGAGATATAGGAATATCAGATTGGTTGACGGATTGGACCAAAAGTTCTGCAGGGAGCAGTGGGAGAAAACACAGGCATACCCATCCTACACAAAAATTAACACATCAACAAGGAGCTTAGAGGAATGAGAGATTTCAGAGACATGACAACACACACTTACATCAAGGGGTTTTTTTAGCTGTGTGCTTCCTTTTCAGAGTCTCTGTGGCTTATTTTTTCTGTTGCTGTTTCTATTAGATTCGTCACTTAAAATTCTCTCCAAATGGAATTTCATGAAATCCCAGAAGGCAAGGAGATTGGTAAACCTGCTCTAACTGCTCTAACAATATCATGAAACAGGGTTTGAATTACCAATACACCCGGGAATTCTAATGCAATTATGAGTGTTTACTTACACCATGTGTTTCTCACTGAGCCTCGGCTGTATCAGGATAAACCAAAGGGAGCTAATGTTTTATAGATGGTAAGGCTCTGTTTGTTTTCAGTAGGGCTAAGTCTCCCAAAGCACTCAGACACACTAATTAAAGTAAACTGCAGAGGCCCATAATAAAATATATGTGTTTGGAGACTGTGAGATGAACTCCACTGGCTTATTAAAAGTCAAAAGAAAAATATACATTATTTATGACTTCAAAGGGACACATTGTGAGCTCCAGTTTATTTAAAGGATTAACTAAGCATTGGTTATTGGTGACCATCTGAACAGCTTTCCTTTCACAGTTCATTAGTTATGTCATATATGTGGGAAGTCATAATTTGGGTTTAGATCAAATATTATTAATCAACTAAATTATGGAGGGTACACCAACAATATTAAATGTAATCTTTAGGAAAATAACACCTCACAAATCCACTTTTCTCCAGTTGCCCAATTACATTTCAATACATAAACAAAAATCCAACAGATGTGTGGCAAGTTTTATAGAGCTGCTGATCTCTGGAGTGGTTTTTTTTGTCAATAAATACAACACATTTAAAATACCAAGTGGAATTGGAAGGCCGTCATGGTCTTTGGGATATACCAGAAGTGCAAATTCACCTACTGTGGGTACTGTTGTAATTTACCTAAAATGTTTAGTTTTAAAACAAATTACCAGACATGGGGGAATGAGGGGGAACCCAGGGTTTCCAGTGAAAAAGGCACTGGGAGACAATATTTTCTTTCCCATCTTTGTCAGTAGTGCAGCCTGCGTATCTTTTTTCTCATTTTTCTAATAATTCTACTTACCCAACTTTTACTTATGACTTAAAAGCTGTATGGAAAACATCTGGCCAGGCAAAGGCAAGCAGAAGTACCCCCACACATACCCTCGAGAGTGTGAGAAGTGATATATTTTTATTATGTTCTTCTGTCTCTCCATCTTTCATGATACGTTTAATACAACTCAGATTTTAAGAGAGGAGAAATGAAAAGATTCAGGTTGCTAGCGATAGAGTTTAAGTCAAAGATTTCAATAAATTTTGCATGGGCACTTAGGTATGTAGGGTTTACTGATATTTTAATTAAATTGTCTCTTAAAAAGTGTTGAAGTTTTATTTTTTTATGTAGCTGTTTAAATAACAAACTCAATTAAGTCAAGGTTAGAAAAACACTTATTCTTGTGCTAAGTATTTGATTCACAGGAGTTTTTTAGGGCTGTTTGTATTTTCACTGACAAGAGAGCAAATGAAAATTGCAATCCCTTTTGTTTTAAATATTATAGGCTGAGGTAGTTTTTTTTAATATTTTGTTGCCATCTCTGGATCAACTAAACAAATATGCCAGCGTTGGTACTGCCTCGAGCTTGTAGCTTTGTTTTTCTTATATAAACACTGGGGGGAAGAAGAATGGAGGCAACATGCTCTACAGCCCAAATCAGCATCATTCTGCTGTTCCACCACTGAACACTGTGAAATCCTAAAATTGATAGAGATTTAGCTATCATTCATAGCTTTCACTCTGTGGATCAGCAAGCAGTCTGTGTTTCTGCAAATAACATCTCCTATAAAATAAAATATTCAGCAGTGGAGATCTGTTTATTGTTGGTTTCAGTTCAGTCCTTTTGCCCAAGGTACCAACAAGCAGTGGAAGTCGCTTAATTTAGAAATAAGTTCTAAAATAGCAAAGCTTTGCCAAAGTGTGTACAAAACTTATATCCTGCTGAACAACAAAATTCACAAATATAAGTGTTATAATATATTATGTATAATATATAAAATAATATTTGTAAAGAAAAAAAAACTCTTCCACAGGTCACATAATCCCATCAGGTACCTGACCCATTTTACAATTACAGATGAGAGGAGGAACACCTTACAGTGCTGGTTCTCACCTTTTCTGTTTTTGTGATGGGTTTCCCCATACCACCTTTCCTAACCAGCTGACATAACTGAGTTTTCCCCAGGCATTTACCAGCCTGGGAAGTGAAAGTGATCATGATTCCAGATCCCAGATTAGGCATTCATGGGTGAGTAACCATTTCAGAAGACACAACTCACATGCCTTGAGTGGAGGTGTGCCTGACACTTCAGTTCTCCTTCACAGATGATCCTTCCCAGGCTTGTAGGGAGATTTGCATTTCTTGCCAAATATCCTCTCTTTCTGCATTGTACATAAACAAATGATCTCTCAGTTTTCTCCAGGGTTATATTTTAATGAAATCTTTAGATTTATATGTCCTGTAAAAGCAAGGCTTTGTTTTAGAAACTGACCTACATTTAGAAAAAAAGGAGGAGAAAATCCTTTGAAAGGTTTGAAGCTGAAATACAGTAAAACTTTTTTTTAAAAAGTTTTTTGCAGATGAGTCTTGCTCTGTTTTATTCAACTGTTTGGGGAAAAATGATGGTTTAACATAAGATGGTAATTTATCTCAGCCAGTAAACCTAAAGCTTGATCTTTCACATAATTCTATCATTCACATTTTCTTCACCATGAAGCAGAATTTTGGAGGTTGGACAAAGACACCTTTCAAAATATTATGCCAGTTGTTCATCTTCTGCTAAGGATTAGTATACAATCAGAATTATTGTGTTCTTTCCCCCTTTATAGCACTCCAAGCGATGGTGCAAATGACAGGAAAATCAGTACTAGTAAATTTATAAAGTAAATCATTTACACACAAACAACATCTCACAGGAAACTTGACTTTGTGGACCTCACTGTGAAAAATACTTCATTCAAGTTAGCTTCTAAACCTCAGGACTTCAGAGCAACGCTGTATATATTTTGAATTAAAGCAACTGACTTGCTAGGATAACTAGACTAAAGGAGAACCGATTCTGATATGCAATATTTTACCACCTAATAGTGCATAATTTACAAAGAGAAATTGTAGAATTATGAACAATTAATCTTGAACTGGTCATTGAACTTAGAAACAACAGTACATTTCAGAAGGTGGCCTTCAATAGATTAACGAGTGCTCCTGCCCTTTTCTATCTCTGTAGCCTAATTTGTCTGAGGACAGTTGTCTTTGAAGTCAGGTTTAATTTACTGCCTATGAGTCCCTTAATAGATGTCTCCACACTAGATATGCTTACATGGAAAATCTTACATGGAACAGGTTCACACCTTACAGATAGAAAGAATGCATTATATGTACCCCTATCATAAAATTGATAACTGCAGTGTTAGGAGGTTTGTTTTCTGACATCCTTAATAGTATGCACAGACAAAAGAACAAGGTCAATAGCTAATACAAGTTTCTTAAACTGTTAATTGATCATTAAATTGCAATAAAACTAATCTAATTAGACATATGTCCTCATACATTTGACTTTATGCTTCCCTTTTTGCACCAAGTAGTATAAGCAGAGCAAATGCCAGTGGCAGAAAATTCTACCTTTTTGTTTGGGTTTTTTTTTCCAATGTTGCATTGCATATTTTCCTGCTAGATTTTACTTTATTTTTATTATGGACTATAGTAGATATGTAAAAGAAGTGTATTAGGAGAAGGCTATTGAAGACAAAATTATATTGACTTATGAATTTAGTTACTGGTTTAAGAACATAATGTAGCTTTCCTTGGAATATATAATAGAAAAATACTCTTAGAATTGCTGACTGATTAAATGAATGCAGTGTTAAATTTTTATATTTAAGCAACTGTAGAATGCTCAAACACAGAGAGGAAAAAATGGTGCTTTTGGGTTCGGCACCTAAGTGGCTGTGAATAGATGCTGTTCAGTGCATATGATAAGGATTCAATTACATAAAATCCTTTTGCATCCATTGGAAACAAAGGAATAAACTAGTTCTAACTAGCATATCTTTTACCTATTACACCTTCAAATAAGAAATTAAGATTCTGCTTATAATTAAGGTATTATAAGTGATAATGAGTAATGATGATTGCTGCTCATGTATGCTATAAATATGCTGGTGGAACAACACCTGAGCTAATGTCAGGAAGTTTGCCCTGATCAGAGAAGCTGAAAAGGAAAAAGTGGTCTTAAAATACAACACTAAAATGTAGATTAAGAGTGCTTTCCAAGCTATTATTCACTCTAGATTATTTTATCTGGAAGCTTAATTATAGAACCCAGCAGGAGACTGATTGTAAAGCAGAAAACCTGACTCCACAAAGACACATGGGCAAGCAGACAGCAGAAAAGAGTAAAGCTTATTTGCTTTCCAAATCCGGGAGTAACTGGGAGTATGTAACTATACTCTCACAATAGAGCAAGGCCTCTGCTGAATCAGTAGCTGAAGCCACTTATGCAAACAGAATCTGGCAGAACAGCCCAGCCATGAGAAGTGAAGATTAGCAGAGGTGAGCAACTTTGCCCCTTTCTTCTCTGAGAGCTGGCTTGACATGAGAGTACAATCTAGGAAAAGTGAGATTTGGGCAAGATGTGTCATAGTGGAGCCTGGAAGACTGACTGTTGTATACCTTCTGGGTCACTATTTCCTGTTTGCACAAATATGTTTATATACGGAGCTCTCACTTGTTTATTTGGAGAATGTTTCTTTACCCTTTTCTTTTGTGCAACACCTTCCCTGAAAGAGCTTTTGAGTGCTTGTAAATCAGAAAAGGAACAAATTGACTTACAAGTTACTAGTTTATTTTTGAGGACCAGAATTAAAAGCATTTTTTTACTTCAGAGCCCAAGTAGCAGAGGTAAGCAATGGCATCTTGACATTAAGTCTGGCTTACTACAAATGTGTGCTTGTAGATCCCATTCAAGTGAGAAACTTTGCTTGGCTAAAACTGCAGTGATACTCCTGTCCAAAAAGACATCAAAAATTTCTGCTAATCAGGATTTATGCAGGCAAACCTTATCCCTCTAAAGAATGCTCAGTAAATACACAAATAGAAATGTGCTTGTTTTTCTTAGAGTAAGTCAAAATATGAATAGGCATCTGTGTCACCTTTGAAGATTAGGCTGCAAATACAGGAGTGCCTTCTGGCAGGTAATAGTAATGTTTCTTACAGAAATAATCAAAGTATCGAGTACTTTTTATCCCTATATATCCAAATTCAGGCTTTTTGCAGCTTCTAGAAAAACTGATATTTTAAAATAATAAGCACTTTAGGCTTCTAAAATAATAAGCACTAAAGGCCTTTAAAATAATAAGCACAGGCTTTAGAATACAGAAGAGTTCAGTCTAGGCAAAAGATGCTGTCGTATCTGGAAAGCATCATCTTGTATACCTCGTGTAGTTTCCTCGTGTAGTAACCACAGTTACATGAAGGAACAGTGTTGAGGCATTCCTGCTATCTGGCGCTGGGTTCTTCTGGTACAACCCAGCATTGCTTAGGCCATGAAAAACACTCTGCCAGTCTGTGTGTCCTGTGCCTGCACTTTGCACACCTTGTGCATTGTGAAGTCCCACGGGATTCCCCATTGTGCATCCTGCTCAGGGACGAGTCTGTTTATCCAGCCAAAGGCTGTCATGGCAGATGCTTTGTTTTTGTTTCTATATGAGAAAACTCTATCTTTTTCCTAGATAATTTTTGATATTAAATAGTTGTTGAACTCTGTAATGATTTTCACCTTGCAGATTCATTACATAACCTTCTAGTTAATTTCTCAGATTTTCCCACTAATAAGAATGTAAATGGATTTACTTATCTGCAGTGGATTGATACTTCTACAAAATGCCTGGAAAAGGTATTGCTAACTTTGTTGAATTTGTTTTCTTTATCATTAATGATAAACCCTGTCTTTCTTTAAATATTACAGAGTTTTTTGGTCATTGTTTTGCTGATGATTATTACTTATAGGAGGTATGTTGCCAGCTAAAATCTAAATATTTTGGCATACTGCTTAAGCTTTGCTATTTCTAGGATGTATCCGTGTACATCTTCTCTAACAATAAGGTCAATGGCAATGCCAAACAGGAAGAGTGAGGGATTGCATCCTGATTAATTCCTAATTTTGCATTCTGGGATTGCTGTGTTCCAATAGAACGGGGTGAATAATTCATTACAAACAATTGACCACTGTTTGCCTGTTTTTCTAAATGGCCCGTGAGCTGATCGTGTTTCAACAAAACCATTTCTTTGATCACATTCACTCTGCACCACTTCTTCATGCTTCCTGTTCTCTAAATCAGAGATTCCCAGCATCACTGTTGCCATCCCCCTTCAGAAATAGTTTTATTTACTCTGTTTCCTTTCCAGATGCACGTGCCATGTACACTTCCCCCTTCTGATTCACAGACAACAGTAACTAACTGAAAATTACTCTTGGAAAAGTGAGAATAAATGGGCTATTATGGTGCATCAAACGCACTGCCATGTCTAACAAGGCCATGTGTCTGAGTTGCCTTTTGAGGTCCCTAGAAGGTCTTAGAAAGATTCAGAAGCACTAACCTGTCATGGTTACGTTCATTACCTTTTCTTTCTCTAAGATGATTCTATCACTTAATTTTGAGTCATGTATATTTTTCCCGCTGTATCATCCCAATGAACACAGGATACAATGACGTACCTTGATACAGAGATCAAAAGGACACTTTGCCACAGAAATATTGGTATCTGTTCTTCCTTAGAGTTGACTACAGACATTATCTATTGACAAAGCTTATGTTATTAAAAGATAATCTAAATGTTCATTTGGTGCGTTGGAAACTTGGCACACAGAAAAGATGTGATTTTGTAATTTTCTTCACCAGTTAAATGATCAAAAAGATTAGAAATCTCTGCAAAAAAAAGAGTTTTGGGGTAACCCTGTCACTACTAGGAGTGTATTTGTTCTAGATCAATTACAGAAATTAATCGTAGAATATATAAGCAGCAATAGAAATTTTACTCTTTTAACTAATATTCATTCTTGTCAATGCAAAACTATTCCACAACTCCTTATAGTGAATAAATTTCTGTGGCTCTTTGTTCTGTCTCTATTACTACCCAAAACAGAAAATATATTATATATATATATAATGTATATAAAACTGAGAATTGCCATTTCCTCCACTAGAAAGAACCTTTTCCACTCAGTCCTAAGCATATCCTTCTCCCCCTCATCCTAAGCAAAATTCAGTGTTTTGTTACTCTTTCTTGGTCTAGGAGACCTAAATTTCATTCAGTCTTGACATTATTAGAGCTATTTCTAGTGTTTGAATGGGTGACAACTGGAACACAACCTGTTTTCTTTGAATGTTTATTTCTACAACTTCATACCTTGCCAGTCAGCCCAGCTACTCAGTGATTTAGAGTAAGCAGCCTTTCCTTGTGTCACCATGGACTGTAATCCTCAGTATGTAGTAAAACTAAACCCATACATATTTCTCTACATCCATGAAATATTTTGAGTGAGGCTACATCATTTGAGGTCACTGGGGAAAAAAAGGCCTAACAAAGAGCTGTTTCTGAACTGTGACTAGAGGAGTTCATGAACATCTTGGTGAGTTTACCACTACTTTGCCAACAAATCTGGAGACACTAGCTTAGGATCTTCAGTATGTGAGGAAGGAGACATGGTTAAGTTTTGGCTTTTTTCAGCAGTTCTTTCTGGCAGCTGTTCATTGCATTTGTGTGGCGTTAGAAGACTGTGGATTAACACACATTTTGTCATGCTTGTGTACCTTCCATGTAACTGAACATTCGTCAGATTTGCTTCTTAACTTTTGCTTTGAACTTGTAGGTCAGGTAAGAAAACAATTCTGAAAATAGGACCTAAAATCAAAGGACGTCTGTGTAAATTTCTCCTATCTTATTCAAAACTGGGGAAGTTTACAAACAGTGCCTCACTCCACCTGAACTCCAGCTCCAGTTTTACATCAACTGCGAATTCAAGTAAAACCCTATCCCAGAGCAATCCCCTGTATCACAAGCATTCAAGCTGGGTAACTTGAGGCCTCTCTAAATAAACCTGCCAGTGAAGCCATTTTGCTTTCTTTTCAGAATTTGTAATATGTGCTTCACACTCTTCTAGTACAACATCTAACTAGGAATGAGTATGCTAGATTTTTATTTGTGGAGCTACAGTAAGTGTATTCCTCTGAGAACAGCAACTGCTTTGTTCAGAATGACCAATGCCCAAAGTGCTAAAAATCATGACTGTGGCTTTCTTGTGGTGTGTAGTCCTTGAAATATGCCATAACGAGGAGTAATTCATACTACCTCCTTAAAGATGGAGAAGCAGAAGATGGCTAAGTGATTTGATCAGCTTGTTGTGAGAGCTGGAGACAAGGAGTGCCTTGACAAACTTGGCATTCTGTGCCAGTACCTGTGACTGTGCTGCCTAAGTTCACATGCAGCAAGTTGGTGCACATTTCCTGATACACAGACAGAAGAAGCATGAAGGTATAAACAGTGAAACAACTGTGATTTCTGTTCAGGGACAAGCTTCCTTTTCCTCTTAAAATTTTCCACAAGATAGTTTGATATTTAAAACATCATCCAGTATATCTGGAAATGTGCAAAATGAACAAATGGGCTAATTTTCTCTTCTCCCACTGCTAAATACATAGTTTCCCCAACCGTATATTAGGCCATTTCTGAGGTAATACATATAATTCAGTGACAAATCCACTTCAGCCTTCATAATGCCCTTCGTTTTTACTTCAAAACATTCACTGACTCTCATGGATTTGTACTATTTAACACCCAGATAAAGGTAAGCTGCCTTTTTTAATAACTGTGGATTACATTTTCTCGTTACATGCTCTGATTCAATTGGATTTTTCACTGTGAGCACATCTATTCCAGAGAAAACAGTAATACCAGTGTGAGAATAATTATAGGTATTAGAAAGGTAAACAATCTAAAATAAAAATTAACATCAACAGAAATTAAGTTACTGCTTTAAAGGCTTGCTTTTTCCTTCCTTTTGCAGAAGTATCTCTACATTTTCCTTTTCTTGACAAGTATATTATTAGAAACAACAGAGGCAGACTATTTGGTGACACCTTTTCTACTAGACTGGGGCACTGCCAAAACTCTCTCTCAGAGGTGACACCAGTGCAGAGGAGAGCTTCCACACCCTTCAGAATAGGGCTGTTCCTTGCTAGTACCCCAAGGGGGATGAAGTCGTGTTGAGGTAATACCCCAAACTTCTCTCTGAAGATGGCAAGCCAAGTCTCTTTAAGGTTATATTTCTCTAGTGGTTGTATTTCTATACCAAAACTGCAAAAGTTCCCATAGCTTTCTGGCCCTCACAGAAGTTCAGTGCTTAAAGTAAAATTTGCTAAGGGGTTTGGTGTCCATCTAGCTGCATCTAGCCTTGAACAGGCTGCAGTGCTGGGGACAAATGCATCAAAGCATATAATATGCACTATTAATGTTGAAGTATGTCTCTATCCACTTAGGAAAGCCTTTGACCATATAGATAAGTCCTGCTGAAGGAAATAGCAGTTAAATGTGCGCCAAACTGGGAAGTTGCTGAAAAGCTTTGGCTGTACTGGGGCCTTAGACAGTCATTGCTTCTTCATATCAGCAAAAAATGTCAACCCATTAAAATGTGTACTTTAAATGGCTTCTCCACTGAAATTCATTCAAGAAGATTTACACAGTCTAATATATTTTGAGATGTTCCTCTGGGCAGAATACCGTGCAGCCTGCACACCTGTCCTGCTGGACCGATGATCTCCAGGGGAGAAGAACTCGTAAAGATCTGGTTATTTGTTTAGCCACCCTGTCTCAGACATATGGAATTATATAACCTTGTTTTTGTAGGATTACTTTGCTAAAATAATATGAATATCATGGTTTTTTTCCCTAAAACATATTACAATATAATGTTGCCCTGAGAGAGAAAAAGGGAAGATGTGCAGCTCCTCCTGTTTCATTTCCTGCTTTCACGGATTGTTGTGTTACTAAAATATTTTTATTACAGAAGAACTTGAAGCAATATACATTGTTTGTCAGAGGATTATTTATAGTCCCTTTAAGCTGAATTTCTGTAATGAAATCCATTTACAGACATTCCACAGTGCCCTATGGTTACTTGCTTATGCAAATGAAATGTGACCCTTGAAATAAGCCTCTTGCCCTTGCTGTCACCCTCCTTGGCTTCAAAGGTCTACAGACAATCGCTTCTTAAGTGAGTGGGGTTTTTTTATTTGGTTTTGAGTGGGGAAAGAAGAAAATGAAAAAAGAAAAACCTTTCCATTGCATGGTTTTCTTGCAGAGATTCATAGTGGCTGACTGGTTGTGTGAGATAATGCTCATTTATTTTAGATGTTAACAGGCATCCTTCACTTATAAACATTTTTTTAGATTATACCCTTTTAGAAGTGAGATTCTTATATAACAATTTGGGAAATATTCAAGTGATTAAAGTACCTGGATTTAGGTTTTCTTTCTCAGTTGCACTTTGGATTCCAAATTCAGATATCTGGTTTCAAAGGTTGTACTTCTGGGCTCATAGACGTGCCGGTTTCAGCCTGACATAGCTGCAGAGCTAATTTTACAGTGGCCTGTGAAAAAAATAGTAGTGAAATTCTGCTCTGTAAAAATGATGCTATTTTGTGGCTTTGCTTGCAGTAAGCTACACTGATAAAAATGACTGAATATGTAAAAACATATGCAATACAGAAAAGATACGAAGAACCAGCTATTTCAGAGATGTAGAGAGGACAACTTTTAACAAAAATTAGTTAGTCTACATCTTTAATTATTATCATCTTCTGTCAGAAAATTCAAGAGAACAGACCATAGAACAATAATAAGGTCTACATTTACAGTTGATTGCAGGTCCCAAGTCACAGAATTACTTGTATTTCATATGTTTCTGTAATCACTGGCATCATGTTAAAATTTAGCATGTAACATCATGGCACTGACAGTAGTAGTTTTAGGATACTTTTTTAAAAATATTCCTGATAGTTCACGACCTGTTAAATTAAGCAAAACAGTCATAAAAGTAATGAAACATTCTGACTGCAGAGAGTTCTCTATGGATAGAAAAATTAAGGGAAATGTACCTTGAGAAGGTTAGTTACGTTCTTTTCAAAGAGGAAAATCTCAACAAAAGGCAGAGGCAAAAACACTTCTTTCTCATTTTGTTGTATGACCTCTGTAAATAAAAGAAACTGACTTCAAATGAACCAGGCTGTCCACAACAATGGTATCTCAGCTAAAGTGATTGTCAGGAGCATAGTAGACTTCCTTATCACCTATCTAGTTTCTTTTTAAGTTTCATTGTAACTGGAAGTTGACTAGGTGGAGTTATAGTTCACTTACGGCAATTGCGGATATCTCATTTACTTCAGCATTATCAGAATAGCAGTGCATGAGAGTATAGACAGCTTTTGATGGATCTTATTATTTATAGATGATTCCAGCTGTTTTTTATTACAAAATATTTGTATCTTAAGGCCACGTTGAAGATAAGTAGACAGCTGTGACCCCACATAATCCTGAGGCCTTTTGTGGTAAGTGGTGCTCCAAAAAAATGTGAGGCAACAGCTGAGATTTTGTGAATAGAGGACTGCAGCCCTGCATACATTTTATAACCTGTGCAAGAACATGGGGGAGAGTAACTCTCATAACTCCATGGACTCGGTGTTTTTTACTTCCTCCTGGTCTTCCTGCAGTCAGCACAATAGTTCAGTGCCATTGTCCATGGACCAGAATGGAGCTCCAGGTTCCAATGTTTCACAGTTCTTCTGTGTTCTGCAAGTGTCAGCAAAATGGGGCTCCCAACCCACTCTAGTGTTCATTACCCTGGTCTAGAATGGGGTCTGGCCAGAGGGTCTGAAGTTCCATCACTGTGACAAGCCACAGAAACACTGACAGAAAAAGCAGCTAGAAAACTAGAGAGTAGGGAAAGAGGCACTTGGTTTTGTTGGTCCATTGAAAATATGAAATTACCTCAGAGGAGGAAGAAATGAGGTGGGAGAATAAAAGTGGTTTAGAATGAACCTTTGGTTCTTTTGTTTTAGGAACTAAAAATTAATTACATGGAATTATTATTATAATTATTACAGGGAAATTCTTCCTTGAACAAATTACCTTTATTTTTGCATCTTCCACAGCATTCTCCTGAGTAAATGTGATAGGAAATTCATTTTGCAAGCAGGTTTTTCTACTTTTTCATTGACTTTCTAGAAATACAACAGAGAAAATTGAGGTCTAATTTTTAAAAATAGTGAGTGTGCATGAGTGCATCTGAATTCCAAGCTAGACCTGACTGAAAAAGAGAGAAAACAATTCTGATACACTGCAAAACCAAGACTCAGTGTCTCAAAGTCTGGATAAGCACATGAATGAATATTGTTACCTCACATTCACCTCCCTTTCTTTGCAATGACAGGTCAATATTTGTGATACAGCTGGATACAGTATGGGTAGGACTATGAGGAAATAAATCATTCAAAATACATATCAGATCAAGAATAACATTCACAATAACAATGCCTAGAGCTACTCACTCAACAGTGACACGAAGACTAATATGGCTTTGCTGTAAAGTGGGTATCATCTATCCTACAGCCTCTGGAACACACAGGCTAAGTAAATAGCACATACCATATTGTATGGCTACAGGAGAGCTCAAGTAAAGTTATACAGATTTTCAACAGCTATGGAAACGTTTGTGTCAAGACAGGGCCTCAACTTCCTTGGCATATAAAATTTGTGTAAATACTTCCTGGTGAGTGGGTTGGCACAGTAGGCTTTTAAGGTCCTGCAGAGTGCAAATGCATGAAGACAGAGATCCTGATGAGCTCAATTATCTTCTCCCTGTGACTTCTGCATAGGTTAGAGTTGTGGGTATCTATGTCAATAAAAGCATGATCTCCTGCTGTTTATGGACAGATCTCATGAGAATTACTTGTGATTTTAGTATGATTTCAGTGTCAGGCATAGTTTTCTTCCATTAACATTAAATACCTCATTCATTAAGAAATGCCCAGTTGCTTGCTGAAATATGTCTCTTCACCTGACTGTGTCTTGTCTAGGGTTACTTGCTTGCAATGAAGTGTGTCAATATGATCCCCAGAGTACAAGTGCTTACTTCCTTTTTAGGAACAGTACAGATGATACGAGTGTTCATTCTCCTGGATGCTCATCAGTCAGGTGAAGTGGAGAGTTGAGATGCAGGCTCTTAATTCACATAAATATCCTGGAGTTCCCACTTGAGTTAGCTAGCTGGCTAGATGCAATAAAAATTAAGAGTACAAATGCTGCACATACTTCAGCTGGCAGCCACCTGCTTTACTGCAGAAAACAGGATAATCCTTTTGTCTGATGAAAGTCCTTCACCACTTTCCCACAGTTCCTTTTGTGCTCCACAGAAGCCAACAAGTTCTCCTGCAATCTTCTGGAGATAAAAAAATAAATAGAGAGCCTCACTATATAGAGGAAAAAAGCTGCAGCCTGCCCCACCAAAGCTATAGCTCCCCACCAGGCTTGTTCTGAGTCCCAGTGGAAGGGAGGACATATACACAGCTTTATGCTACATGGGTGAACCTGCTGCCCAATATCTAGAGGTAATCACCAAAGCTAACCTGGCAAGAAAGACTAAATTGGGATTTTTTTCCATCCATCTTCTTCAGGGATCACTATTTCTAATCAAAGAATGCCTACAAAGTATAAAAAAATGGCTTCAACCAGCCTTTTGCCCTCACCAAATTCTATAAAACCTGTCACTGAATGACATGCCACACAGATATGAAATTCCTTTTTTTAATATGTAGGCTGGGAGGAGAAGAAAGAAAGAAAGAAAGAAAGAAAGAATAGAGTTCACAGTAACAGAGCTCTAAGAGACTCTCAGAATTACTTTTTCTTCATATTTTCAGCACTCATTTCTTTTAAACATTAACCAGAGGTACAGAGTTTAAAACCAGCTGTGCTTATTTCTGTACTGCAAAGTTTGGTTAGATTTGAACTCTTTGTACTGAAACCTACTCATCTTTCAAACATATGTTATTCTTTTTTTTTTTTTTTTTCAAAGTCTATGGTCTCGCCCTAGCAAAATACCACTTGTGTGGATCAGTGGGGTTTGTCGCCTGGGTAAGGACTACTGTATCTTTGTTACAGAGAAGCCCAGCTGAGCTATTTATGCAAGCAAGGACTATTTGCAAGTAATTTTCAGGATGCAGCTGCACTGTGAAAAGTATTGTATAGTCTATAAAAATAGTGGGTATGCCTTGTAATCTTAAAGTCCTGGTATGTTTGCATGGAAACTCCACTAATGTCCCTACATTGTTTCTTATGACCTCACAGAGGAGCAATGTACTTTCAGGAAGTCTATTCCCAGGGCTTGCCAGGGTCTGACATTTTAATCATGGAAAGCAATTCATCTTATTTTCAATACTAACTTAAGGATGACTTAATCAAATGGCAAAAATGTACCTAATGGAGCTTAATTACATGACTAGAACAAATGAAAAAAGATACATTTGCTAAAATGTAACTGAACTGTGAAAATCATTGTAACATAAGAATTATTCCATTATCTTTGGATCAATTTGGACATTTAAGATTGACCTCTTGGGAAAGGCAAGATTTTTCAGTGAATTAGAGGTTGGATGCTTAGTATCTCACCTTTTTAAATGTTTTATTTCCATTCCGAGTTCTATTTTACCTTAGAGAATATTATATTAAATAACATTTTCATGAAACTATGAAGTTATATATCTGTTTTATAGTTCCAAGACAAACCAACTGACTTTTAAAGATCTTGTTCCCTATTTGGCTGAAGTTTTGGGGTTATATTGTTTAAAAATCCTGTATTTTCCTGAGCAGAAATTATGGCTAGGACATTAAACAACAATACATGCATAACCTATAGATCATTATTCCAACGTATTCCAGAAGCACCTTTTATTAAGAAAAAAAAACTTGGCTTCCACATATAGTGTTACTAAAAGCTAATAAAATTTTGTATGCAAAGGGGTTTGCATAATGATCTGTGCACTGTGCTGACTACACTGGTGTGGTATCAGAGCACTGCACTCTTCCAGAATAAAGCTGAGAACTAGTAAAAATCAAATTTAAAAACTTTGGCTATTTACCTGTTTGCTTATAGGATTAAAGAAAAAAAGTAAGGCAATTTTATGTATTCACCAGGAAAGAAGGTATAACTTAATGTGTTGGCTTTCAGCACAGAGAGGTGTGTTTGCTGCATGGGCAGTCAAAGATATTACCAGATCTGGGGCAGGGCTCTTCCTGGCTTCAGAATATCAAGGGTGCCTTGTCTATAGGAGAACTACATCAGTTTATGTTGTGTCAGCATCTGATGTGCATGCAGATCTCACAGACTTCATTTCAGCAGCCACACGTCCCAAGAAGTTCTATTCTTGGTCTGAGAAATTTGTATATGGTATTAGAGAGAGAGAGAGAGCAAAGGAGAGATGAAATAATACCAGAATGAAATGGGCTGTGTATAAAGCTCTGAGAAGCTAAACACATCTCTAAATTGAAGATAGAGGGTTCTTCAAGTGCTGAGCTACTTCTTTAATGCCCAAACTCATCTTGCTCAACTTTACATGTCTGCAGTATGAGAAGCTGCACAAAAGAGGCAGTGCTGAAGATCCTTCCTCCTTGCTGAGCTAGGTGAGAACATATACTGATTTCCTCCTTGACAACCCTACTGCATTGCTTCAGTTTCACTTGGAGCTCCCTTCCCAAAGGCGGTATCGTGGTCCCACCTTAGCATCTGCTTTATCATCAGCATTGGCATGTGAACAGCCCTTCACCATATTCTCACAGTCAACAGATAACCACAGCCCTGCCCTGGCTTTATGCTCTACTCTAATAGAGAAAATCTCATCCTCCTCCTGCTCTGTAGTACCTAGCTAAACAAATGCTCCTGGCCCTTTCTGGCATTAAAAATCTGCATCTCAGATGCATACAAAATGCATCAAAATTTGATGCACTATAAAAGCTGCATCTCTAGCACAGGTCATCTTAAAAGAAAATAGAATTAATAACAAAACACATAGTAAATAAGAGGGGTTCCAAAAATCAGGTATCTCTATAATGGGTGAAATATGTTAGGAGGAAATTCTCAACTGTGAGGGTGGTGAAGCACTGGAGCCAGTTGCCCAGAGAAGTTATGGATGCGCCATCCCTGGGAGTGCTCAAGGCCCGGCTGGATGGGGCTTGGAGCAACCTGCCCATGACAGAGAGTTTGGAATGAGATGATCTTTAAGGTCCCTTTCAATTCAAACCATTCTGTGACTCTATTATTCTAAGAATTTGTGCTTGAGATATCTTTATGTGTTTGTATTTGCAATTACTATTACCAGTAACAATCAATGATTTACAGAGGGTTCGTTGGATAAGACTATATGGTAATACAATTTAAATATCATTTTCAAATTACTGGATAGATATATGTGACAATATTTTTGTTAAGCACTAATTTTGTAGATTCCTTACCAAAGCACTGACAGTCCCTTTTTAGTCAAATGTCATCAGCTGGAATTTTGACTGAGTTTTATCACAATACAGTGTATATAAGAAGGTAGCCAACACTGTGTGGCTAGTAATCAAAAAGAAAAGCTTGTGCATCATAGTTGTCCCAGCTGAGAGTCAATTATTCTTTTTTGCGTTTTGGCCAACGTAATGCTTCTACAGCTTCCAGCTTCAGAGACGTTTCACAGAGAGCTGCAGATCCAATGCTTCTAAATAGAAAACTGACTAAAACAAAATGGGGCAGATTGTTGTCAAGACAGATATGGGGACTGTTCAGAACAGCAAAAGGAATAATTGTATGAAATTATAATAGTTATAATTACTATCATTCCTTATTAAAAATAAGGAGACTATAGTTAAGTACATATTTCATAGTGCATCACAAACAAATAGCACTGTAGGTAGCTCTGTCAAATTGTACCAAAACAGGGCAAATATGTGCACTTCAGCAACTTTCAAGGGTTAAAATATCATGACACATTATATATACATTTATACCAAAGGCCAGAGGGATGGTAGTCCCATTTCTTAATCGCTATGGCATTTTATGGAACTTCTGTCTCTTTATGGTTCTGTGACTTCCCTCATTCAGGAAGGCCGGAATAAAAAAAGGTCAAAATAGATGTCAGCCCAAGCAATTATGAAAGAGAGAACTTGGACGTGACCTTGAGATTAGAAATGGTGACCTGTCACGGTAACAGGGGAAAACCTGCCATGCTGCCTTTATGTCAAATACAAACTACCATGGCAGTCTTAAAACGTGCTCTCATTTATTTGCATTTTAATCTCTTTCACCTCTAATATTGGGCTTTCCTTCTCATCTTCTCTCTTCTACCGTACGCAGATGGCTCAGATGGCAGAAGATAGGCAGAGAGTTTAGAATATCCACATCTCTTGCAAAGAAAGGTCTTGGGAAAATGGATCAAAAACTTATTTGCCTGGACATGAGGACCAGAAATAACACAGTAAGCAAATTGTGGCCTGACTCTGAACACTGCAAGAAATATTCTAGGGTCCATGAAGGTCAATGATATCTTGATCTCAGGTACAAAACATCCTCAAAAACTGTGTAAATAGGAATGGAAGAAGAACCTGAACAGAACCGGATTTGGAAGTGAAATTCTCCTTTTTTTTTCATATTTAAGGTTTAATCACAGTAACATAGCAACATGTCTTGGTAATTTTTTTAATTTGAAAAGGAGATAGTTTAAGTTTGTTTTTAAACATGATTTGAACTAACTCTGTCATCTTTGGACTCAATTCTTTATATAGAGAAGCATTTTTTCTGCAGTACATCTTTTATTTCGCAGTTGACCATCTGTGGAAAGAATATTTTGGAAGATATCAAGTTCATTTTCACTGGTAAAACATGAGGCCATGCTAACAGAACACAGGGATGAAGTGTTTAACTGGGCCATGAGTCAGACATATAGCATCAGCATGGCAAATTCTCATTAGAGAATGGTTTTTCTGCTTGCCATTCTTTAGCCAAAGAGAGGGCCATATTCTCAGAGGTCATCAGCCTGGTAACCAAGTACCAATGCTTTCACAGTATAGAGTTGTCCTTTTTCACCAGGGCAAAAGATTTGATTTCTTTACTATTCAGCAAATTAAAATGTTTAGTTACAGGGTTTATGGTGGTTGCACCTCAAAAGTTTCTTCTTTGCCTCCAGGCTATTCCTATGTCGTTCTTTTTTTCCTATCTCAACAGCAGAAAGGTCCCCTTTGACATCTGTACATGCTTTCTGTAAACAATCAATATTCACTATTCAGAAGGGCAGACATTTCTCTATAACTTTTTTACATTCTGGAAGTTAATACAGTAATGTTCATATTTTGTTGCTAAGTCTGATTTCCCAACAATTACATTGTCACCAAAGCTATGAACAAGTGAGATTAGATCTGCCCCCTCCTGCCTTGCTGGGACAAGTTCATGGTTACTGCACAAGGTGTGGCTTGGTTATAGAAGTCCTGTTTGCTGAAAAACAAATATCTGGAGGTTGGACATCCTAGGAGTGGTATTCCTGATGAACATTGCCCTCCCTAGTCTGAACCACAGATGTATGTGACTGCCTGTGAACAGTATAACCTTTTTGCCCCACTCCAGAATAGCTGCTATGCCAGGAATAGGAAGTAAAGGAAAAGCTGCAACAAAAATCAAACTTGAAAATATGAGCTACATCTAATGAAGTGTTAGAGAAAAACCTTAAGAGAAAAGTTATATATGTTACATAAATTACTGGTTGGTCTTCTGCCATTTTCCTGTGTTCTCTAACTTTTACTAGGGTAAGGCTTAGAATTGCTGTAGAAGGTAAAGGGCCTTCTTGCTGTGTAACACTGTTGGCAGGGAGTCAGTCATCTTTTTCTCTCTATTTATCTACTGCTTGCAAGAGTTCATGTATGAAAACACACTGCCATATGAATATATGCTATATGAATAATAGGACAGATCCTGCCCCTGTTATTAAAGGAAAGAAAAGGTGTTACTTAAAAAAAAATTATCTTTGTCCTTTATTTTTTTTCTATTGCTACCTTTCCCAGATCCTGAAATGTTGACCAGTGCACATTTCTATATAGCTCCCTGTATCAAAATAGCTGCACATACACTTCATAAATATAAAGTTACTTCCTGTTTGTACCTGCTGTACTTTTGACTGCAGCATGTCACTGAAATGTTGCCTAGGAAATATCTGTCTGATCCCACTTTGGGACAAAATTTTCTTACATTTGCTATCATGTAAAAACACAGAAATAAATATTTCCATCAGTAACATTTGAACCTCCATTTGGTAGTGTGGATATTGCACACGGAATGTAACTGAGATTCAGAACTTATGTGTTGTACTCTTTTCTTCTTCCAGAATTTAAGGTTAAGAAAGTATAAGATCAGAGGATATGTAGAGACTGTCTCAAAATTGCTGCCCTTATGAAGTGCTTCTAGGCTTTGACAGGAACACCTAGTATGCAATGTATAAAAATAGGCATCCTTCCAGTTGCATTGTGAGTCTGAATATACATTCAGAACATTCACTGTGATTTTTGTCTGATCATCAGTGGATCACACAGTAGGGAAACCAGAAATACACTGCGTCCTTCCAAACCTGCTGTGAACAAAGTACGACTTGAAAATATCTATGTGACTGCAGGGGTAAGGACTGGAGCACAGTTTGTATAAAAGTGAATTGATGCCATAATCAACCATTTTGATCATTTTATTTTGCAACTAATACTCTTTCAAAATATGTATTTTTTCCATGACTTATATAAAGAGATGGCACTTAACAGCTCTTGTAAGGTTCCACTACTTTGAGTTCTATCCCTTACTGTTACTGCTGGGAACAGGATTGAAAAAGAAATGCATATGCATGCAATTTAGGACTGATATAGAATAATTGCAAAGTGGGTAAAAGAACAGTGTGTTGGCAGTTGGTGGTTTTAAATTGGTCTCACAGTTTCATGGGTGTATCTGTATAAAATAAAGGAGGTATAACTTCTTCTTTTACTCTTAGATGTTGTGATTGTTTTTAAGAAATCAGACAAGTGGGTGCAATTTTTTTCCTGAAAGCTAAATCTTATTTTGATCACTCATCTTAACAGTCTTTTTAAAAGTAAGCCTTCTACCTAAATATGAAAGTTAAGTGTTGTTTCAGGATGAGATTCACACATGCTGATGTGAAACCCATTTTTACAAAGTATGTATTTGCTTTATGAGATGGGGAGCAGAAAGGAATAATGAGTGTGGTGCTCCTGTATTCGTAAGGTTTGAAATGAAATATAATATGGTTCATAACAACCACATTTTTGCAACCAGCATAACTTTTCAGTTATAGACTTTATGAAACAACAGAAACTCTTGTGAAGTAACAACAAAATTATAGTATGGAGAGAAACAGCAAAATATTTTTCATGTGCAAGGTGTGTAGTAATAACTCAGTAGAATATTTTATTTCCCAATGCAGGTAAATATGAATTCAAAGAGCAATACCGTAACAGCAGTAATAGGTGGTGAGGTAGCTCTCCAAAGCAGCCTAGCTGAAATACCTAACATTAGGTTTTGATAGCCAGTGGCCAAAACTAAGACCACAGCGGAAAGACTCCTTCATTCCTCTATTACTGGATTTTTAATGCTTATTGTCATCTCCATGACGAAAAAAATGACAAGCCTGTGTGTTCTTCCAAAGATCTGGTCACTGGGGTTTTCCTGTTACGAATCAACCATGGACCTTGTAGCAACCTCTCAGTGTGATAGTGCAAGCAAAATCATAATCCTTTCTTTACTGCATTCTATTAAGTGTCATTCAAATTCAAGTGTGTCAGAAGCTCTGTGGTGGATATGGGAGCTGCACCAGACAGCTTCAGTGGATGTTGGTGAAAACTGGGGGGGAAGAGAGGGACTATTGCATCAATATTCAATGCTATGTTCAGTTGTCTCAGCTGGCCCCACATGTGCATGGAAAATTGGAAAGAAGCTAGCCAGTAACCAATGGCGGGAAGAATGAGGTTAGAGAGTCAATGGAGAGCCCGTTAAGATGATAAGGGAAAGAGTTTACCTGGAAGTTTAGGAGTGGCTGGTCAAATCTATGGATAGAAAAAGAGCTTTGGGAAGGCATTGAGAGAGACAATCAGGTACTGATTCTCTGCCTGAAACTTCTGAGTATTGTCAGAGTGAGAGGACACTGTGAGAAAATGCCCCTTTCTGCAGCACAGCACTCAACCGGGCAAGGAAAAAAAAAAAAAGGCAGACTTGTTCTCAAAGTAGCTGCAATAATTTTGACTTCAAACCGTGTTCTGGGAAGTGCCAATTATATCTGTCTTTAAAACCACAAAATTTAAGTGTACCAAGAATAGAGCTTTTCAAGAGTTATATTAACAGCATTCTGTTTAAAGAATGAGACGTTGATCACTATACTGCAGTAGTTCATGGGCCGGAATGTGTACAATATTGTATTTACGTTTGAGTTGTGATTAAATGCATGATGCCCATCAAAGTTTCTATCTCCTATGTATTTAAAATTTGAAAAGGCATGACTTTTTTTTTCCTTAGTGAATGCTGAAAAATATAAAGCATGATGAGGTTTCAGCATTGGATATGGGATAGACATTGTTCATCAGACAGAGTAAATTGCCCAGAACTGTTGTCTAATGCTATTCTGATTAAAGCAATTTCCTTAAACAAAGTATTTTCTGAAAAAAAAGAGCAACAAAATGGTATCCACATCTTGCTGGCTCACTTTCATTCATATCTAGAGCCTCAATATCCATTTCTAGATAAGATTAAGTAAAAATTTTAAACTGAAAACTTATCATTGTAGCATAAAAACTCTTTTTCTGATACTATAAAACACATGCCAAATAGTCTGTTTTCCAGCAAGTAAAAACTTCCCTAGAGGTGTAACAACAGGTATGATTCTACATACAGTGAAGTAAGTAGGCATCTTTGTAAGCCGGGAACCACTTTTTTTTTCAGATGAAAACCAGCAATGGCATTGACACCTCCCACATACCTGGGGAATCTGTGAGCAATGGATTAAAACATAGCATAATTGGTTAGGTAGTACAATCTTCATCCTTCCTACTAATAGAACTGAATCATGTCAGATACAGGGTCTTGGGTTTGAACTATGGATCCAAACATTTTTCCAAAGATACTTTTGTTAGAAACCTCTATGTGTGGACATAAAGCTCACAAGGAAGAAGTCTGTACAATGTGACACCAGTTTAAAGAACTCCAGATGAAATTGTCAGTTGTTTGTTTGGGTGGTTCTAGTGAATTCTCATGCACATCAAGCCACTGAAACTGTCTATTGCTTGCTTCAAAAAAAAAAAAGTCAGAAAGAAGCAAAGTTAAAAAGTTACCAGTGGCCATTACATGTCACAAATATGAATACAGTTGTATGTTAGTGATGTTGGATGATGCCACACCATTTTCTTTAGTGGTTCTTTCAACTAACAGCAATTTTTGCCTGTGGTAATGCCATTGACCCTGACCCTATTAGAAGGCTCACCTTTGGCTCATAGCACACAGTTCAACCTGCAATCAATTACACCCAAGCAAACTGTCAGTAGCTGAGAGTGTTGCACAAATTGTTTATCTTAATGTTTATCTGATAAATATTCACAAAGGCTGAGATGGGAAATCACATGCAGTCAAAATAAACAGCTGGTCAGAGGTTCTTAGTACAATAGTGTGGGGTTCAATAGCATTTTTTTTCTCTTTATAATTACAGAAAATCTTACCGTTTTGTTGAACATCTGACCAATGAAATCTATGGAGATATTTTCAATTACTTAGATTCGTGGTATGCTGTGAACAGTCATTTCTTCCTTTTCCCTTTTCTCTTTCCCCACTTTAGTCTCCCAAGGACAACACTTATTCAAACCTAAGGATATCACTGATCAAAGAGGTCTTGTAGAATTACAAAAAAATGTCATGGAGCAAATGAGATTTTTCAGGACTGTTTTGAAATAAGAAAATGTAAAAAAAAAAAAAAAATCAAAAAAAAAAGGGCCACAATAGACTGCTGATGTAATGAGCAGATTCAGTACAATGAGCAGATTGAAAGATGAGAAATTAGTAGATTGCTCTTCAATACATCCAAATAACCACTGATTCACTCATTTGCTGAATGAATCAGATCAAACTATCTCAGTGGTGAGAAGATGAGCAAAAATCTGCAAGACATATTAGAACATGCAGAGAAATTATCTCATTGCCTCCACCCAAAGGTAAAGCTAAGGCTTGTATAGAGTTTAGAAAAACTTCCTTGAGAGCATTGGGCATGACAGGGAAGTAGATGAAGGGGAACACTTCCTTTCAGACACAGATCTTCCTCCTGTGTTCTGCATCTTCCTTGTAGTTAAGAATGGATTCCCACAGTGTGGGCTGCATGACTTTGCCTGAGCTCTGTGCACAAATTGAGGCACCTGGAAAGCCAGGAGGCTGCTGGCAGAGCTGCTGGCAGAGCTGCTGCAGTTCTCTGATTTGCATACTGACTGTCTTCCCTCAGTCGACCCTAAGCAGTTAATTGTCTTTTTATTCAACAGTCATTCCTGTCACTGTGCTCTATTGTTATACACCTTGGTGCTGGCAAATTAAATCAGAGTAGGGAACTGCTGCCAGATTTTTTGTGAAGGACATTGGCCAGAAATTGCCAGTGCCAGAAAGGCCAAAGGTACAGTTTAAACCTCCTGTAAACTTCAACTGTGTGGTCTTGCATGGATCTGAATTCAGAATTTTCTTTGTGGTTGCTGACAATCCTTTGACCAAATTAACCTTTTATATTCACTGGCAATTCCAAATGTTGGCAATGACTGCTGGACCTTCTTGGTCATGTGTACAAAAATAAAAGCAGTTTTTGTGATCCAAAATTAAAAGTATTTGTAGGTACGTTTGATGGCAGTTATCCTAAAGAGTAAAGACCACCTTAGGTATTGCTTCTTACTTTGTTTTTGTTTTGAGACTTGATGAAGCCTCAGGATTTAAGTCTGGTAATTAGAGAAGGTGTAGATGGTATTTTGAATTATTTATGCAGTGCTCTTTAAAAAGTTAGATAAAAAAATTAGCTGACAGCTTGTTATATGAATATAACCAGGTAAGATTTAATTTTTTGATGACAGCACAGAAGCTTGATTAAAATCTCTTTATTAAACTAGTACAACTGAAAAAAAAAGGCAGCGTGTGCTTTTGTGAGAATAGTACAATTTATTACAAAGCAAAAACTTTGTCTAACAGCCCAACAAGAAATAGTAATTGTACATCAGCTAGGTGGATCATCCATTTAAAGTGAGTAATGGATTGGGCATGTTCAGGCAGTGCTTACATTGTGAATTTTGTTGGAAGGAAGGTGAGAGTCACATGAATGGCTGTCAGTGAAGCAATCACAGGGACCTGAGCAAACCCTTCACGTTTCTAGGAAGACATAGGTGCAGATACTGTAGACCATACTGGAGACTATGCTGAATGTGCACATAACGTGTTTATTTATGTACTTGAACAGGTTTTATAATTACTTAGGCCCTGATTCTTCCAGTATTTGTGTACTGCTTATCTTGAGAATGCGAGCAAGAAGTCCACCAAAAAAAAGGGTGTAGATGTTGTACCTGTGGCCATGCTGAAAAAAAGAAATCCTATACAAGCATATGACTTTCTGGCTACATTGAACCAGCTTTGAAAATCCCCTCTCATGGGGATAAACTTGGATTTGCAGAAGGCAAGAAAAGATTGACATCTGTAGCTGCACATAACAGCTTTTCTGGCATGATTAATGGAAAGAGGTCAGCTATGAATATGACATGGTGACAAAATCTAATCAGTATGACCACACATAGGCGTAAAATATAGAAAAATCAAGAACTCCAGTTGAAGACTTTGAGATCTATTAGAAATCATACATAAATAATATATTGGTAAAAGTCAAGCCTCTTGTCAGTTAACATTCATTTAATGTTTCATTGATGTCTTCACTACTGGAATAAAACCTTTTATAAGTACTTGTGGAAAACATGCATATATTGTATACCCATACTTTCCAGATTTATTATAGTGTTTAGGAAAACAACAGATAGATTTATACATAATAAAAGTAACTACAATGTCTGTTTCAGTTAAGTTTGTGTTACAACTAAATATGTTCCCTTTTGTCCTCCAGAAGTTTGTAAACAGCTCCATCTTCAGGCATTATTCCCTCTGCTGAAAAAGAAAAATGCAACATAGCACAGCCAAAGCTTTCAGAGACCTGTTAGCATTTTGCAGTTTACATTAACTTTTAGTAGTCGAACCAATGCAATGGTCTCATATAACCACTTCTCAGATATATTAAGGTGAAAGAAAATCATTGAGATTGAACCAGGAGTCTAATGAATTCTGGTAGGTCAACGGCAAAGTAGATGTATGACAGGAGTACATTTACCTATTAATAGAATCTAAATTAGACTGAAACAGCATTGCCACCACTAGAATGTCCTTCCATCAGCAGACAGATCCCAAAGTGCTCAAATCAAGTCAAATCAATTTTTAATATGTGTATGTGGCTAAACAAAAATGAATGAAGTGAGAGAGGCAGCCTTCAGGAAATGTTAACATACAGGAGATAAATATCTAAAAATCTTGGAGAGGGTACATCTCCCAAAATCAGGCCTGCAGAGTGACCTTTTTACAAACATTCAGTGTGAGAATGAAAGACATAATTTCACATGCTTGCAGGAGTGTAAATGAGATGTTTCTTGGATATTGAGGAGAGTGTAATTCTATTGTCTGATGGGTGTTTTTCTTCCCAGTGGCAGTGCCTGAATAAGCCAGTCAAATGATTTGATTTTTTAATCAGGATATTTGGTAGTGCATAACACAATAATTTCTAGAATTATAAACTAAACGGAATATATTAGTAGGTTAAACATCAGTATGTTTGCCATTTTAAAATACAGTCTATTGTCTTCATAATTATTTTCTACTAATCCTGCTGGTCAGATTTTATCAGATCACTGTTATTCTAAAGTACTGTGTGGTTCCATATTAAATAGATGTACGTGATCTTCTCTCTCTCTCTCTGTGTGTATGTAGGTATACATGAAACATCCTTCTTTTCTATAAGTTGTCACTTTCTGCACCCATCAGACATAAGATAGGTAACTGAGAACACAAAATATAACACTAAAGATCTGTGTGTCACTTCTCTGAAAGTGGCAATGTAAAAAGAAACCTTTTACTCCATTTCATAAAGGTTCTAATTTCACCATCTCTCTCCATTCATAGCCCATCCTATCAAATCATTAAGAATATTTCTAATCTGAAAATAGGAACATGCTTGTATATCTTATGAAAAAAGTGTGCTGCATTTCCCACACCCCAAAACACTGTATCTACTCTTTGTGCCAAAAGCCAAGGAAACTGCATGTTTATAGGAAAGTAAGCACTATGGAAGGCACAGGATGTGGACCCAACAATCTGTATGCAAATTTAATACATGCCTAGAGATGTCATTCCTAATATGGTAAAATCCTGGCTCCACTGAAGCCTGTAAATTTCCATTGATTTACGTGGACCCTGGATTTCCTCTGCATCATTTTCTTGCCATATTATAGAAACACTTAGCAAAACAATTGAATTTTAGAGAATGAAAGTACTTCTGTAACTATATTTATGGGATAACTGAGCATTTCTTTGAAAGGTTAGGTTTGTGGGATTTTTTAAAAAATTTTATTTCTTTCTATTTAGAGCCTACAAGACTTTTACCAAAGGTAAAATTATCATTAATTATCATTATCATTAGTTAATGATATTAGCTTTTATTAGAAAAAAATATTGGATAATTATTGGAGTTTATGGACATTAAGTTAGAATATTAGAGTCTAGTTGTGTTACCTTAATAAGAAAAGAGAATTCATTTGTGTCGTTAGAAAAGGATACCCCTAGTATGAGTTTCTGATTATACATCTAACAAATACTGAATTGCTCTTTTGGGGAGTATCCCCAATCTCTCCTTGACTCATCTGCATTAGTTGGGTGGACAAACAAAAACCATTTTGGTAAGGTTGCTAAAATGATTAGTTAATTCTTTGCAGAGTGCTTCAAATATAGCATTGCAGATATGTGTTGTAATTTTATTGTCAAAAACTGGATAGGTTCCCCAGCAAACCAGCTGTCACATACAAGAAATGCTTCATGATCATTTTTGAAGCTGTATTCACCAGCAGAAGCAACAAAACAATTAATTATGGCTGATAAAATGTTTCCACATTTCTTTTCTTTGTAAAGAAAAAAAAAGCCAAAACCTTTTTGTGAGATTATCTAACTCATATACAGTTTCTGTAATTTTTATATCAATTTGTCACTGAAATTATCATCTTAATCATATATTTCTAAGTAATAGAAGTTATGGGCTTGGTGAGTAAAATAAATCTAAAACCATTCTTCCAAAGTGGTATATAATTTCTCTGAGCCCTTCACAAGGGAATCTGAAAAAAAAAAAAATCCCTGAAGTGTCTTTTGTCTATCTCAAACTAGTAGCTGCTAATCCTAAATCAGTTACCTACCTAGCTACCAAAAGATTTTGAACTAATTCAGCATAAATCTTGGACTTATTTGCAAATCTTTGATTTAAATATTTTGACTGAAGGAATTGCTTAGATCAAAGGAACTAGGCTGGACACAGCTCTAATTCAGATTCTTGTTTAGAAGGACTCTGTTATTGAGGACCTGAAGCCTTTGGCAGGAAATGTACTTAATTCTATAATTTTTCAGGTATGCTTTCATAGCCTGCTGTTTTACTTGCTTGCACACTCTCTTTTTTTCATTAAAAAATTCAGAAGTAGAAACCTTCTCAGCCATTCTTCCCATAGGCTTGCACAGTTGACAGTATTCCTGTGTAAATCTTTTCCCTGTGCAAGCGTTCCCTTTGGTTCCTTGAAGGGGGTTTTCCAGCCTGTCTGGTGACGCACGCCGTGCGTTGCCAAGCAATAATGGAAATGAACCCATCAGCTCATGGTTGCCTTCCCCGGATAATCTGCCGCCCCATCTGCGCCTTCGCAGCAAACTTCTGCTCTTCCAACATCTGCCCAATGGTTATTATACAATCCATTTAATATATTCTCCAGGAGCCATAACCACCGCTGTGCCTAGACAGGAGACCAATGAGGCCTCAGCAGACATGCCAGAGCAGCCTCTCCAGGGGATTGAATAGCAGCCAGATTCACCACAGTCAGTTAAGTACACATTCCTTTGGTACATGTGTGGCTAATCTAGTTTTAATTGAGCTCCATTGTTTTCATATATTTAGTAAACAAACGTGCATAGGTACAAAAGCTGCTGCTTGTTGACAACACAAACAGTATGCAGCTTGCTGGAGCTTTGGGCCGGCACCCTTGGCAGTAGATGTGGTAGATTGTATTTAATGTGCAGACATATTTCTTTGTGCTTTTTGCCTTTTTCGTTTTTTGTTTAACATTTCCTGGATCTTTTTGTCCCGGCAGCCTATTCTGTGTGATTATCACAGCTGAGTGTAGGTGCAAACACAATGTCCTGCTCCACGCAGAGACATCTGTGTGCCAGCATTGTTAGAGGGTATGAAGTGGGTTTTGTCTAGGTTTGCTCTCACTTTTTTTGATTAATATTAAGCCTCTTTAGACTCAGCTAAAAAGGCAGGGTTCTGCCACTGTGGTGACTCTTTTATTGCCTTACAGGGAACAGAGACATGTCATTCACTTTTCACCTACCTTTAAAAGAGCAAGCCTTCTACATTTTTCTTTCCCTATTGTAAATCAGTATTCTGCATATGATATTTAGAGAAACCTTGTTATCCTTTGTTTGGTGTGTTAAATAAATGGTCAGTTGCCAAAAGAACAGGGCAGCTCCAAAACAAGGTTCAAGTCATCTACTTCCTTTTTTTGGAGATGGTTTAAATTTGCTTTCTGTTGCCTGTAATGTGGCCTGGGAAGATGCGCACACGTCAGGGCTAGTACCTGGTTCCTGCTGGTGAGGGATGAGAGATGTTTGGGGCAGTTTCTGGATCAGTACTTTGCTTGGATCCATCAGATCTCCTGTGGAAGCCCAGGGGATCTGCACAAAAGCCATCCCACTTCCTACCAAGCCTGACCCTGTTCTCACTGTCACTGCAAGGGAGGACAGGATGGATTGCTGGCAAAGACAGTGGTCTTCTCATTCCTTCCCTTGAGGGCAGTAAAAAAGATTTTAGTGGTTGGATAATCTTTGCTAGCACACATGTCTAGGTGGCAGCTCTTCTCCTGGCAGGTGGTCATGCATCCGTAAGCAGCCTCATTGTGCTTGAGGCACATCCTGACCAGGGGCTCCTGCTGCAAGACAGCTCTCAGCTCTTTGCAGGGGGGGATGATGCATCCGTTCATCAGGATGCTGTCCTTCATCTTAGCAAAGTCTCAAAGTGACATCTAGTGGAATACCTAGTCTCTGTGGGGAAATTTAATTAAACCACAGTCCCTTTATACCAGCACAAATATTGTGAAGGAAAACAACTCAACTCCTTTGACATTTTTACAAATAGGTTCAGTGGAAACTGCTGTGTTTACTTTAACTGACATTTGTTTTTTCAGTCAATTATCCCTCAGCCTTTTTTTCTTCCATAATTTATTACATACGGCTCAGCCATAATAATAAATACAAAGTTGTTTCCCCTTTCTGTTGTTGTCTTGCAGGCTATGCTATGAACGAATGAAATAAAAATGAGTGCCCCTAATCTCCCTTGCTTTTCCATCTCTGTGGTAGCCTCAAACTATTTATTATGGACCTTAGCAGTCTCATATGGAGCAGAGTTTAATCCCAAATGTGAACAGAAGATTAGTCTGCAACTCTAGTATTTTTTTTCCTCATGCTTATGTCCTGCTTCAAAATGCATGAAAGACACTAAGGGTTGTTTGAGGTTTTTTTTTTTCATTTCAGTGGTCTTTTGAGCAAGCTCTTTAACCATGACACTTAAAAACATCTTTTAGCCAGATGACATCTTTCTGACTTAGTTGCTCTATCTGAACTAAAAGACAAACACTCCATCTTTATTCAGTTCTTCTCACTTCTATTTTTTTTCAAGAATTTCAGGAAATCTTTAGAACTTTCCAAAGAAAATCTACCCAAAAATCCAGTTTGTAAAAGGAAGGCACTTATAACGGTGGGTGGAATCACAGGCTGGACTTCTGTTTCCATTGGTTTGAATGCTTGGGTTGTAGCCAAAGCTGCAATGAAAAATTATTTTTCAGGTTCTTCAATGAAAAGCTTTCTGAATAGAGAAGAAACATGACTTCTTTTTTTTTTTTTTTTTTTAAACTTGCTGTTTTAGAATGAAAATAATATGATTGCAAGGGCAGATCATGTTCTTCACATCTCTTTGGCATGCAGCAGCTGTTCTTTAAGTGATTTAAGAAAAAGCAGTGAAACAAGAGTGTACTACGCACTCATTTAATCCATCAGGTACTGTCATGCTGCTACTTTCCTTTGTGCACAGAAATAATCTGATCTTTAGCTAAAATCTTTTATTAAAGCAAACCAAATATTTTACAGCCAACAATCTTCAGCTGGTCATTTTATCTTAAAATATTTCCATTTTCTGAACAGTTATTTTTCATAAAATCCTACCAGTTAAAAGCTATTTTTCTTCCTTTATTCTTCATAAAGAGCAAAAGGAGAACCTCAAGAGCTACATAAAGCTACATATTCCATCTGGGAAGCTCATCAGCCATCCACAGAAATGAAGCTATTTAAAGTAACAGTAAATAGAGATGTGAACATTTGGAATTTGGAAAGCTGAATCCACTGGAAATAAGTTATTTTTCAAAGTCCTTTTCAATATGGCTTTTGACAATAATACAGCGAATCTGTGACATGTCTAATGATTCTATAAAAATCCTTTATGTTCAGTCTACCAAATACTTAGGAAAACAGGAGGACAAAAAAAGTGAGGAGGAAGGAAAACATATAGCAAATCAATATAGAAATTAGCTGTATTTTATCAGTATATGACAATGTTAATTTTTTTATTCCTTGTGCCTAAAGCTTATGTGCATCTTGCTTAGAAATACTTCCTTGTCATAAAATGCTTTCCACAGAAACATTTAGAAAATCAAGTAGGAAGAGGGATTTCCTTTAATCAGTCTGGAACTTAACAGTTCATTTATGTTTTATTTGGGATATGGTGGAAAATTCCCTTCAGATTACAATTGTCCTTGTGAGCCATAGACTTACTTTGATTTCTGCAGTAAGTTCCACAGGTGTCAATGCAAGGGGCTTGGTAGGGCTCCTAGAGGAACTGAAATGGGAAAAAAAAAAAAGGAAAAATCAAAACAAAAACTCAAAATGTGGTGTGGATTTACTGCACTGACTTTCCTATGAGTCTGTTCTTCCTGATCTGGTACTAAACCTGGGTTTTACCACGTATGGATGAAAAGCTTATCTTCTCTTACTCTTGACTGACTCTAGTGGGGCTTCAAAGAAATCCTCTGACTTTCATTAACGTAAAAGCAAAACAAAAGACTAACTGGGACACGTATAATTAAGTCCACTGCACAGAATGCATGTGGTCACACCTTTGCTAATGTAAATTCCCAAAGGAGTTTTGTAACTGGAAAGGGAAAAAACCATGTGAGTGCAACACAATACACTGGTGAAAGCTGAAGTGGGTAATCCTGCTTGGAGTGGAGCAGCCCAAAGGCTGAGGTTTTCATCCTGGGTAGAACACTGAAACAGAGCATTTGAAAAGAAGAGAAAGAGATCTATACTCTACACTGCCATGTTTCAATTTAAACACCTCAAATCAGCTTCTTTCTTTCTTTCTTTTCTATTTCTCGCCTTAATTCGAAAAGAAGTTGGCCAGCTTTTTAGAGGTTGGTTTCACTGAAATTAAGCATTTGAACAGCTCTAAAAATGTGACCCAGAAAGATCACCTCCATTGACATTGCAAGCACAGCAAAATAGCTGAGATATCCTACTGCAACTTTTGTGAAAAGATGAGTTCAAACCTTGAGATTGAATAGCTAATTCTGTATCAAATTATGTAAAACGATATAACCTTTTTATAAGGTACTATTTGATAAGTTTAAGGTAATTTGATTGAATGTATTCATTGAGATAAGGTTTTTAAATTGTCATTCCACATTTCAGGTTACCTGCTGAAAGAAATAGATGAATGAATGATCTTCACTTCAAATAGGGACATTTATCCTAGAATAAGAGCCGGATCCTACCAGTTCAGCTCAAATTAGAGACTAATGACAGCCTTCTGAGTGTGATTCTGGCCCTGGAAACATAAAACAAAAAAAAAATGACAACCCAAAAGAGAACTACACCTGTGCTTGTCAATAAGCAGTTTCTTGAGAAAAGTTAGACAAGCATGTGACACAGACACTGCTGCATATAATTTCTAATTTCCTGAGAGCCAGTTTACTTTTGACCACCAGCAGGGTTTCTTTGTTTTTCATTAGGACAGGGCTAAAGCTCTCTATGTAACCATATCCAGATTGCTAATGAAAAAATATTGTCTGGAGTCACACGTGTAATCTGGAGACTGTGGGTATAATGAGGGTAGGGAGCAATGTATCAACCTGTGCATGTACTGAGTGGCTTTGTTACCCCACCACTGCCTCAACTGAGCCTATATTGTGCTGCTTATTTTGACAGATGTGTGTGAAAATCTGCCTCTAGGTGGAGTTTCCATAGACTAGTGCTTTTGCAGACTTCAAGCCCTTTCATCTTTCCTTCCTTTTTTCTTTTTTTGACTCGGTGCCCTATCCACACTACTTAAAATTTAATTGAATTCTAATTAACTTATTAGAAATAGCATAGATTCTTATATTCTAGGAAATGTGATGCATCACAACAAAATTGCCTCCATTTTTCACATTATTTCACAATTGCAAATGATACTCATCATGTGTTGTAATACTTTTTGGTGAAGACTGACAGATTTTCTGAGACGGTTCTGTGCAGTAAAAGCTGTATGATAAGGCAGGCTGGGCTGGGCTGTGGATAGTAACAAATCTGTCATTGCTTGTACAGCCACAAAAGCACAGACTCCTTCACAACTACAAAACCAGTGTGGTGCAAACAAAGGACAGATGCTTCTTAAAACCAGAATAAACCCGATTCTGATGATCTGGGGAACTCTGAGCTCACTCTCCATTTTTCCATCCAATGCCAGCAAGGCTGTAGTTGTTGCAAGATACACCATGTGCTTCTAGGGTTGCTATCCTGTTTTCTCTTTTGCCCTCTGCTCTCCCATGCATTTCAGCCAAAGTTTTATCTACGAATGCCTCCTTACAGATCAGACCTCACCTCGTTCTTATGGCGGTGTAAAGTTGATGCCCGGGGCACAGGGGGAGAAGAAGCAGAAGAGGGAAGCAATTATTCTCTCCATACGTAGACGCTTCCTCCTTCTCTTCCACCCCTTAGAAGAACAGGAAGTGCATCCTGAAACCATATGGTACCTAGAGATATGCTGTGAGTCTTGGGGGAATGCCAAGGGCCCAGCAGCACCCTCAGGGGCCAAGGGGGTCCTTTGCCTCACCTCCTCTCCCCAACTTTCCATGGCATGCTTTCCTTCACAAGCTCCCTTATCATGCTTCTGCCAGTGCATCTCCTTCCTGGCCTGCAACACCTGTGCTGCATTACAGTGCAGAAAACAATACCCACACTGAGACAGGCAAGCCGTATTTCATTTGTCAGCCTCGCTCAGCTCCAGAAAAGCCAGTGGAATTAATCCACTGTGCAGCCTTTGATAGCCTGTTACTGAGAGGCTGGATGAAGGTACTGGGGGCACTGCAGGAAGGGTCAAGGCCTTTGGATCAAGGTTTGAGTGCACCAAGTTGTGCTTGAAGTAACCAGCAGTAATTGTTTCGTTTCTGTGATGTGCTTGTTTCTCTCTGAGTTCTCCATTGGCAGTGATGTAATCAAAGTCACTTGGCTTTGTCAGTCAAGTGGAGTTGGCGGACACACAACTGTGTGTCTGCTTTGACATTTGTGATCCACTTTGTTAGCAGGACCTGCTTATAATTTGAAATATATGATTTCCTTCAAAGTGGCATAGTTCTGAAAAATAGCATGTGATGCACTAATAAATTATTCAGCCTTCTGAACTGGCTACATGAAAAGCACATTTTTCCATCTGCATCTGGCTAGGCATTTGCAACTGTTTCTCTTGGATCTGTACCGCAGCCCACTTAGCCATGGTTTTGTGACCTCCAGAAAGGATTAATGCAATATGTTGTGCAGGGGGCTGCTAGTGAAGGTCACTTGGAAGTGTCGGCTAGTGTGACATGTGGCTGCCCACCTGCTCGGTGCTGTTGGCCACAGGGAGTGTGTTATCTGATGTCTCCAAACTGTGGTGAGCTCAGGCACAGCACGCAACAGGCAGAGGGTCCCGCTCCTTTCTAGCCATATTCCAGTTAAGTGCTACAGTGCTCAGTGCCACTGGGTTTGCTGGGGCTATTTCTTATGGGACCATGTCTTGGGGTGACTTTATGATGTGTACCCCTATCGCTGCTCTATGCCCAGAAATTAACTTTGTGCCTTTCTGTGCCTTTAAACTGAGCCTGAGAGGGGGGAGAGAAAAAAAAAAAACAAGAGAACTTTTCAAAACAGATAATAGAGTAATAGAGACTACCTACAGTTATATCTACAGCTACAGTTAATGCAGTTAATGTAATGCCACTTATAAAGAACAGAACTTGAGACCAGACCATTAAAACCACTTCTTGTGGAGGAAAAGGAGAACCTGCTGTGACTTCTGCCAGTAGGGAGGTCCTTTGTCATTCCTGTTGAACTTACACAAGCGGTTGGTACTACTCAGCCATTAACAAAAACTCATTCTTCGTGCTTTTTTTCACTTTCAGTAAGTCAGTTTGGATTAGACACTGTTTTTGTTGAGTTCAGCTGCAGCACTCAGGACTGCAGTCTAAACCCAAGATGTTCTTAGAAGAGAGACATAAGGGTGGTGTTAGTCCAGGGGAACTGAAACCTCAGCAGCTCAAGACCCCTTTTTACTTTCTCTTCTGTCTGGGAAATAGTGTTGTGCAGTCTGCTCTGAGATAGGAAGACTTACGGTCGAGATGGCATTTTTAGGGTTTTACTAATTAATTGTTGTCATTGTGTTACCTGCTCTCTGCATTCAGAGGTGTATTTCATATGTCAAACAAGAAGCATTTGTACATGAAATGAGTACTGAAGCAGTTTGCAACAAGCTGTAGAAAGCCAAAATGATCTCTGTACCTTAAGCATACTGGCTTTGGTAGGCAGCGTACTCTGTTAGGCTCTGGATAAACAGTGATGATACAGACTGAAAATAGAGCTACACAAACATTTTATTTTTGTGACAAAAGCTGCTCAGTGTGCCAGAAACATAGCCATGATCATATTCAGCTAAAAAATATCAGGATTTAAATGCCCTGGGCCTTAATTTTGATGAAAGACTTTTGCATACCACTAAAAAGAGAAATAATCAGTACTGCCCAGGGTCTGGCCTCAATCAGGCTCAAAATTATTTCTTCGCCAAGGAAAACACATCTTCCATATCTTGGGATAGGCTGGATGCCTGATGTGTTGGTACTAGAAGAAAACAAAAATTGGGCATGTTTAGACTAAGATGAGAAGTTTGAGTCCTACATGACAAGGAAAAGGTGTATATTCTTGTTAACTCCAACAAATCTGAGAAGTCAGATCTGAATCCTCATTAAATGTAAAAAGAAAAATAATATTGAGGAAGAAAGATTAGCCAGATTATGCCTTCCTATTATTTTAATGTGTGATTTAGTAGAAGAAGGAGTATTAAGACAGGCCATGAATGAATATGATATACTGCACTTTGGCTAGACAAATCAGGCACAGATTTAAATGGAGAAAGGTGGGGGAATGAGTTATCGCTTTTTCCCCACCATGTGCATCAACACAGTGGGGGAAATGCAGACAGCACAGCCAAGATCGTGCCTTTGCCTCCCAGCTCAGACAACTGGTCCTCAGCACATGCTCTCCTATGGCCCTCCCCCCTCCTTCTGTCCCAGCACCACACTGTCTCTTGCTTCACCTCCACATCCACAGTACAGAAAGGCTTTGTCAGTCACTCCCATAAGGGCACCCAAGTTTCAAAAAAAAGCTTCCAGAAAGGCATAATTACCCAGCTGCCATTAGCACTACTGTCTTTCCCTGTTCAAGACATGCCTGTGCGTGGGTTGATACACAGGATCTCACACTGGCAGAGAACACCTTGAGCCGCTTGGCCATATGTTTTTCTGGACTCTCCTGCTGCTCCTCCTGTCTTGCATCCACCCCTGCATGAAACACCCTGCATAGTCAAAAGGTCTTAGCCTGGCTCGTATGGACACAAGAAACAGACATTTGGGATAGAAGTGGCTGAATCCAGTGAGACTCAGGAGTGAAGAAAACCCATGGGATCAAGGCTGAGAAAGGGTCTTACCACTCAGAAGCTGTTACTGCCCCAATAATTTTGGTGGTTGGGGAACACGACTTCTTGTTGTCTTCTGAGTGGTGAAGCTTGCATTGCCCATATTGCATAACTCAGCCCAAGTGTACGTCAGCAGATAGCCAAAGGATGATATTTCACAGCTCTGCAGTAGCTGGGCTAACCTTCTGCAAGGCTCTTAACCTTGAGCTAATAAGTATTGTCCTTCAAGGGGTAAAACATTTAACTGCAGCTGTTTACTATTTATGCAAAGGGACTGACATGCAGGCCTTCCCATCATGCAGTTTGGCCCATATGAACTCCGTTCAAAAAGAAAGGAGAACAAACATTCAGATTTTATTACATTTGCAACTTACGGAGGGCAGACTGTCCTCAGCTGTCGCTTGTGAGCTCTTTCTTGAGCTTTGCTCATTGTCTGAGACAATATTAATTTTTTCAGTCATTTTCTTTTCCATTTGTTGTTCAACACCAAACCATGAAAAATGAGCACTGACGTAATGATTGATCATGGAGCTGGGGGTTGAAAGTGAATGCTAGAACTGTTGGGCTGTATATGAAAAGGGTTTGGGGTTTTTTCCTTTTTTTTTTTTTTTAGATGATAATATATTGTTTGTGAATGGGTTATTTATTAGAGCCATGTGTAGCCTAAAAGGTTTGTAAAGATGATTACTAAAGCATATCCATATGTGGAATGTGTGTGCATATTTGTAAACTTGGCGATTCCTCCAGAATATTTTTTAATGTTTGCAGAAAAAGGGTCTCTGACATTGTGTAGGGTCATTCCTTTTCTTAATAGTAGGCAACATATTTTCAAAACTATTGTGCTTTGAATAACTTATACTTTAGTTCTGACATCACATGCTTATGTACTGTTGTATACTTCTAAAATCATGAATAATCTAAACATTTCATAGTTTGGCATCGATCTTAGCATAAAATTGCTTCTTTGCCAGCATATTGTATTCTCCAAATACTGTATTAGATCAGATACAGACCTCTTCAGGCATCTTTGTTGGAAGGTAACAAAAATTGGGTATGACTAAACTACTGTTTAGTAGATCTGGAGTGCTTTATCACAGTGGAAATTGTCGTGGTTTTTGTTATATTTTGGAATCCTGGAGTACCAGATTTTTCTTAAAGAAACCTTTGGCCAGATCACACTCCTGTGAGTTTTGTCAATAGAAACTGTGGAGGTTCAGGCAACAAACCAGTACTCTTGTTTCCTGCTCTTAACTAGTGGGTCTAAATGCGGAGCTGTTCCACTGTAAGCAGAGAAGTTCAGCGATAGCCCTGGTGAGGCTGAGAGCAGGAGTCTTCCTGTCAGATGTTCCAAGACACCCCAAATGGTAACAGGAATGGGTTCTGTTGGGTCTGACAGCATTAAATCAGGCTCTTACAAGATCTAAGCGTTGTACAAAGGAGACCGTCCTGCAGAGCGCCTCAGAGGCAGGCTGCTATCTATTAATCTCATTTTAAAGGAAATGAGGAAAGCAGCACAGACAGGTGCTCCCTAGCAAGGCATCACAAACATAAAAGGAAATCCATGAGCTGATGCTGCAGAGGGGAAATGGGCTTGTAACTCAACATTGACAATGCACAACCAGTGGAGACAAACCCAGGTACTCCTGCATGCAGCTAAATTCAGGCCCAGGGCTTTGCTGAGGCTCTGCCACCTGGGGAGTTTGCCATCATCTGAAATAATCTCCCCTCATGGCTCTTTGGAGCTGTGCAAATGCACTCGGCTTCTCTCTCCAAGGTGCCCAGAGCAGCACTGTGCTGTCACTCTGGATTGCCCTGTGAAGTCCATGTCTTGAACATCTTTGTGAATACTTTCCGGTACCCATGTAAATTTCAAAGTAAGAAAAGAAACAGGTAAAAGTGACTTGGGAAAACAGACCTTTTCCACGTAGTCAAGAGCTTACATTTCAGGAAATAGGGATGTTATTAAATTATGCGTTTATTAAAGTGTCTTGTTTTATCAAGGCATAAATATTTATTTACAATACTCTTATAAATGAAGGCATGGATCATTTAAATTCATTTTCAGTTGCCAGAATGCCTCGCTGGTTTGGACTGGAATTAAGAAAGATCAAAAAGTCATGTCACAAACCCAGCAAATATATAAAATACAGGTTTACTAGAGAAAAAGATCTAGTAAACAGAGCAGTCTGAAACTAAATGAGAAACTTAAAAGGGATTTGGGAAGTCAAACACTGGAAGCAATGATTTGCTTCTCATGTTAAAAATAGCATCTCCTTCACATCTCCTTAGGATCAGGCTTATTTCAAACAATTCTAGTTTATGGAGAGTATTCTATGGAAAAAAATACTTAATATATTCATTTTCCTTTAGGCAGACATTTCAGCTGCAATAATAAACTATGCCTAAATTTCATGAATGAATTAATTTTACATCAAAGCCATGGTTTATGCCCATAAAAAGTTTTGTGTTAGAGCCCAATGTGGAAAAACATATTTAGATATCCTGGAAGAATTTAATTCCTAAAATATGCAGTAAATGTACTTGAAAAAAGGTATACAGTGTGTTGTCAGTGGTGCTGTTATTTATCTTCAGCTAACTATTATTTTGGAGAGCAGGTTAAGTATGTAAATAATTGTAGATTTTTTTTAACTGCAAGTTATGAAAATATATTACTAGTTTCTTATTCTTCAGCTTGGTCATAACTAGTCTCTAATTTTGTACCAACCAATTTTGTTTTATGGAGGAGGTTTGGAGGGGGTTTGCAGTAACTGTGTGTGTGATTGATGCCAGTTTAAAAGTCTTCAGAGCTGGCTTGTTTCATTTTTGTCGAAGATCAGCAATGGTTACACAGGGTTTAAACCATTACCGAGTACTTAAAAATTTCTTACCAGATGTCTGTATGATTGTGTTTTCTAGTCTAATATTTAACTGGGCATCAAAGCAGGCTCTAGGATTTTTTGTGTTCACAGAAATGAAAAGCAAATCCTTACTAAATTCATCAAATTAAATCCTTGATACATCCCATTGCTTGGTGTATTGCTCTCTAGGAAAATTTACCGTTCTGTTTCTGTCTTAGATTCTTTCATTTATTTTCATAACTTTTTGCTTTGTGACTGTCTAGGGCTTCATTAAATTCTTTGGATTCTTTAAGATCATTTGTGTTAAATCATTTCAGCTTGTCCTCTGTACACTATGATGTGAACTTGCATAAGACATATTGGTGGCTACTGTACCGTAATACTTGATCAACTGCTCCTCCCCCTGGACTTTTGTACCTTCTGTCTGAACTTTTATTACTGCCTGTTAAATTATGGCAGTCCCATTAGTGCCTAACAAATGTCTTTGTTCTCCTGGAATTGTCACTATATATTGGTCTTCTCCCAGCTGCTGGTTATGTAGTTTCCAATTTTGCCAGACCATTATCTCAGATGCAGGTCTGGCTTGACTTTGGTTAAGTGCAGCACCAAAAGTCCTCCAGCATGGTGTCAGGGGATTTTCTCATGTCTTCTACACTGTTTATTGAATGACTGTTTTTCCTCTTGCCTAGATAGTCTTGTACGCTGGGGGAGGAGTGCAACAGAGATTACTTTAGAAATGCTTTCACAGATTCTGTGTCATCCATTCAGATTTACCATTGTTACCAGTATGAACTCTAATCACTATATCCATTTCTCCCTTACATACCACTCCTCCAGCACACATGTATGATTTATTTTTTTTAGCTTTGCTGACAGTTAAAGGTTTCTGGCATTTGAGAAAGTAAGTGTCGGCATTCCCAGTCCTGTGATCATCAACTACAGATAAGTATTCCCCTGCAGATATTCAGGGAGAGTTGTGTTACTTGCTACCTGAGCTGATAGGGTTGCAAATATAAATGCAAGATAAATATAGGTCTTGAAAGCACGAGTGAGTAATTCCTTCCCTTTTCCATTTCAAATGTCTGTGCCATTACCAGTAATTCTTGCACAAAAAATACCAGATTTTTTTTTTAGACAGAAGTGGTATAGAGTAAGAAAGATCATTGAGTAGTGTTATAATCTAAGAGTGCTTGCTAAAGCGTCATATTCAGCATTTCTTGGAAGAATATGACCTCATTATAAGATGGCCTTTTGGTATGTATTGTGTTGCTGGTAGGCTGCCTATCCTCTGGCTGTGTCACTTGGCAATCCTTCTATACAGAACTGCATCTTCAGCAGAGTAACACACAACAAAAGCAGTGAAATCCAAAACACACAAGATACAAAGGTTTTTCCAGGGAATTGTTTCACTTTCAATGTCTATGATCTGTACTGCATGTCTGAACCAAAGTCATGTGGCCACACTTTTGTCCATATACACGACTGATGAGGACAGATCACTGCAGAAGCTAAAAAGGTTGCAATTATTAATTCCTGGTTACTACATTGTGATTATTTGCTCTAGCTGGCTTATAGTCAGTGTAGGTCTCACTTGGCTGAGTATTAGTGGTGTAATTTTAGGACCACTGGAGGGCTGGGGATAAGAGGGAGTGAGAGGAAAAAGGAATCACTTTACATCTTTATGGATTGACTGTTTGGCAATTGTCATCCAAGTAACCACAGAGTGTAAACTCCTACTCTAGCTGCACCACACCTTTCTAGGCACCCCTACAGGCAACACTCATTTCATTTAATTGAATGATAAACAAATGGATCAGATGGATAAACTGAACATGTCACCAGCCTTCCTGAGAAGCAAAATATGACTGACCCGCTTACTTTCTTTCACATACTCCAGTGCTAGTCGAAACATCTGCTCTCCACTTCCCTAGCAATAATTATCAAATCCTAGATAAGAGAAAGAGTGTATCAGGCCCAAGCACAGCTCATACACTTTGTGCAAATGCTGGAGGGAAAACTGGAGAATACCCGAATGACTGTTTTATTACTGAACAGGACTCTTTGTCTAACCTGTCAGCTACCTGGCTGGGAATCTCTCATTTTGACACAATAACAAGAGAACCAGTTTTACAAATGAATGTTCAGATGCTGAAAAAAGCAAGTCCCAACTCATATGCTCCAAATGTCACCTTTCTATTTAATAAGGTGTAATTTTGATGCCAGTTCAGTGGAGGTTTCACCCCTTTCTTTTTCACTTCCAGGTAAGCATGTCAGTGGGTTGAGATGTACATGCCCTGCAGCTGTGGCAGTCTTCCCAGATGACAGCATAAAAAGGATTAACCACAAACACTTTTTTAAAATATTCCTCCCCTTGGTTGGCTAATTTTCCATTTAAAGTTCTCATTTTATTCATTTGACTCACTCAGACACTGCAGTAAGGTTTAACATTGCAGTAAGACATAAAAGTCTCTCCTCTGGGAAGTGTGATAATGTGGCTCTCACTATTGCAACAACACTGTCCCAAGTTACATTTCCCCAGGCTCTGTCCCTTCATTTTTAGGAAGTTAGACAACAAAACTGCAAATGCCTGATGAGTCTTCTGCATGTGTCAGCTGTCTGTCAGGTTGCTCCATTCAAGACTGTAGGATTTCTAGTCTTCTTCAGAAAAATTATCTCACTTGTTTTGTCTGAGGTGCCTTTTACACCCACAGTTGGAATAGGTGTGCATGTGCAATCCCTGCAATTTTAAATGTCAAAGAACAGGCCCTCCGGTGTGGGCCCAGCTTTAGAAAAAACAGCTCTTCAGTAATTTGTGATTGCAATGCTTATGAAGGTTTGACAGCTCTGCAGCCAGAGACCAGGTTGTGGCTACTACACAGAGGTGAGTGATGCAAGAACCCTCCATCACCCCTGCCTGAGGCATTGAATGGTGCCTTCACACAATGGCAGTGCCCAAGAACCTTGAAATCAGACAGTGCTCCTCCTTTGAGGCATCAATTCTCTATCAGAAAAATGAGTGGAGGTATAGAGGAACTAAGAAAAATGTGGGAAAAGCTAATGGTGCTGAACATAGGGTCAGTTTCTGTGCTACCAAACTAAACAACCCAAGAAGGAGGAGACAGTAACAGTGGCCTGAGTCAGTGGCTGGAGTCCAAACAACAAAGAGGCACAAGGCAAAGATGACAAGGAAGGGACGCTGGCAGATATTGTGTCAAGAAAGGACTGAAAGGTCAGCATGGACACAGAGGAGAGACACCAGCCATGTAGGAAACAGAGAAGGGCAGTTTCTTGGGGAGGAGAGGGAATCCCATCCCAATGAGAATGACAGACTCTTGATGACAGAAGCACTTTTCCTGAGGGATTAGTTGATCAATTAGGTAGCTTTACTGCAGCTTTTCTACAGATGGATGAAGCACTAGCCCAAGGTAAATCAATTGCTGACAGAATCTGTGCCCTTCCTTAGATGTTGGCAGACATGGCTGTGCCTCAATAGGGGAAGGAACTTTGTCAGAATTTGAATTAAGCCAGTGGCCGCCTGTTTCTCTACCTGAGACCTTTTTTTGTTTCAAATATAACCCTTATTCAGTTTTATTCCCAGCTCTCAAACTTTGCTAATTACCACTGGCCTTCTAGTTGATCTTGGACACTACATACCTCAGTTTGTACATCTTTAAAGTAAACCTAAAATAACTCATCTAAGGATGTCCTATCCACAAATATGTGGGAGCCGTGAACTTAGAAGAGGGAAAACATATTTTAATTAGATTAAGTTACCTTTATAAAAATCAAAGCATTGTTGTAATACATGTCCTTTCCATTTGAAATCCATTTTAATAAGTGTTGCATACAATTCATTAGATGTGAGTTGTCTCCTACCTTATTTTAGTTTTTACTTTACTTGACTGTAGAACAATTTGAATAGAATCCAGTAAATGCCAAACATTTGTCTGATCTGTCTCTGATATTGAACAGCCACATTACAGGGGTTTTGCCTAGCCAACCAGGAGATGTCTATAATGATGACAGGTCCTGACTTTTTGAAAAACGAGGTTAGCTTATCTGACACTAAAATCTCTGGCTCTTACACCCAAAATTGAGGACACTGAATGTCTGAGAAGCATATGTTCCAAATCAGCTGTCAGTAAATGACCGAACAAATGCATGGAACAACTTAGACATTCTTTACACTTTGCAAATGCATAGACGCCTTCTCTTATTTTCAAGTTTTTCCTTTACACTCATATTCAGATGGAAACCTCTCCAAAAGCCAGGTAATGTGGTGCACAATGGGAAAATAGCACTGAAAGTGATTGACTGCAAAAAATGGAAGATGTATTGTGTAATCATATGCCAGGAGAAGGAGCAGGCAAGATGACTTGGTTTCCATTTCAAATAAATAGACAGTGGAACAATCAAGAAACTGCCAAAGTAAATGAATTCAGCATGGTTGGAACACCAGCACATGGCTGCCTCAGAGAAGGTTTCTGTCACAAGTCACAGCATCAGCAGTGAAAGACACAGATCTTCTGTTTTATTTTTCACTTCCTGAGCCACACTCTGCTCTCTGTTATTCTGACATCTGGAGGAACGCCGGTGAGTTCACTCAAATTAGTCAGAGTTTAAATTATTGTAAAACAGATCAGATTCCTGCCCACTCTCCTTGAACCCCTGGGATATGCAAAATGTGTGATGGACTCTTTCTCACGGGGATTTATACATGGATTTAACTGTTCCCAACAACTTTTTTACCACATTATGAGCTTTAGGGGAGAAAGAAAAAAACCTTTTAAATGTGAAAAAGTGATAGAAATAAAGAAGAACTAGTAGCTCTCCATGGAAATTGTAAGAGGTCCCAAGGCCATATCAAGGCATATTATTTAAATTCTTTTCACTTTCACCCACAGAGCTGAACTTCTCTTCCAACATGTCCAAATCTGCATTTGATCTTGTAATTTGAGATATGTTAAGATAGAGGTTATCATACTCCTTTGCTTTGAAACCTGTCCCAGCGCTTCTTGTAAAAGGCTGTGATTTTGCATAAACTGAATATAAAATCACAACATGCTTGACTTGAACCAAACACTGTCTTTACAAACTTCAACAGTGTTGTGCAGGTGTGTGACCAACATATGATGTTATACACAGCTTATGTCAGGAGAGAGCACTCAAACGGTATCAGAGTCTAATACTTGACATGCTTTGTGTGAAAGCAGGACACTCCTTCATTAGCTGAAGGTCACAGATTATAATAATGCTTGGCACTTACAATCCTGAAGGTGTTGTACTCCATCTAATTAAAATTGTCAGATACGTAGGCTTTTATGCATAGGGAAAATGAAGCAGAGATTTCCCTAAAGGCAGAGATAGAAGAGGAAAGAAGTCATAGGCACAGAATCCTAATTCTAATTCAGTTCCTGGGTACACAGTGCTTCCTCAGATTCCTGACCACACTTTCTAATAATAAGGGAAAAATCTGAATTTCATTTAAAAAAAAAATATTAAGTGAGGAATAAATACTAAGTCTATCATTAATGCTAAACCATGGCACAATATTTTGAATAACAAAGAGTATACGGTTTTTTTTCTATTCATACTTTTTCAGGAGTATGAATAGAAAAGCAAAGCATAACACCCACTGGTGTTAAAATTCACAGGCTTATTACAAGCCCAAAGTTATAGCTTCTTTTTCTTACTACTACACATCTTCTTTCCCAGGGCAAAACCTTGGAGTATCAGCAGAAGCTTTAAAGAATATTCACCCTTCTGCATTTGTGAACGTTTAACATATTCATTTTATACAGACTTTGCATGTCAATGCATTTACTAAACTGGACACCGTCGCATTAGTCTTTAGCTTATATTAAGCATTGAAGCAGAAGGGAAACCCAAATCTGGCCAGCTCCATTTTTATATTTTTTCATTCTTTTTTGAACCAAGTTTTTCTTGGTTCAAAGAAATAGATGCAAATTTCATAATGAAATATCCAATTCTTCAGAAATCACAGTTGCGTGAAGCTCACTTCAGCTGGGAGTACAGCTATCTGTCATTCTTCACACTGGACTACATGATGTGAGAGGTGTCCACAAAAGTCAGCTCCCTTGGTGCTCTCCATGCTCATTTGAGATTGGCTGTTACTGGTGTTTGGAGCAGGAATGCTCATATCCCTGGGTTGCCAACTGAAGAGACGCATCTCCTTTGCTCAGAAAATTCCCTGACATCTGCAAAGGTAAAGAAGCATTTTGGAATTTTTCTGCAAGCACAGACAGACTCAGCTCTATCTGGCAGAGTTACACCACTGATGTTCAGCACACCCACTTGCAGGAGTGGGAGAAATGTCCAAGAATTCTCTGTCTTTGGGATGCAACCTGGCAGTGTTTATCCACGAAAAATGCCATGGAACTTGGTTTAAGTAACAATGTATGTTAAGGCCTATGTATCTTATTAGTCAATAAAGAGAGAGGCTGTGAAGTGCAGAGTATGTGCACTTGACTGGCTGTAGCTTGCAGCTGATAGAATCTGTTATTCTGTGTGGCCACAGCATTAACTAGAAATGTTTAAATAATCACATGTATTTTAGTATGTCTACTCCACTCTTGAACACAACAACGTTTCTTCTAAAGAACTTTCTCCATCTCATTGTACACTAGCTTAGAGAATATCTCAACACTTGATAAATATTGCGGACTTTTCAAACCATCCTTTGCACTCTTAAAACATTGTGCAAGCATTGTCTAGCGACATCTGAAAAATACGGAGAGATCAAAGTTCAGTAAAGTGCATTACATATGCCTCTTTACCTTTATTCAGTGTCTATAATTTCAATCCTTCTGGAGATAAGGAACACACAGAGCAGGCTGCCACCCCACAGAGTTATTTTGTTGCTACCAACTTGATTATTTTGTTCAAACTGGAACAATCAAGAAGGTGATTCTTAACAAAAGCAACAACTGTGGACAAGATGAATTGTATCAAATAATTAATTTTTCAAGAAAGCAGAATGTTCACTCACAGTGTCTTATATTTCTCCTTGTTTTTAAAACAGAGTAATACACTGGAATAACTTTTCTTAATTGGCTATATGTGCTTTAGAAAATAGCGAAAATGCTAGTGTGGAAAGTTCAGAAGTTTTCTTCCTCAACCACTAGCTAGAGAAGATTTCATGTAAGACTGCGGAAGACATTTTCTGAAGTTGAATAAGCAGGCCCAGTTATTTATACTGAAAAATTCCAAAGATTAAGCTTCTGCTCTTTAATGTCTCAGCCCTAAAAGGTATGTGATATATGTGTTCAGTTTGTTCCTTTTAACATTTGCCCTGTAAGTGCAGCATCCATTGATAGCATTTAGAAAGCACTTGAGTGCCATGTGTTTTAGCAAAGCTAACAAGAGAGAGGTTTTAGATATAAGGACTAGTGTTTAAAATAACCTTGTGAAATTGCTGGTTACTGTACACAAGCCGGGGAGGGAGGGGAGCAGGGAAGATTCAGAGGAAGTCTTAAAGAAATGAGCCGTAGCCAATGCTGTCATCAATGCCAGTGAGAGTCAGACTGGCCGTTTAGTCAGGGTTTAGCTAGTGTCTGGAATTTGGACACCCCGGAACACAAATCCTTGATGCCAGGGAGCTCTGTAGCTGACTGGCACTTGAGCCAGGCACACGCATGTCCAGCCTTTGGAGAAAGTAAGGGCTCAGATGGATGTAGAAACGACAATTATTTACTTGTTTCATCCTGTCACATGGGATGGTCAGAATCACACTTATCCTTATCTAACAGTGGATTCACCCATTTTTTTGTCCATCTTACTGCAAGGAGTTATTCTTGCTGCTGAACAAGGCAGGATGCTGCAAAAGTATTCAGTACTCCAGAGAGATGTTTCAATTACAAGCCACCAGGTTTAATGAGGGGACAGGCCTTTTCCAGCAGTCACCAGGTTGCTGAAACTTCTTCTTTACCTTCTCTGAAGCAATATGATTTTCTTGCTCTTGCAAGACACCTTTTTTGGCAGAGGTTGCGTGTTACACAAGAGTTTCTGGGCAGGAGTGCAGTGTCAAATTTGACCCACTGCACGGATTTGATTGCAGTGCTCATGAAGGCTGAGTATGCCTGAAATGCCTGAAGGTGTAGTTATCTTCTGTGTTCTTATCTGAATTGGTCTGCCAAAGTCATGAAATTGAGGTTGGGGTTCAGTGAGGCCTGCCATAGCCTTTATCAGCTGCTGAGGAACAGAGTTCCTGAGGGATTGATAGGAATTGGTGGGTCTTGATGTTTCTCGGGATCAGATCTACATCCCTTTCAGGATAACTATTGTGCCATTATTGATACAGCTTTCAAAAATTTAAAATATATTTGCACCCTTTTTTTTTTTAACCTGAACTACGAGAGCCTTGGTCTGAAACACCTCAATGGCATGAGAAGCTGGCAAGAAATGGAAGCCTAGGGCACAAACTTGGACTATTAACCTCTGACTCCCATTAGTTTCCAAGAAATGCCCAGGGATCAGTGTTGCTTAATTAATCTGTAGTAAGCTGACAGGAGTTTTCTCCCAGTGGTGTTACTTTCCAAATTGTGGCCTTTAAAAACCTTATTCATGTTATTCTTTAGATTTTTGACCTCCCATTCATCTTTCTCCTGCCATACAATAGACAAACTTCAATCCAGCACGAATGACGACAAGTGTTCACCTAGCAGGAGTCCTCATCAGCATTGCTCTTAGTTGTTCTGCCTTGAAAATACCATGTTTCAATAGAAATGAGAAAAACGCCTTTATCCTCATTTCTCCGTGAAACATAATTTATTTGGAGGATAAGCCTAGACCTGTTATGTTAATCATAAATCAATTATATTTATCCCAAACCTGGAAAGCATGAAAATACCTTCTTTCCTTATTGCAAAATTCAGTAGGATATTTACAGTAATTATGGCTTGTTTTGTACCAATCATAGGCTTGTATCATAATCATTGGAGCTACAACAGAGTATTTGTCTATCTTAGAATATTTGAAATGTCTGTTTCAATTGCAGTGGAGGTTTGGGAATTTATTTATTTTTAATAGCTAAAGTAAATCCTTTCATGAACCAGGTTTCCCCTTTTTATTCCTCATGTAGCCTTTTGAGTTTAGTCAGATTTTACACGACATGAAGAAAGTGAGAAGGGAACTATGAGGTTAAGCCTGTAAAATACTATCTCTGCCCAGTACCTTGGCCATTGATTTGGCAGATAAGCACCCTGCAATATTGCTCCTTACACCTTTAGTCTGTAAATAGATTATGTCAGTCAAGCTGTCCCCACTGTTTGTTATTACTAGCACTTGAACCGTCCAATGTGTTTATCAGGTTCAGACCTCCTCAGAGTTAAGGATGTACAAGAAGAGTCACAAAAGCTGGAAATAAAAAAATATTCTTAATTCTGCTATATGCGTAAGTGGCTGAGATACAGAGAAAGTCAAGATACTTAATTATCTTCATGATCCTTATTTTTTGCAGTAGGGTTTTTTGAGGGTGGTTTTTTGTACGTTCATTGGGTAGCTTTGGTGTTTGGGGGTTTTTTAAGGGGTGAGGAGGGATTGGGGGGTGGTATTTACAGTTCTGATCCCACCTGGACAACAGCGGTTTCAGCTTATAGGAAAACAGGAAAAATGGATTGATCTACAACCTGTAGCTTGCTCATACTATTCCCCAACCATGTCTAAAAACTGGCTAGGCTCATCGTGGGCTTCAACTCCCTTAAAGCAATTTACCCCATTTGAAACTGAGGTACGGGGTTTGGCTCACATTGTGACTAACAGTGCCAGAGGATAAACTCTCTGCATCTTGCCTCACAGTTTAGTTGGCAAGATATCAAATAACTACACTTCTGCTTATGAGAGTGCACATTTCATTGTCAATGTCTAGAACTCAAGCACCAGAAATATCCCATTATTCTGTGTTCATTATTAAATAAGTGTCATGGACTCATTTCTCCGGTTTGTCTCAGACTATGTGGAATGTAAGCATGATCTTATGGTCAGGCCCTGCTGCCCTTTCCACATTAAGTACTAAACTGTCAGAATGAATGAAAACAGGTGTATGCAGAGAAATAGAGATGGCTATATCTGAAAGAGTGATTTTGATTGTTGTAGCCATGGTCGAAATTAAATCTGGCTGAGAAGTGCAACCAAAATTGTTCAGGCTCTTTTGTGCACCATCATGACTACTGGCCATTGTGTCAGCAAGCATGTTAATAAAAGGGAATTTCTAAAATTCCCTCTTTATGACAATAGCCATTTCAGTTGCACGTTATTTCTTTTTGAAGCCTCTGGAATATTCTGTCTTTGTTGTGTCAAAGCTTCCAAACGAGTAGGTCAAATGACTCAAATACAGCCTTTATATTCCTTTCAATTCCCTAAGAATAGGTGACTAAAATCAATCCTAGTGAGTTTGCGTGTAATTGCCAGTTCTGGAAAACAGGCACCTGAAGCATCTATCCCATCATTTCTCATGCACGGTGAGATCTGCCCTGCCTGGCTCAGGCTCTCTGGGCATAAAGTGCACTTTGAGGTTACATGCTCTTCCTACAGGCTGATGCTATTATGGCATCATGCATAAAAGCAGCCGCTATTTGTGTAGAAGTGCAGGTATGATAATTATTTTTACAGGATATAGAGCATAATGAGGAACTGAATCACTACAGACGGGTTTAAATTGACAGTTAAAAGAGTCTTTTGTTATCATTTTGGTGGGGAAAGGGGGACATCTGGTGGGAGGTCTGTGTAAAGAATTGAACGACGTAATTTTCTATTTGCGGTAGGATACAAATCCCTAGGGAAGTTGTATATTCTGAGTAACCTATAAACTTTGCATAATTTCTAACCAGGAGAGTTGATTAATTAATTTATATCAAACCCACACAACAGGATGTTTTGCAGTGGTGCATACTGTAAAGCCCTCACTTCCCTTTTATCAAGTTCACAAAGAAGTATAGCTAAGCCTGGATGAATGCCCAGTACCCTCTTGTAATGAGATTTTCACAAAAGGTCTGGGAGAAAAGTGATGGGATGAAGACTCATCCAGAAAAAGCACTTAATACTTTTTGCTCAGGGTTAGAAAATAAATATTAGAAATCCTCCAGCTTGCCTGAGTACATAAGAAAGCAAGACATTGTGGCATTACTAAGCCTTGAGTAGACATCTTCTAAGGATTATAACCTGCTTAATCAACCTTTGGGAATGCAACAAAGCAGGAGGCAAAACATACAGTTATACTTGAGCATGACGCTTAAAAATAAATTACAGCAGCTTAAAGGAAGACATAAGAATGTGGCACATCCAGGCTAAAATGCCCAGTATGCTTGGGCCCATCATGTAAATAATAAGTAAAGATTGCATTTATTGATAAAGATGAGGACAACTACAAGTCTTTGTTGTTTCAATCTTCTCTGATCCTTTCCTAGCAACACTCAATCTGGAATATGCAGCTTTGCTCCTTCTGCTGCTGTTTCATAGCTTCTGTCCCATTTTGTGAATGATCCCCTTCAGAAAGCATCCTACGAGGAGGTGGCTCCTGGGTCACAGCAGCCACAGGATGAGAGCTTCAGTTTTGCAGTGGAAGACGCAGTGCTGGAAAATCATTCCCTGCACAGGTATTGCTGCACGGGTCTTTGAGGAGAAGACAGCCAGCATGATGTGAGACCTTGCCACAGCTGCTCACTCTGCCAGGCCTTCTTGCTTTATAGCTGAGCTATCTCATCCACTGCAAACTGGGTGAATCTAATTTCCTGGGAATTCTGTGACAGACATATTTCTTTTCACTGAAGTCAGCACAAAAGATCTGTTGCAAGATGAGAATTGAAATGAGTTCTTTTTCCCCTACACCACTGCCATATTTCATTTCTTTGTCCAAATCATTTCATATTATGTGTCCCATGACAGCACTGTTACAAATTCAGATTTTTTTTTTAGTATTTCTCTGTTCTCACTAAAACATTGTCTTTGAGTGCATTCCAGATTTATCTGCAGCCTTTAAAGTGCGGTAAGGGACTATCAGTGCATCTAATTTATGCTTGCATTTGTATTTAAGTTATCATTAGCATAAGGTATTAAATCAGATTATGATTAACTTGCTTTTGCAAAGCTAAAGCAGAACTTTCTAAGATCAAATGTATCTTACTACTCTCCAGAAAGTTATTTCCATATAAAGTATGTTTATTAAATGTGCTGAACTGTTATATAGTTCCTTTAAATTTATGAAAAGACTCAGAAACTGCTTGGCAAGAATACTTGAAATGACAATATATATCATAAATGCCTTTCATACAATATAAAGAACAGCATGCATAAAGAGCAACTAAAAAAGTTTAGCATGTTCACTTATGCTCTGAGTATAATATAAGCCAAGCTAACCTTATTTTATATGAGGCCCTTTTTTACTCAAATATATCACTAAGCTTTATTTTATCTGTTGTATTTTCATTATTTTTGGCCAAATCTGAAGTGCTAGCATTCAGGCCTCTAAGCCGCTTGATAGAGAGGAATTTAAAAATGGAATAAGGTTCAGAACTGATGGATACATAACTTATTTTAAAAGACAGGCTTCTGAGTTAGCACAAAGAAGCAATGCTAATGTTGTGATCCTATCTGGAATGCACATTGTAATTGTCTGGATTTTTACTGCAAGCAAAGTTTCACTTCTCTCTTTCAAAAGTGAGTGATGTCATAGTTTGTTAATTTTGGCAAACACTCAGAGCAGTTTAGTTTTGAAACATGCCACAACTGGTAAGATAAGCCATTAGGAAAATTATTAGACCTAAGTGCCCTTTTACTGTCAAACAACGAAGAATAAAATTTGTTGCATTAAATCTTCAATTCCTGTTGGTTCCTGTAGGGTTTTGTATCAGTGATGCAAAGGCGTTTTCAGAGACAGGGTCTCACAGCTGATGGTGGACAACAAAGCAGGTCTATGAAACACCACTACTCAACAGTTACTGCACTGATGACTCTTCATCGGAGCTGTGTGACAACAATGGTTGTGCGACTTACTTGTCCATTTCGAGATGTGCTCAAACCAAGATTCTGAATTTAAATGACCATTAATCACAGAATAAAGTTTTAGCACTGAATCTGAACTTGCATTGGACAGGTGACAAAGGGAATGATAGGTCATCCGTCACAATTCTGAGAAAATCTCAGTGAGACTGCTCTCCAGGGGAGAATCCATTGGCTAAGCTGTATAACTACATTTTCAAGATTGCCTGTAATCATGTTTTCCTGTAAGCATGAGCTTTTCATGCTTAGAAAGGTAGTTGAATTTCATCAGCAGCTTGGTATGTTCTCCTATTTCTATCCCATATTAGTCTGCTGGGATTTTCTACTTTTCTGTGGGATATTGATTATTTATGACTTGCTAGTGAAAAATACCAGCCTTGATGGAAAAATCAGCTAGTATCTTGTGGTAGATCTGCCTTTCTGAGGGCCACAGTAGCTTCACATCCAGGGTAACTACTTGCACTACCAGAGGCCAGCTGGAGGTCGGTTAATGCTTGGTGAGGTGTGCAAATGGCATCATCCCTAAGGATTGGTGGGAGTTCCCTTACAGAGTCCAAAAATCAAAAGGTTTTCATGACTCTCCATGTGTGTGTGGACTCTCCACATGTGTGTGTGAACATATGAATTTTTCAAAATAACTTCAGATTATTTTTGTGGAAATTAATCCAACTGTAAACCTGTTCTTTGTCTTAGTTGTGCAATTTTAATTGTCCCAGACTGTTCCATGAAATAACAGGTGGCTGAGATGTAGTTGCATTAGGGAAAAAAAAGGTCCCTTGTGGTAGTAGATTGCAGAAATCTGCAGCACAAAAAGTAAGTGACAAGTGTTTGCAATAGACAGTTCATGGACATATAAAAGAGATATCGTTGGCGATTTGGGTTTAAATGATACTAGAGCTAATGCTTACCCACTCTTTTCTTAGGAACAGGGCAGTAAAGAAGATTTGTCTATTTTTTTAATTGAGATTGTGTGTCAAATCTTGTAGAAACAAATCCAAACTCTGTTGAACTCTGTCCAAACTCTGTTGAACTCTACAAACAGAATCCATGTCAGATTAAATTTTGGCATGGTTGCTTACGAACATCACACACAACTGGACCCTCTGCAGCAGACTGGCTACCCAGTGTAAGGCTGTTGACAAATTACATGACCTGTGTGCAACATGTACACAGCTGAAGGTGTGCAATGCATGCATCCATACTTTTCATTATAAACTCTGCATAGGAGTCTTCCATCTTCCTGGAAAAGTAACTCTTTTTCTTTGGCTGCAGAGAGGTAAAAGATACTCTGTGGGAGAATTCAAAAAAGGAAGCATTCATTTGAATTGAAAACACAGACAGGAAAATACGTGACATCTATAGCACAAGAGTTTATTTCTACAGGATTAGCTGATGAGATTTTTAGGAATAAATACAATGTACATTAGGTTTAGAAAAGGCTTTTCCCTAGATTACTATGAGAACATTATGCCATTGATTTCTGACACCGGATTTGTAAACTTAAAATGTAGTGTTGAATCAGTAAGCACAGCTTTCATGGAACTTAAAAATCATCTCAGGCAGTAATTGTTTCAGCTGTAACTCTGACATCAGCAGAAGTGTGGGAAGTGTGATTTCTGTTCTAATTGTATGATGATTTGGCTGAACTTGTTAGTTTCAATGTTATTCCATAGAATTAATGAAGGTGCACTAGAAGAGAATTCTTTTCTGGTCTAATTTTCAACTGGATCTTTCTTTTCTTTTTTTTTTGCCTAAAGGTAATTGTGAGATGGCTGTACTGGTTGCATCTGTAAATGCTCATGCTAATTTAATACCTGTACCATATTGTGCCCTCCTTGTTTAATTGATGGAAATATTTATAAGGAGGAGGAGAACTCAAATACCTTTGAGATAGTCCTATGGTCATTGCTAGTCAGAAATTAGGATTGACACATTAGATTGTTTATGAGAGTGCTGGCAAAAGGGTTTGTGAAAACATCACTGAAACTACTTAAAGCTGGAATAATTTTTTGTGAAAAAGTCTGCTTAACACATTTTAAGCTCTCCTTCTTGGCAGAACAAAAACCCTCCCTGCTTGGTCTTGGTTCAATTTTTTCCATTTTAATGAAAAGAACAGTTATTTCCACCTCTTGTGTGGAAGTAGCAATAACAATTCAATATTTTCAGTAATACTCCCAGCAGAGGAGATGCAGGAGTGATATCCTGACACTGAAAACTCTCTTAAGATAGTGTATAATGAAAATATAAGTTTTGAAGTATACACCCAGTTCTCTTCCTGCATAGGAAAGCTAAACACTGTTCTTGCTGGCTTGTTTGTTGGGCTTATCTCATATTGGAAGAACATCTAGGAAAATGTGCTGTTTATAATCTTGGAACTGATTCAGTGAAACAAAAGCCTGATGTTTCCTGCTGCTGCCAAGTCCTCACTGTCAAGACAGCATTGACTTTTGGTAAACCAGAATCTGATCTTTCATCATTTTTTGAAATATTTCTGTTTCTTTCATTATTTCTTCTTCCTACTCCTTCTCGTTTTCCTTTGGCCGCTGGAGAAACAGATATCAATCTATATTTCTACATATGTACACGAGCCAGCCAAGAAGGCCAGTGGTATCCTGGGGTGCATTAGGAAGAGCATTGCCAGCAGGTTGAGGGACATGATCCTGTCCCTCCACTCAGCCCTGGTGAGGCACATCTGGAGTGCTGTGTCCAGTTCTGGGCTCCTCAGCACAAGAGAGACGTGGAGCTCCTGGGGCAGGTCCAGAGGAGGGGAACAAAGATGATGAGGGTACTGGAGCATCTCTTTTATCCATTAAAGCTGAAGGTGATGGGCTTGTTCAGACAAAAGAGACAACTGAGAGGAGATTTCATCAACGTGTATAAATATCTAAAGTGGGGGTGCCAAGGAGATGGATCCAGGCTCTTCTTGGTGGTGCCGAGCAATAGGAGAAGAGGCAATGGGCAGAAACTGATGCACAGGAAGTTCCACCTGAACATGAGGAAGAACTTCTTTACTGTGCAGGTGACCAAGCCCTGGCACAAATTGCCCAGAGAGACTGTGGAGTCTCCCTCACTGGAGATAACTCAAGAGCCCTCTGGGCACAATCCTTTGCCATGTGCTCTAGGATGACCCTGCTTGATCAGGGAGGTTGGACAAGGTGACTACAACTGTAGTCCTTTCCAAACTTAACTATTCTGTGATCCTGTGATACGTGTTTAGGTCTATGTATAAACATGTCTATGTATAAATAACCTTGAAAAATCATCAGTAACTGAAATTCACTTCTCTGGATCAACTGTGCTAAGTTCACCCATCAGGAATGAGAGAACCCCAAAACATAAGAGACCTCACGGACTCCTTGAAAGCAAATCAGGCAAAGCAGACCATGCGCTCTCTCAGGACCAGCTCCCAGGTTACAGACAGAGAAGATGCTGGAGTGCCTGGCCCTGCCTCAGGATGCCACCAATGCTCTGAATCATTCTGACTTGCCAGTACATTGTGAGGAAATATTTATATTTCAGTGGTGCACGGGAGCACAACTCGAGATAAAGCACTATTGTGCAAGGCTCTACGGCAAACTGAGCAATAGCATACAGACTGCTTAGGAAAGCTCACATCAATTTAGAGAGCCCTCAGGAAAATCACTCCTGTAACAGAAATTACTCATCCTGTGAACACCAAATGCTCTGTTAAGCTCTGAGATGTGCAGTAAGACACAGTAATCGCATTTTGCCCTGAAGTGTTTGGGAGTTAATAATTCTTGTAGAGAAAATCCACCTCATTCAATTCTCAGAGGAGCTTGCTGTCCACACAGCCATCAGTTCAGTCCAGTTTTCATCTAGAGAAGTTGCTTCAGAGGGACAGCAAGTATTTCATGCTGTATGCTGGAATGTAATACTGCATTGCGCACTCATAAGAAGATAATCATGAACAGTGACTTAAATGACTCAAGTGACAAGGACTACAACAGCGATGGATAATATTGGCCAATACAAACTGATAAGCGTGTGTGGGGTACAGAAATGTCACTCGGCAGCTCCGGCTTTGAGGGACACAGTGCTTTCCATGTACACAATGCTGGGTCCCATTTCTGACACTCTCAGCTGCCCCCCAACAGAAGCAGGACCAGGCATGAGCTGGGATCTACTCACATCTCCCACTGCTCTTGCTGTGAACATGAAGCACTTTCTCTCACATCCATGGCTCTGTAATTGTACAAGCCTACTTGATGTGAAATAGAAATCAAGCTTTCACTGGCCCTGTAGTTCAGTTCCTTCTCTTTCAAAATATTGTGAAGGTATATTTATTTAGTATTGTTTTAAAGTTCATATGCCCTAGTGACAGAAGACTTTTACATGAATATTTGGAAGCTATTCTCATGCAAGCTTTTAAAAACTTAACTTCTCTAGAACTCTCCAGGGGTCTAGACAGATTTATTTCCTCCACATATGCTTTCTTTCTCTCTTTCTCTGTTCATCTCCCCTTCCCATGTTCTGTAAAACATATTAACTTCTTTATCCTGAAAGGTATTTACTTTCAACTTTTTCAAGAGACAGACCCTAGACTCCACACCTACATCATCTAGTCTCTGGAACTGCAAATGTTGCTATGCTGCCTTGACTCCATAAGCAGTTACAAAAAAGATTTTTTCCTCCTTTCCAGTGACTCATTAAGAATTATTCTGTATTAAATATCTCCACCCACTGGCTTGCATGTTTTATCAATAGTTATAAATATCCTGAAAGGGTACAAGCCAATCAAATAAAAACAGCTGTTTGCTGGCTCTTGACTGAGACAAAAGAGAACCATGATCAACCACTTTAGAGCAAAAATAGGTTTATGCAACTGACTCTTGAATTTTCTTTCTAGAGTATTTTGTAAAGAGGAAGAAATGCTTTTAACTTACGCTACCCCAGAGTTGTAATTATTGCACCACTTCTTCGGATTTTAATGGTGTTTTATGTCTCCATGTATCTAGTTCATAAATTCTCAGACATTTTTTCCCACTTTGGATACCTTTACCTCCTTTTGGAATGGCAGACCTCAGTACCATGGAAGTAAAAAATAAGCTGTTGCAGAAGAGACTGAAAGATTGATGAAGAACAGGAACTAATAAATTACATGGAGTGAGCATATCCTGCACTTATTTCACATAATTCTTTAAAATTATTATGATGTAATGATTTTTTTGTTCCATAAAGAGGGTTTTTGGCAAGAACTTGCCTAGTGAACACATCCTAGCATTAAAACTACGCTCACTTTTTTTTTTCCTGGCAGGAACTGGCAGTAAAAAAAAAGCCCTAAAGCTGGGAATAGGTCTGCTGGAACTCGCCACCACTGCCTGATCTGCATGCACCTTAAGTGGGTTCATCATCATTCAGGTAACCTTCATGCTGTCTAAAATCCCAGCCCCTGCAGGGCTGTGTTATTTGAGTTATTTCACTCAGGTGACAGTTTCAGAGCATTCACCTCAGTAATTTTGTATCTTTCAAGCACAAAGCGTCTCATTCTGACAAATCCGGTAACCAAAGTAAATGAAGCTGTACTTGAAAAAAAACCAAAACTAACAATAGAACTATAAACTATAGAAAATCAGAGGTGGGTACCAAAACTGTTTTCAGACATGGAGTAATCCATAATAACAAATTAAATTGACAATTCACTGCGATAACAGGAACTGATCCATGCTACAAATGATAAGCAAATGGCAATGGAAACTAAGGCTGAATGGGTTTGTTATTTTCAGCTGCAATTTGTGTAACTCCATGATCAGTCTCTGATTTCAGGAGCACTATCTCAGTTCATCTGCCAGTCATGCAAACAGGGGCTTTGCATTGTTTTTGATTAAAGAAGCTTCACACATTGTGTAACAAATCTCACCTTTGAAGAAATTATGGATTTAAAGGCAGGTACAAAGGACCTCGGCTCCAGACCTCCAAACAGGAGGTTTACATTGAATTAAGGGTGGAAATGGTTTGGGCCCTTCCAGAAGCACCATCTGTTTCTACGGCTGGTCATTGTTTAGATTATTTATGACCATAATTTTAAATTTATCTGGTTAACCTTTGGATAGCCTCCTAAAATAACTATTGACTCTTTGAGTTTTCAAGGTAATATATTGAGATCCAAGGGTTTAATGTTATTATTTTATGGAAAGAACCCCAAGCATTTTTATGTAATATATCAATACCTACAAACCCAGGAAATAGCTACACTATCACACAGCAAAAAGAACTGCAGCATCACATATTTGTTGTTCATACCATGACCTATTCAGACTGAAATTTCTTCATGAGAAAAAGCAAAGGACAGCTTTTTTTTTTTTTTTGTGAGATTCCCCCTCCCCTACAATATCTATCTTCATGTTATAGTTCAACAGAGAGGAGTATATGGGATGAAGTTCCTCCAAAAATAATAGAAAAGAAAAAGGAAATGGGTCTTGAGGACTCATGACTTGCATCAGATTAAAATGGATGAAAGGAGATGAAAAAAGTCTCTTACATAGTAGTGTGTATGACCTCATCCTGAACTGTTAGAGGTGCTGGGAGTCTTTCCATTTTCCTTGAGAGATCAGGTCCCATAATTCAAAAACATTGTGCAAAAATAAGAAATGGACAGAGCCCTGGTTGGTTTGGCAAACATTCATCAAGGACGGTTCAAATTTAGGTTGAAAATAAGCTAGTAGAAATCAGTATCTGTGGGAAAGGTTTTGTAAGACTGAGATAGGTTTAGTTGGAATATAATAACGGTTTTTATGCTCACTAGGTTATGCATACCAATATATTGACTTCAGAATTAAAGAGCATCAACTTTCATGAATTTGTTTGTATTTAAAAGGCAGAACTCCAGCGAAATGAGAACACTTATAGAATTTATTCTACGAAAAGGGTGAGCCCACAATCTCATGTAGCTTTTGGCTCCTCTCTGTGTAACAGGCTAAAAACAAACCCTGAGATTAAAACACCTTACTGTTTCACTTTGGACTTTATGGCTTATTTCCAGTCTTGGTCTAAAATTCATTTTACAGTACTCTGGATCCACACAGCACTGTACAAAATGTACATTAATAAGGATATTGGCAGCCATTAAAAAAAAATTAAAATATTACTGCAAGGGAAAGTTAGTCTTTTCTTAGCAAAATAAGGCTAAATTAAGGAAAGCTTTTTAGTTTTCCTAATAATGTACTGCATTCCTCTTCTCACCAGAGAAAATAGTCTTAAATTATGAAAATCTAAAAAAAGTCTTGCTTCCTGATTATCTCCTTGCATTCCCCCATCATTAAAAAATAAATCCAAGAGAGAGATTGCAGTACAGTCCTACAATAAACAATAGCCCCAGGTATTTTAGAAGGATCTAAATGTACCTGATAGAACAAAAGAACATTAGATGAGGATCTCAAAAAAAAACGTGAATTCAGGGCTCCCAGGTGGTATCACAGAAAGATCAGATTGTTTCATTTGTGTGAAAAGCAGCCAAAAATGCGGCATACCCAAATTCACTTTGGCATATCCTTTTTAGCAGTCAGTGAAGGCATTCCACCAATCACATTATCACATGAGCTGCTGAAGTCAAATACAGCAGATGCAGTAAACCAGGATGACTTATTTTATTACAGCTGGTAGCTTCCGAAAATGCACTCAGAATTGTACCCTGTAGTCATGGAATCTTCCTTTTCATCTAAACCTATAAAATTAATTTTTCATGTTAGACGCAGATTGAAATCTCCATATTCATCTGAAACACTAGCAAAAATGAAATTAAATTGTTTCAATTTATATTAACACCTAATGAGAGGGAATAAAGAGGGAGCCAGGCTCCCTTCAGTCATGCTCACTGACAGAACAAGAGGTGATAGGCACAGACTAAAAACCACAAAACCTAAGCACAAGGAAGTTTCCTTTTACTCCAAGGTTGTCAAAAAATGGCACAAGTTGCCCAGAGGTGTTGTGGAGTCTCCGTCCTTGGAGATACTGAGAACCAAGCTAGACATGGCCCTGCTTGACCAGGCATGGACTAGATGACCTCCAGAGGTGTCTTTCAACCGCAGCCATTCTGTGATTCTCTGCAAAGAAACTTCTCCTATAACTAGTTCACCTAATTCAGCTCCAGTGTGAGATTCACAGCACAGTGTGAAGAATTTGATTTTATTGTAGTTTTTTATTCTAAATAAGATTCCTTAATGACTAAACTGTATTTGGTGAACCTTACTAATCACAAACTGATGAGGTGAGAGAAAATATGGGGGTGTCAATATCTGTTGTCCTTGTGGTTCATCAGCTTCAAATAATGCATTTGATCACAAGATTAAGTGAATCTTCTGAGCCAGTGTCTTGCTCATTTAATAAAGAAACAGAAGAGTGTTTTACAGTGTCTCCTCTGGTGCTGGCATGTGTTTTGAAGTTCGCTGCAAAATGAAAACAAAACTACCAGATATTGTTACATGACTTAATCTTATACTACCGCCTAGTGGCTAAGGTCTAAATGAGTCACAGTGAAACTCCACTACGTTTTACATACCGAGAGGTACATAATAGTTGTGTATGTTATAATATTATTTTCATCCATTTTCAGAAACCATATTATGTATATTATATGTCCACACGATAACAGTATTGCCAGATATAGTGAGGAGCAGGGAAATTCCCATGTTCAAGGACAGTAATACTCATGTGGAGCACAACCAGGGATTGAGCACAGTCTTACTGTAAACAGGATCTCCATTTTAATGTAGTTATAGTTTGAGATAGAATTATTTTTAAAAATGGGCTGTAGTGAAGGACTTCAGCCGTGATATATGAGATATCTATCAGTTGTCATCATTAGAAAAAAACCATTTTTTTGGTAGATTGTGTTAAAAATGTCCCACGAAGAGTTTCTTGCATCTTCCTGGAAAGCTCTTGTGGCCCAAACATTCATGGGCTTAGCAGTGAATAGTTTATTTTGCTCAGTTGAGCAGATTCACATACATTGAGCCTTCAGGCATCTATTTCCCATTCATTGCTGTAATTCCTATACCTGGCTGAGTTCACACAGTAAAGCCCATTAGTGTATTGAGCTTAAACAAGTAAATCCTTCAGGAGTCCCAGGTTTTCCCATTTCCTCCAAACTCCATGCCATGGATCCTAGCAGGAATATACAACTTAGCAAAAAATCAGGCTCTTGCAGAAGCTCAGAGGAAAACAATAGTAGTAAAAATTACTTCTGCAGCTGACAGTGACAACAGCTAGTTGGAGGAAGGGATTCCTTCTCAGGAAAATGAGTCTCCAGCTGCTTGCACTACACGGCTTTCAATTCTTGGTATTCCGTGTGCACGCCACAGAAGCTGCTCCTGCTACAACTGTCACCCCTCTTAGCGAGGGCAGGAGTTAACAGGGGCAAGAAGCAATAGATGTGCACATTGACTGTGTCTGGTTTGGGGGTTTTTTTAAGCCAACGTATCTATATGTACAGCTAGTTATATAGAGATAAATTTAAAATTAATTGCTTGATTTAGGTCTCTTCTCTAGAGGCTTCTGTAACTCAGGTCTTGCTGGAAGAGAAATTTTAGTACACAAGGTTAGATGAGGACAGAAAAAAAGTTATTTTGTCCACAAGGTGGCACTTAGGCATCGGACTTCTGTGTTTAAAAATGACGTGAAGGCAAAAATAAACTTCAGGTAATTGTTATAAAAGTTGTAGGGTATTATTGAGCAAGGATCTCTCTGTTTGAGGAAATGTAATCTACGCAGATCTCTTCCGGGGAGCTCATTTTGATCTTAACTAAGGGAATGGAATTTCTGTCATTGACTTGAAAGGAAAGTGACCTGGCCTCAAATAAGCGGAAGTATTAGGGAAACAGAATCTCTTTTTTGCAGGGTTGCAGGACAAACTATTTTTCTTCTCTCTGTTTGTCAGACGAGCTACATGAGTGATGGTGAGTGATTTATATCTAATTCAACAGAGAAGGGAAATGGAAAAGGTGACAGCCACTGAGTGGCACAAACTCAGAGTTCTGGACAGTGAATAAGCCAAACAAGCAGGACAATTCATCCCACAAGAGCTTCCTGCATTGATATAAAACACCCAAGCATAGAAGTCATAAACCTTTATTTTCACACTGCTTTAATCCAACACACACATTTCTTGACGCACCTTTTCCACCATACCAGCTGAGAGTTGGGCTGCAGAATTGATATAATTTAAAGACATTCGTATGGTGTAAATAAGGAAAAAAATTATTTGTGGTAGGGGCAACACAGCTGGAGTTTGGAAACTGTTCTTTTGCCAATCATCTGTGCAACAAGTGTAGTTGAATGCTTTTTAAAAATGTTTTATTCTATTCTGTGCATGATTAATACGAGTATTTTGTCCCAGTTTGAGACAAGACATATGCCTAGGTAAATGTTAGTTGTGAGTGACATGCAATATACTGATGGAAGCTGAAACTCTTTCTCCAGTGAAATAAACCCACCTCATGTGTCAGCAGCCAGTGCACAGCAGTACCCCCAGCCAATACAATCCTGGACAGACAACTTCAGATCTTACCTCGAGACCCTCTTAGTTCTTTCCTTGCTTTCCATAGCAGCTCTCTGACAGTAATGACTTTCCCAGAAGCAACACAGTGAGATCATAGGGAAGAGCTGCCAAGGCCTTTGTGCCACGACAGGTCTCTGACACTGTTTCAGTTGGTAATTAAGGAATATTGTATCCATGACATGGAACTAGAGAAGAGCTTTCATTTCCTGACCAGCCAGTCAACATTTTGGCCTTATATTTCTGTTCATCTTCCATCAAGGGTCATTTAGAACCATTTGCATTTTGCTAGTCTATTTACTTTCCTGAAGAAAGCACCTCAGTACATATTACTTCTTGTTAAAATAAGGGAACTTTCTGTCTCCTTAGTGGAATACATGTACAACTATTGAACATTTCCTGAACCCTGTCTAGTTTTGTTCTGCTGAAAAGCTTGTGAGTGAACTGGGAAAAAGGACGAGTAATGATTGTAAGAGCAATTACAAGAAAACAGTAAATGAGATATCTAGCTCTCTCTCTTAAAAACAACAAAAGGCTTCATCCTGTCAATCTGCAAAACTCGCTTAAAAGTCCCATTTCTTTCTGTTAAGGAAAACTCTATTCAGGGAATTTGCTTAAATTGGCTGTTCTAGGAAGTGCAACTGTGTGCTAATCTACACCATGCAGTAGGAGTCTGCCTGACCCCGTACCATCACTGGAAGCAGGCACTGAACTGGAAACAATAGATTCAAATAGTTTGCAGTCATAGAAACAAGTGGGTCCAGTAATAAGCAATTCCCAGAAACATAACAGCATCCTGGAATCATGCTGTTGCTATTTCTGATCTGAAACATTTTGCTAGAGTTCTCATGATGCATTTTAGCTGAGCTGTTAAACACAAATACTATGATGAAAACTGGCACTCTTGTCTTGCCCACAGAGATAGGCTACTTCTCGTAAAATTTGCTCTATCTGCTTGCTATGCCTTAGAACCTCACAATGTAGTTGGATTATTCTAATTATCCAGCAATGATGAACGTGTTTGAGGGCTCTGCACAGGTCTTCATTATACATCTCAGAGGAACTTCTTCTGAGGTCAAATCTTTCCACAAAGGAACAATTTCTAACCTTCTCTTTGCTGTCATCTCTGCTTCCCTCCATACCTCTCTTCCTGCTAGTTCCACCATACTTCTACTTCTCCCTCAACCAAGAATTAGTATTAGAAAGCTTTACAAAAGGAATTAGAGGGGAAAAATTCTTACCTTTACCAAATAAACTCCAAAAAGTACTACAGGAACAGTACTCTAAAACTGAGAATAAGACTGTACTTTATCATTGTTGCCATGGTAACCAAAACTAGGCCAGTCACTTTTTTTTTTCTTTTTTTTTTTTTTTTCCATTTTTCAGCCTGTATTTCTGATATGCTAAAGAACTTGGTTCCTGAACAGGGATCTGATTAACTGCAAAACACCAATCTCTGAACCATTAAAAAGAAAAGAAATTCAATAGTTGAAAGGTTTATGATTGTTTCTCCAAAGAGGAAAGAGAAAAAAACACTAGGGATGAGAATGTGCTCCTACTGAGAAAGCAGGGAGAGGTGACAAGAGAATGAGGATGAGGCTAAGACATAAACATACAGAAACGTTTTAAGGTGATGAGAAGCAGACAGTCCTCTTCATGTTTTGAGACTCCTCCTAATGCCACTCAGTGCCAAACACTTGACCCAGGATCAAAGAGGACCCACAATACTAAGGAATCATAGACCAATTTTCTTGATATTTATTTCCAGGCACATATATTCCTCTTTCAGACCTCCCTTCAAAGAAAAGAGATCACTTGTTTCCAACTCCAGTCCTGAAGCTGCAAATGACAATGTATTTTTTCCACGACAAGGCAAGGACTAAAAGCAAAATTTAAGCTTACATACATTTTTTACAAGACTACAGGTGTATCAATATTGTGCATTTGTAAGCGCAACACACCAATAAGTTTCATAATGTCTATATTTTTGTCTGCCTTAATCAGTAAAGCGTTTCCTATAGTGACAAGCATTATTTGATTGATATTTTAAATAATTCAGTGGTTTCATAGACTCACACGTATGCCACAGCCGTTACTAAACAATTGCATAAAACAATGACGATCATAGTCAAAATTCAGTGCAGCTTCTTAGCACACAACCTCATAAATTTATACTGTGGTTTGCAGAAGTGCCTCTCTGTAAAGTTCATTAAGTTACAAAATCTCTCATATGGCATAAAAAGAAAAAAAAAAGGCCAATCAGACAGCAAGGATAGGGAATTCTAATAGAAAAACTAACAATCATATATCATGATAAGAAACTCAAAATGAAGAAAATAAGCAGGAAAGGCATTGAATTGTACAAATATTTGAATCTGAGTTGAATCTACAGAACTTGCATTTCCAAATGTTAAAGATCAGAAGCTTTAATAGACAATATACTTAGGAACATAGCATAGCTGTTTCTTAAAATTTCTGACATTTTCTCTCTGCAAAATAAAGGAACTCTTGCTTTACACAACCAGGCTTTGCTGCTTTGGAGCAACACAAGTTCTCATTATTCTTTTGCTTGACCATACCCTCACTTATATGATGGTGATGAAACTGACTGGGAATTTCTACAAGTCAGTGAGTTCAGGCTGAGGTTCCAGGTGTAGCATTGCAGGTAAAGCAGCACTTTTCAAATGATCATTTGCAGTGTCAAAGGTAATGTCACGTCAGCCTTGTGTGACATACGTAGCTTTTAGTGCCAGCTCTCCTCTCTAACAAGCCAAACATTTCCTTGAAGCCTCGAAGTGCTGTTTCCTACCACCCCCTGACTGCTATTGCTGCAGCCACATGGAGCACCAGCAGCACATTTCGTCCTGGCAGCTGGCATTTGGGTCGTGCTGGAACTGTGCTTAAGAGGAAAGGCTACAGGATGCTAAATTTGTCCAGGAAGGTCATCAAATACTTTAAACAAAACTCTGGATTCAAAACAGGCATGCGTTCAACAGCTTGCCTCTTTTTTGACTAAGTGTCATAATTTAATGAGCGTCTCTCTCTTAAAATCACTGCCCTGAGTTTGTCTAAATTGAATGGCTATTTTAGCATCTGTTAGATAAGCAGAGCTGGTCTGACAGGCTGGTCTCCATGAGACTGAACTGGATTAGGCTGTGCTACTATGAATATTCCAGGACAACTGTCCAGAGTGAAAACCCCATTAAAAATAAATAAAATAGCTTTACTCCAGGACTATTATGTTCTGGTATTTTTAAAAGTTATGGACTTGCAGTTGTAGTAATTAAAAAGGGAGGAATGAGGACACAAACAAGAACAAACAAGAACATGAAAAATATTTTAGAAAAGATTTCAGTAACTTCCCTTTTCCATTGTTTTTCCCTTTGGAATTAGCCATTTTCTTTCCTTTTTTTAACAGTCATGCAGCACCAGAACAGACTTGCACTTCTTTGAGAACAATAAATTTACTGTGTTCTGTCTGGATGTCTCCCTGAACATGAAGTACAAAAATAATCTGATAAGGGAAAAAATCCTAGGGTATTTTAAAAGCTAAATACTTCAGTTAAGTTTTTTATTAAGTACACCAGCTCTCCATAATTAGGCAATAAGTCAACTAGGCATTGAGTCTAATTACAACCTTCACTGAAGCCAAATCACGATCCCTGAGCAGCTTCAAAGACTTAACAGCTGCTGCTTTAATGTAGGTTCATAATAATATTTTACACTTGGTCTCCAACACTGATGTGAAAGGAAAAACAAAGTTTAAAAAATAGTAGTAATTTCAAAGCAGAACTCATTCAGTATTCTCAGTATCTTATTATATAATATTTAGGCTGATTTGCTCAGGACATGAGGAACAGAAGGCTTGATAGCCATGAAAAACTCAGTTATTCAGGATTTGTCTGGGGAGGGTTCCTTCATATTCCAGAGTTTTTCCTTTCCTACTTACTATGTGTCTTTTGTTGCCCCAAGGAGCAATTGTAATAGCAATAGTAGCTTCTTTGCATTTCTTTAATTAAGTTCTGAGAGGTGCCAGATGCTTCCATTTGCAATCTCCCTTTCTCCTACTAAAGCACAGAGGAGTTAATCATATAGTAGTTTTTAGTTTACTCTGAACCCAGGCTGGGGCAGTGTAATTAAGTCTTGCCATTTAGTTGAAGTATAGCCTGTCATCACAGCAGGTCTCTGTTGCATTGCTTTGTGTTGTTTTTTCAGTTCAATAGAGAAATATCAGATTTTATTACTCTCTGTTGTTTAAATTATTAAAGACTTGATCTGTAATCATTTCTTCTTGTCCAAGAACTAAGTGTTATAATTTGGCCCTTAGGAAGGGCCTGGTTCAGTCATAGTGAAATGTAGGTAGTTAGGGCTTTGAAAAAAAAGCAGAGAAATTTTAAAGGATGATGGTTCATATTAATTTTAATTATAGTCAAAGGTTATTTAGGTGCCCAAAGGTACAAGTAGGTGTTCCCTGGCACTTTCACCAACATCTCAATGTTGTGTTATCTGCAACCTTAGGTGTCTAAACATTCTTTGACTAAGTTCATGATTCTTGCATCCTCTCTTCAAGGATATGGTGATGTTAAGCAAGGCAAATATTTTGGTAAATACCCCAGAAACAGCCAATGGGTTCAGTCTTTACCTTTCCTAATGGACATTTTATCCAAACAGTCAATGGTGCAGCTGGGATGCAGTTCACTTCCCAGCTACATCTTCAGGTTGGCCAGATGTGGTATTTATCACTTTACCTCTTTCTTCACCTCATCTGATGGTCACACAAGTCAGAAGAGACCCCCAGAGCACTTCAAGTGGGTCCCCAGTTGAGGGACTGGGTATTCAGTAAACAAGGGACCTCAGCCAGGAAAATATATCCAGCTCTACCTTCCTGTCTCACAGGATGACTGTCAGGTATTCACAGAGATCTAGTCATGAATTAACTGCAGACCCAGAACTTTATTGAAAGGAAAGACTTTGCAAATAAATTTTAATAATAAACACGTTTGAGGAAAACTTGCTCTGCTTGGGGGCAATTAACAAAGAAGAGAGGTAAAATTAATCAAATAAATTATCAATTATGAATTATTCACATTATTTTATGGAAAGCCTGAAATTAGACCAAGATAAAAATCCTAATTTATTACTCCCTTCCCTGAAGCACTAGAATATGTGAGACCTTCAAATAACCAGGCTTTGTTTAAAAAAAAAATCAAGTTTAAACCATATCACTTAGGCCTTTCTGAATCTTTAATAACTCCCTTGAATGAACCTTGTCAGATTTGTAGTTACATTAAATTAATTACAGAAAATGAAACTGGGGCCACATAAACTCAAGTCACCACCAAGCATATCCCTGACTCCTCAGACCCAGCTTGAGTCTTGCACACATGCACACACACATGGAGCTTTCTCACAGGCTGCTGTTGTCAGAAAATAAAATACTGTCTCTATGGCTTGGCTAAAAACAAAACATTAATTGTATGGGGATTCTGTCAGTCTTTCTCCTGATGTTCATATGCCCACCCTGGGGGGCCAGAAAGCCTTCTCAGTGAAACACTTTGAGTAAGGCCATCCCTCTTCCTTATCATGCACATATATATGCATTGATATTTCTTTGAGAAAATCATGCTACCACCATCACTTTTGGTTGCCTGGGTGCTCAGGATTTTAATTGGGAATTAATGTGATCTTTCCCAGTTTTAACCAAAAAGCTTCTTCTGCTGGCATATATCCCCTTGGTTCTTTCCGTAGTTTAGTTTTGTATGCTCAGAATTGTTTAAAACCATAATTCATTTGTCCCCATGAGATTTAACCCACATGCACACACAAACCCCCCAAACAGCAACCTACTATTCTGGCCTGTCCTTATTTGCACTTGGACGAATGACAGCACATTAATGAAAGCTCAGGGTTTATTTTAGCCAAACAAATTTTGCATTATAAGCCCATACTTATTAAAGTACCCACTGGCTAAATACCCTTGTCCTCAAAACAAAAACCAAACCAGAAACAAAACAAAAAAAAAATACTTTTTTTCATGTAAACACAAAGATTCTCAGTGGAGGAGAGCAAGCATAATTAAATGTTGGGGATGAGGTCATAGATTCACAGTGTGGAGTGTTCAGCACCAGTGCCTTATTAAGGAGTTTCCATCTCCCTTCTCTTTCTCATGCTTCAAGCCATTTGTTTCTGTTCCTATGACTCAAAGCTCCATCCTGGCTTAGTGGCAACAAAACTGTCTGCAGGACTAGGCTAGGACTGATCACAAGCTCTTTGTCATACTTGGCCAATATGTTTCTCTCCAGGCCCACAGCAGGGTTCTCCATGTACATGCAACTGTGGGAAGGCAATGGGCCACCAGGATGGATGAGGAAAGGAGAGGCAGAGAGGGAGCTCTGAAACTGGTGTGGTGGCACTGTAAAGATAAAGCATCGTATTAGTACCCCATCAGATTTATTTCAACTTGCAGCTGAACTGAGAGAACAGTCTTATTGCTGTGCAACACAGCAAAAAGGACTACAAAAAAAAAAGGGCTCTATTCCTGTCAAAAACTGCTGGAAGCACAAGAGCTTTGTGACTGGCAGCAAGCAGCAAACTGGACCCACACTTCCCATGTCCTGAAGTAATACATAAATACCCGGCTGTGAATTTGGACCGTCTATACACTTTCCAAATAATTTTTGCCTGCTCTGAGTGTATACTGCAGTGGAGTAAATACTTATAAAAGGCTCATGGCAAGAGAAAAAAGTCAAAACTCACTTTTGAGGTGGTAGCCAAGAAGAAAGGTAATAAATAAATTACAAAAGACCAGAGCAATTGAAGTAAGCAAAGTTAAGGTTCTGTTTTGAAAGCCTACTAATTCTAATAGGGTGGAGGTACATATTGATCATTCAAGCAGGCTGTGCAGAAAATCAGCCTCTCATCAAGGATGATAAATTAACGTAACCTAAAAATAGAATGAAATAAAAAGGGAATTTTTAGACTTGATAGCCAGGAAAGAGCCTTTTGTCAGATTTTTTATACTGTGAAATAATATCCAAGGGAAATGGCAGAATTTACTTGAAACGTTTTAAAAAAAAAAAATTACACTGGCAAATGCATTAGAAAAGGTACTACGGAAAACCACCCTGCAATGCCTAGGAGTGCTCCAGGTGACCTCTTGTAATAGAACTTCTCCATTACCGTTTTGCTTCTCCCTTTCTGAGCCCGTGTATATGAGCCCATGTATATTTTGCTTTGACGCTTAAATGAGATTGCAGGATACATATCAACTGTTGGAGAATAGATATTGCTAATGTGAGGTGATCTTCAGTGTCCTTTTGTCATTATACACGGAAGAAAAAGGAACCAAATTAATTGTTTCATTTCATTTTTATTCAGTATCCTTTAATATATTTTCATGTTTTGAATTCCAATTTCTTCCAGTTCACTTTGTATCTGGTGCTGGAAAAGCCCTTTCTTGTATTTCTTAATATGCTTGAAGGATCTAAGGAAATTACAGAATTTAACAGCTTTACTTCAAAAATCCATGTAAGAGCTGCAATGACCATCATAAGCTGCACGGTCATACTGGACAAATTGTCTGAGAGTTTAGAGAATTTACTTATATTAACATCTGGAATATAAAGTAGATAAAACCCATCAGAGAGTTCGAAATGTTCCATTCATCAGTAAATCCATTATACTGTATAAAACCACATTGACCTTTTATCAGTTATGACAAAAGTTTCCATTAACAGAGGTTTAAAGAACATCTGTTTTTTCCAAGCCTTTTAATATTTAGATGAACTCTGGAGATTGAAAAGATTTGGATTAAACTATGCAGTCAGCAATCTGAGTGAATCTCATACTGAAGTCAGTTATATCTGTTGGATGCATATAAAGAGGGAAAAAAAGTTTTGGGTTTTTTTTTTTTTTTTCTGAAGTTCTTAAACACATACTTACCAAAGGAAGTTAGCTGAGTTGCAACTGATAGAAAGCGGCAGGTGGCAAGCAGGTGAGAACTCTGGACATACACTGTATCTAATTCCTGTCCCATCTGAGTCTCCACAAGGATGAGTTTTGTGTTAGGAGTAACTCCAAAGGCTTGGTCTGGAGCAGATGCCAGCACACAGATGCTGTTGAATTGGCTAGTTTATGGTGATTTTAGGCTGATGGTGAGTGTTCATGCCAGCTTTCTGCCAGGTGGGAGAGAGGACACACAGTGCCTGCTCTGGTATAAGACCTTTATACACGGTGCTAATCCATCAAAAATATTTGACCTGTTTGAACCAGGAAGGTGTCTGTGTGCTACATGGCGATGTCCTTTCTGATCCGGAATTAAGTAGCCAAAACCTGGTTTTGTTGTATCATCAAACCACAGCCTGCACTCTGGCAGGCTTCAGCTTTGCCTTCATGTCCTTAGGCAGGTAGTTGGGATGGGCAAGTCCTGAGGGCAGGAGCAGCTGATGTCCTAGAGAAGGGGCTCACTGCCGTAGCCATGACAGCAGCCTAAGGAGACATTAGTGAACGGTAGGAGCATGAAAATAAAAGTGCAGGATGAATGGGATACACTTCCCTGGGCAACAAGACCAGCATAAGCACTCTGTGTGACTCAGCTGCATGTGACCCCAGTGGTAGCATGCCTTCCTCTGCTGCGTTTAAAATACTGTTTTCATTATCCAGCCCTGCACCCGGGATCAGGAAGTCTTTGAACCTCAGACTACCGGAAGCCACAAGAATACTCTCAAGAAGTATCACTGCAGCATCTGTTACTCTCTCCCCACCACCTACTATTGGCTTTGGTTAGAGGCAAATAGAGGGAGTTTAGTCCCACTCATTCCAGCTGTGTCTGTGTTTTGCAGCCTAGAGCTGTGTTTCAGCAAGGCCAGTGGGCTCAGCCTGTCCTGGCTATGAAAGCTGCAGCATTCAGTCTTCCTCCAGGTGAAAGCTCCTGTTTTTCACAAAACCCCTTTAATGATAGATTTTTAGCATGAGGTTCTGACTCTCCTTATGGACCCCAGATAACAGAGTTGTGCAAGGTGAGCTCTCTTAATTCCTTGGGAGATATTTTGACTGTACACATATTTACAAATCAACTACAAGTTGCCCCATATGAAACAATTATTTTTGCAGAATCTGCCCCTTTAGCTTGC